>JAKCOX010000010.1:5530992-5918127 GCA_022605575.1 Laterallus jamaicensis coturniculus
AGAGTTAAGAGTGCAATTTATTTCCTCCATTCTACAATTAGAACTTCAGAAAAAAATGTGGCAAACTCTAAGGACAAAGACTGTAGCCATCCACTGCCATTAACAGGAGAAAAGAAGAGTGCATTGTAGCCAGACCCTTTCATTAAAAGTTTCCCCATCTCTCCATGCGTGCAGAGGTTACTGCTCTTCCGCAGCACTTATTGACAATGAAATGGCAGTTTGGAATATGGATTTGAAACACTCCTGTCTTCCTAAAAGACAACAGTTCAGTGGAAGGCTCTGCTCTTCTTCATCAGCTTCCTAAATGCATTTGGGGTCAGCTTAGTGTCAGCTATGATTCATCTTGTAAAGCTTTATCAGTTTACACTTAGAACAACAAAACCATGCGCCTGATCACAGTGACACACTAAGCTTAGTGACACCTTTCAGTAAGGCTTTTGTAAGAGAGGTGAACAAATTAAAAGTTTTACCCTATCCTCTTCTTTTCTCAGTTTGAAGTTCTTCTGGTCACTGTCAGAAATTATGTCTGCACTTTGTTTGCACTGGAGTTCTGGGAAATTTTCCAACACCATATGAGGGGCCTTAATCTTATAATAGGAAATTTGCCTCTAACAACTTAACTAAGCACAGAGCTACGTTTCATCTTCTTATCAGTTCAATAGAGCTTTATTTTTGGTTTGGTTTGATCTCTTTTGTGAAAGCGCTTCATACATGTAGGAGAGATAATAAAGCAATGCAACAGTACAAAGAGGCACACAATTTGTTGAAGAGCTGAAACAAAGTTTACAGCTGCATCAGACAAAACTGCAATCTGCCAAATAATCTCCCAAAATATCCCTTTTGGAAAAAAAGGGTTAATCATATAACTGACCACCTTGAATAAGATACAACTGGGGCTGAAAATCAGGATAATGTAATAATCTCTAATAATCTATTTTTTTATGAACATCCTTTCAGTCTCTCAACCTACCCCTATGTTTCCATTTATTTAACTTTCTGTTTAGCTAAAGCATTTCCCTTGTGATTTGTTGTTCCTGTACCTATAAAGTAGTTCAGATCTGCTACAAATATTTATCTGTTTTAGCAAAGTTATAAGAATTAATCAGCTCATAATCATATTAACTACAAAATATAGCCACATTAAGGAAATTGCCTATTAAGGAGTAAAGGATCAAGAAATTTTAATATTCATCTCACAGAGATAAGATCACCATAATTTCACAGAAACTGTATAAATGAATGGGAAAATATTTGTATAGAAATAACACTAATAACCAAGGTATGGTCCCAATTTTGAACAAACATTTCATTGTACAAGATACAGACACAGCAATCTCTTGAGAGCACTTAGGTTTAGTTTGCCAAATAACCATGCATGATAGTCTGAAAAAACATATATAATCATAATTTATTTGAATTTTTAGTTATCTATCATGACTGTATCTGTATGATTCAGTCAAGAGACTTACTGCTTTCTCCTCTTGATTATAGTCATCACATATTCATGAAACATGAATCTTCAGCTTTATTGCAGGTTATTTAGTATTTTCATTAAAATATTTTGAAAGTAAATTACATTTAAGTGACAAAAATTAAGCACTGAATATACAGTGTTCCTGAAACACACAGTCACAGCCACAAATTGTAGTGAAATTAAAATTAAGTGAGAAATCCAGATTACAACTCTGAGCCTTAAGATACCCAAAACAAACATTTCTTTTCCACTAGGCTAAGTGGACTCCTTACATAAGGGAAAAACGTTTTACTGTGAGGGTGACGGAGTACTGTGACCAACTGCCCAGATAGGTTGTGTAGTCTCTGGAGACATTCAAAACCCACCTAGATGCATTCCTGTGTGATCTATTCTAGGTGGCAAGGGGGTTGGAATAGATGATCTTTCGAGGTCCATTCCAGCCCCTGCAGTTCTGTGATTCTGTGACTCCCAAAACCCTACAAGGACTCTAATACATAAAGGTATTGTTTTGTCCCACCAGAGGGAGCCCATAATATTTCATGAATGCAAAAGGAACACACTGACAATTACATAGCAAAAAAATAAAAGTAAAGTTATAGGTACATTAAATATCTATATGTGTGTGTATATATGTGTATTTGTGTTTGCCATGCTCACATAATATCCTAGCACTACCATCATAGCATCATCAATATCAGGTCAGTAACAAGTGCATTTCCATGAAATGACACCAGGGACAGATATGCACAATGGTATCTTTAGGTGAAGACGAGAGAGCAGAAATAGGCTGATCACGAAGAAAGACCAATTTCATTTGTCTGTAATAGCAACATAGAACACTGATAAAATTTTTTATATATAGAACTTAATGAAAAGAGAGGAGTTGCCTCTGATAAGAATGTTGGTTTGATTTAGACCTTCCCAGAAATGGCATGGGGCCTTAGCTAAATTCCAGGTTAGTTTGCTTTCTCAAAAGAATGCTTATTTTTTTTAAACTATAAAAATAAGTGTTATCATGCACCTCTTGCTCACATTTTCTTTCACAAGAAAGACAGGCCATTAATCTGCTGTAATAAAACAGGACAAACCAGAACTGGAATTTCTAAGTGCATGGGAAGAATCTAGCTGAGATGTGTCCTCCTAACAGGTGGAATAAGCAAAGAGTTTCAGTAGCTTCTTACCATCTCTGTAAGGTGGCAAACAAAAGAGAGTCAGGGGCACAGCAATGAAGTGTTGCTGGTGACACCATATTAAATATTGACAGAGAAATCTTACTCTCCGTAGCTGGTCCTAGAAATGGAGACCGTAACTCTCTCCCAAAACAATTTCCTGTCCTTGACTGTGTCTCAGTATTTTCCTTACTATTCTTTTGCATATGCAGAGGACAGAAAGGACAAAGAATTTAGCATTAATTTGAACTAGTTTTGATTTCTGTTTTTAGACAAGTATTATACTCCACAATCAGTATGACTGAACTATTTTCAAAATCCACAAGTAACTTTTTTCATTTTCTGACATCAATTAATAAGAGAGTGATATAAAAGTGTTCTAGCTCTTCGGTGATTTGTTGAACAAGAATTCCAACGGTTTTAAATGCCCAGCATTCCTTTATTACCAGACTATTAGCTCTGTGTTTTCTGTAAAAGAAAAACTTCTTTATCAATTATCAACTAAAACTTCTAATCCCTGCAAAATATAGTCTTCTACTTTTCATCCACTTATGTATCAAGAACTTTCCAATTTTCTGCCAGCAACCTCCATCCCAAGTTGAGAAAGCAACTGTCAGGGTGGAAGTACATTCTAGTTTTTGAAATCTATTCTGTCCTCAGCAACATTACTGCTTATTTTGCTATTAAGAATATCAAAATTAAATAAATTTTTTTTTTACTTTTTCTGGAACCAAGTTAACAAAAAATATTTAGTAGAACCATTACACTTGATCTTTTTAAGAATTTCTTTGCCTTGTGTCTTTGAGTTTACTTTATATGCATATGTAAAGGAACAGTAATAAGAAAATTGCGAAAAGAATCCAAACAAAATTTAAAAATACTTACTGAAGAAAATGTTAGATCTCATATATGACATATTTAGCAAAATTGGATCTAACAGTGATTGTCATCCCGTATGTCTGACTAAAGTTGTTTGAACATTGTCACAAACATTTGATAACAAAGTCTAAACTCTGCCTATAATATTACACCACAAATAAGTTTTCTTAAATGTTTTAAGTTTTGTTTTACAGATTCACAAATAAAAACTAAATCTTATAAACTATATTCCACTACATTATGTCTCAAAACCTAGCAAACTACTTATTTGTGATTAACATGCTTTAAAAGGACACTTAATCTTCTGTAGAAAGGAAAGTTCTACTTTTTACCAACTGGACTGGATAAGAAAGTAAATGATCCTACTGCTTGCTACTGAATCCCTTGACTAGCAGGTCTGGGTAACTCCAATTATCCTTTCCTACTGGTAAACAAAAGATATTAACTGTATCTTTTACAGGAAATGAAAATATCCAAATCATTAATTTTTATTATCAAGCAAACTCTCAAAAGATGTGTTCTGCACCAATTAATTCATGCAAGGTTTAAATAATATTTCTTATTCATAAAATATTATCGTTTAAAAATATCTGTTATGTTTTGCTAACTGTGGTGGGTTGACCCTGGCTGGAAGCCAAATGCCTAGCAACCTGCTCTATCACTCCCCCTTCCTCAGCTGGACAAGAGAGAGAAGATACAATCAAAGGCTTGTGGGTTGAGAAAAAGACATGGAGAGATCATTTAGCAATCACCATCATGGGCAAAATAGACTCAACTAGGAATGAAATTTATCTAATTTATTACCCAATCAAAACTGAGTAGAATAATGAGAAATAAAAACAAATCTCAAAACACCTTCCTCCTCACTCCTCACTTCATTGTGGCCTCAATTTTAGTCCTGATTTCTTTATCTACTCCCTCCAAGTGTCACAGGGGGAGGGGAAATGGGGAGTGAGGTCACTTCATCAGATACTATCTGTGCAGCTCCTTCCTCCTCAGGGGGACGACTTCTTAGATTCTTCCCCTGCTCCAGCATGGGGTCCCTCCCACCAGAGGGACCAATATGAGTCCTTCCCACAGAGTACAACCCGTCAGGACCAGACTGCTCCAGCGTGGATCCCCAACAGGGTGAAAACTCCTGACAGCAAGCCTGCTCCAGCATGAGCTTCCCAGAGGGCTGCAGCCTCCTTCAAGTGTCTATACCTGCTTCACCGTGGATCTCCATATGCTGGAGTTGGACAGCCTGCTTCACCATGGTCTTTACCACAGGCTGAAGGGGAATCACTGCAGCAGTGTTCGGACCACTTCACCCCCTCATTCACTGACCTTGGCATCTGCAAAGTTTCTCACATCTTCTCACTCCTTTCCTGGTGGCAAAAAAGCTACTGCTCCATACAGATTTATGCAACATGAGTTGGATCCTTTGGCCTTCATGAGAATAAGTGGATAGCTTCACATATTTCAGGACATAGTACATCTTCTTCTACATGGCTAATTCCCCTAAGCACAGGATTCTTAACTCCAAGGTGGTCCATTTGCCTGGAAGACATATAACTACACTGAAGGATACCTTTCCCTCACGCTTGACAGAAGTCAACTCTGAAGGCTGAGAGCTTGTGACTTTTTCCCAATTGCCTGCTAGTGCCTCTTTCCCTAGATAGGGATCCCAGCTGCTTGGCCTCTCTACCTTCTAATCCCAGTCTACTGTCATGCTATTGGAATAGACAGGTAATGAGGTGGCTGATATCTTTCTGATATCTCTCAGCTCAATCAGGGACAGGGAGTAGGCAATGACTTCTGGTTCTGCCTCTTCATGCTCTTGTGATGGTTCCAGTTCATCTTTCACTATGCAAACTGATTTTTTTGAGTATTTCTTTTGTATAGGGACAACTGATACTGGTACTGGTTGGTTTTCTGGCTCAGTTACAGTGTTTTTCACTGGGGTTTGAGTAGCCACAGTGCCTGTTGTAGAGGTTCAGGTAGCCCTTGTGCCTGTCTGTTGCTTTCCCTCTCTTCCTTCTGATGGCACTGCCTACCATACAGCAGGGTTTGGTAAACAGTGGCCAGAGCCCAGAACAGTGCAGTAAGTCATGCTTCCTTGGAATAGACACAGAATTTCCCTTTCAAACCTTATATCACTTTTTCAGAACCCTGTAGCTGTTTGGGGGCGAAGCTCCAAACCACTGGGGGTGAAAAGGTCTATAGATACCTGTCCATACTCTCCCACATGCCATGTATCCTCAACCATTCAATCCCAGGGAAGATCTCTGGGTGGTATTCTTAAAATTGGGTTTTGTGATGCTGAACAGGACTTGAAAAATATCCAGGAGACCAAACCACAGGAAAATACTCGCCTGAACATCCCAAGGGTATTCAAAATTATCAAAAGCAATATAACAAGCCTGAAGGGAAACGGCAAGGAGAAAGAGTGGGAGAAAGTATTTCCCCCCCATTTCCACACCCCAATCACCCACCCCATCTTCCCAATGAATTGGGTGCAATTGTTAAAAAATGCTGAGAGATGTTGCCCCAGAAGGGTATGACAGAAATGCCACATGCAAATACCAGCTGAGGCTCATGAACACCAATGCTATCTTGTCACAGGCTGATATTACACAGTACAACAGATTGACAATCCAAACTTCCCTCCCAGAGGTGATAAACAATAAGAAAAGGATTACATACAGCAAGTGGAGGTTTATATGCTACAGCCACCTGACCAAACAAAACATCATTGTGATGAGCAACTGCTTAAATAAAATGATACTTACCACAACTCTTTTTTTTAATGTGTTTGGGTCAGATCTATCGTTATCCATTAACATTATCATTATTGAGCTCCATGTTGGGAGACACAAAGCACTGTCATGGTTTAGCCCCAGCAAGCAACTGAGCACCACATAGCCACTCCCTCACGTCTCTCCCAGCAGGACAAGGAAGAGAACAAGTAGACAAAGGCAAACCGTGGGGTTGGGATAATGACATTTTATTGAGGTAGCACAGGGAAAGGGTAACAGCAACAGGACTTACAATAGAATACACACAATGGTGATAACACAAGGCACATTCTCAGTCCACTCTCAGACCTTCTAGGAGGCTTGTAGAGCCACCCCTCCCTCCCAGATTAACCCCCTTTCATGGGGAAAATGATGTCATGTGGTATGGAAAACACCCTTGGCCAACTCCGCTCACATGTACTGTCTCCTTGTGAAAATTAACTCTTATCCTAGTCAAAACCAGGATGCTAACAAATTTCAGGCTTCTTATACTGCTCCATTACTAGCACCACTTTTAGACAGCATTAGATGTTAACCATTTGCTAGTCATCAAGTCTATTACTAAACAAACATGAAGCAGATGTGGCTTTCTAAGTGTGATTACTTGTAAAACCCTTCAAATCTAAACTCAGTTACACAGTCTCCCTATAGTTTTACTCAATTGATTAACTTCAACCTGTTTATCACTAATCCACTCATTTAATTTAACAATCCTTTACAGCGTGAGTTAAAATGCATCATGTGTCCCTTTCTTGGGCCTTTAATAATTACCCGTTTCTACTATGTCTTCTAATCTCTTTCTTAATGAACATCTCTAACCTTAATAACTTAAAAGGATGTCAAGATGAGTCTTAATAGAAAAATGGAATGGTTTAAAAGGCATAAACAACGGCAAATGTTTAGATAGTGGAAAATGAACAGTTACTTTTCTGCCATCAGACTAGTGACTATCAGCCATCACAATTAAAAATGGAAAAACCTCATAAAGCAGGGGATTTAGTGCCAGATCTACTAAAGAATGTGATTCCACAAGAAGTAACTTTTCCAGACCTGAGGGTAGACTGCAAAAACTGGCTTACATGCTGCAGTGCTGAGCATCACAAAATTTCGTGTGAGGTGGCTAGCTCCTAGACGGGATCTAATCTAATTGACTCATACCTAGGCATCCCAGTTTGGTAGCTTAAAATGGGATTCATAATAGCCAGCACATTGACCTTATTACAGAGATCTTAACTGATCATGGCAGCAGTGCATGACTGGGGAGATCTTACATTAAGGCCTGATAGGAGTCATGCAGAAAAATAACTATTTCTCGGTAATGATTGGACTAAAGCTGCTCAGTGTGTGAGGTAAAAGTAGCTCTGGATACTTGCAGAGTACACACTTCTAGGCATCTTTCTAGGCATCTAGATTATTTCTAAGGAAGGAGGAAGGTTTAGGGGTAAATTCTATGCATCTGAATGAGCATTTCCAGGATCATAGTTTGGCTGTAAGCACCATATTCTATGTAAGTGCAGGCTTAAATATTTACTTTTATATTGTTCATTTTATTCCTCCTTTCAGGAAGGATGGAGTTTGTTAGAGATTAGAGAAAGATTTCTTTGGGTTTTATTTGGGTTTTAATGCATTTGCTCAACAATGGAAGTTCATTCCTCTTATTGTACAAAGAGTTTTGCTCTTCAGAAAGTCTCATTAACTCCTCCTTCTTCTCCATCTTTTAAATTTAATTATTCTTTTTGCATATATCTAGACCCATCATCCTAAATAAATTACCTCCCTTTTTAGGACCACATTATGATCAATTCTTGCATTTTGTACAAGGGAAAGACATATAGAACATAAATGCTGCAGTCTGTGTAATGTTCTTCGAAAGAACTAAGAAGTACAAGCAGTTCTGCTTATCTTCACATCAGCTATTAGAGAAAGTCTAGTCGATGACAGAAGTAAACTGTTTTTCTAAAGGTCCTAGTTAAGGAGCTGGACACAAACTCCCTACTTTTGAGTTAGACCCTTAAGCTTGAGAGAGATCTTAAAGGATGGCCTGAAAGAAGTATGAACCATTTTAGTAACTATAGTACTTACTGCAGGCCATTTCTGTCAGTATCATCCAAGTGGATTAGTGATCCTGGCAAGCTAGTATTTTTGTTTGAAGCGGTTTCTTTCTTGAAAGTATCATTTGTTCTCAAAGCAGGAAAAACTGCACAATGGTTCCTTTGTTTAGTTGGTTTTGTGCACATGAAGGAAAAAATACAGTTACTGCATTGCCAGAAGAAGATGCCAAAATGTGGCCCAGTAGATATTTCATAAAGCTTCACAGTTTCATATTTGCTCACATACTGCATATTGCACAGACTAGAAGTGCTTTGCAGTTTTAAAATGACTAAATTTTTTGTGTGTTGCACAGAGATACATTTACTTCAGGTAGTGTGGAAAGCAGTATTAACAAGATGGTGAAATTCTAGCATTCCAAAACCTCCAGGCAATCCCATAAGAGGTAGGACCATCTCTTTGGATCACCTCAGCTGGAACTACAACTTTGGGAACCAAAACCAGAAAGCTGCAAAGACATCTGAAAGTCTGTTACATCAGACTATCCCAGGATAGGCAGGATTAGGCAGAGACAGCTCAAGCACTCATGCTCTTTCAAAAGTGTTCACATAGCATGTTTGAAAGATCTTATTAAATAAAAATTAAATTGAAGTACACACTGAAACAATTATATTAATAGAAATCAGAGGGGAAAAGAAGTTAAGGAACAACCCAAAGAACAACAAGGTCATTGGAAAGAGAGGGAGGGGGTGCCACAGACACCAGAGAAGACATTCCCATGCAGCTTGTGGGAGAGAAAACAGTGGAGAATGTATTTCCCTGTAGCTCATGATGCACTCCATCGAGGAGCAAGGAACAGCACAAGGAGGAACAACAGAGAGGAAATATTATGACCTGACCACAACCCTCCATTCTTCCTTCCACCTTGAACTGATTGGTGTATGCGGACAGAAAGTAGAGGACTGGGGGGTAAAAGGGTGAAGTTGAGATTGGAAAGAAGAGGGAAGTAGATGCTTTGGATTTTATCTTTGTTTTTCAACATCAATAATAAATTAAAATATTTTTCCCAAAGCTGAGTCTGTTTTGTCCAAGACAGTAATTGGTAATATACCCGTTTACATCTCAATCCGCAAATTACTTTGTCTGATTTTCTCCCCTTCATCTGTCACCTGGAAGAGGAATAGTAGGAGAATGGCTGGATGGGTGCCTTGTAACTGTCCAGGAGGCTCAATCGAAGCCCTAAAAAGCACTATCTAGATGGAACACCTACATATCATATCTGTGAGAAATAGGAAAACAGGCTAGCTGAAAATCTGCTGTGTGTTTCAGTGAGACAATAACTAGGTAAAGACTTGTATTTCAACTTCACAATATAAAAATTATAAAACTTTCCACGTTATTTTAGGGTATGCAAACAAGCAAACAACTCTTGAAGTTGTTGGACTTTTAGGGAGGTTCAGAAATTTTAAGTACTGTTTGGAACTGACTGTGAAGAAGACAAGGTGATAAAAGATGAAAGTAACTCAATAAACTGATGAAGGAGAATATTATGTCCTCATATCAGGATTCCTAAAAGAAGAAATACCCTGATTCAGGCTCAGGTTTTTATCTGAAGCTATTTCCCATCACATACACATTTTTTCTGCATAGCATGGACCACTAAGGCACCACTCAAGGAAGCCCTGCACTGCCCCATTCAGCTTGCCATGGACATAAGATCAATCTGAGAACCCAATAAAAGCAGACAAAGGGTTGTCAAGAAAACAATCTATGTTAACTATAAAGAAATTCTTTCCCCACTCTTAATAAAATGCTTAAGTATTAAGTCACCCGACATTCATGCATAACTCTTCAATAACTCATCCACAAGTACTTCCAAAGAAAGGAGAAAATAAATCAGTAAGGAAACAGATTTCAATGTCAAGCATTAAAGGGGTAATTATAAACAATAGCAAGGACTTTTTTAATTATTAAAAATACCGTGACAGTATGCTCTTAAATTATATATAATGGAAAACAAGGTGAGTCACATAATCATACTCCTTTTGACACATAACAATCTTCATCAGCAATCTTCATCCTGCCCTCATGTCAAGACTGTATAAAGGGGGCAGGCTCCATGAAGTGTGTGAATATGCATCTAATCTAGTGCACTGAAAATCCTTATGTGCTCGCTCTCAAAACTGCATCTTTTGAAACTACTCAACTTACTGTAGAACAACTGCCAGATAAGATATTAATAAATATTCACTGAATATCTCTTAGTATATTTAAGAAACTAGAGTACAAGATTGAAGACCTCAGAGATAGAATATTTATGAAAAAAATCCTAAAATCCTTTCAGATTTGGTCGAATGTAACCTGAGAGAGCTGATGTACAGTGTTCTAGCACTTTAATTTTACACCCTGTAAAATCAGCTGTGGTACAAGACAGAGTATTAACTTTAGGTTTAGGGATTTTTGTGTTCGTGCTTTGTTTTATTGTTGGAACATACTGCGAGTTCTAATAAACACTTTCACATAAATTCTTGTCCCAAACCCAACTCTGCAATTCAGGAGTGGACATTTGTTTTCTATCTTGAATTATCCTTTTTTTTATATATATTCTTCTTCTAAACATTTATTGTAGCACAGGAGCTCAGATCTAAGAATGGAATTGCTGAGAAATTTAAGACATCAAAACGAATATATATACCAAATGACCACCACTTTTTTGCAACATGCACAGGAAATCAGTAAAATATAAAAGCAGAGGAAATGGAACCAGGTTACTTTATATTTTTCAGGAACACTGTTTATCATTCAAAACTAGCATATTAATAACGTTTTCTATTTCTGAATGCAGCCCAGCTGATGGTTTGGTGGGATTTCTTTTTCCTTTTCCTGATAACTCAGGTTTAGATAACTGACATTTTTATAGCATAATGTCACCAGAAAAGGCAACCAGTTACATTTTCCTACAACCATTAAACTGGACCAACTGAGGACTAGAAAAATCTTTTACATGTTTGTAAAAGGATCTTGTTGGTGATTTTACTTGCTTTGAATGAGGCTTTAAGTCCTAGCCACACAAAAAAGGTAGAGCCCATGAGCAGCACAGATGCAATGGTGATAACCTTACCCCATTCCCATTACGTGCTCTAATATTTCTGATTATTGTGTGCTGCAATGGAGAGATACAGATTGAATTAATAGAATTAAATTAATTTTTGTTCTTTCCCTTTTTTTTTTGCTGTAGCTTCATGCTAAAAGGCAAAATAAAACCTTTCCCTTACAACTGAGGTAACTGAGAAATAAGCAAGGATGCTAAATAAAGTTACTTATCTAGTTATAAAATGTGTCCTTGGGAGAAAACCAAAGAGAGAAATAAAGGGCAAAATCAATCTTTCATAGTCTTTCTAAAATAATATTACTAAGGGCGGATCTTGATGTATTCAGAACCATATCAGTGTCAGTGTCTGAGAAACCATCTCAGAACTTAGAGAAGAGACTGTCAATATAGGAAGAAACATTAAGCAAATGGATGTCATGAGGTGAAAGTCAGGGGACTCTGGAAACTGAAGGTCCTAAAGAGCAATTCTACCTTTCATTTCTGCTGGATTATGGTTTAATTGGGATGTCAGAATTTATTCAAAACCATATTTTTTTATAATACAGGATAATTCTTGGTCCTGATAAAAGAATCATTTTTAGAGAACTGGATGGACCTAAAGCTTACAAGGACTTGACAACAGCTTCATGAGGTCAGTGCTGTAAGCAGCGGTGAGCAGTTTCTCCACAAATGAGGAAAGATCTTTGTCTAAGGAAAGATATAAATGAACTATGATTTCTGTAACTTTGCAAACTAAATTTCATAAAAGATTTTCTAGAAAGGGTCATATTTGTGTCAGTTTCTTTTTTAAGAGTTTTGATCTTTTCTGGAAGGTTTTTTTGATCTTTTCTGGAAGGTTTTTTTTTAGAAACATTGTCCTCACATTCCCTTCTTCATCCTTTTCCCACCTGCTGCAACTATGATGGAATTCCAAACACGGCAATTAAACTCCTAGATGAGTCAGATTTGCTTATTGTATTGTACTCACATACGTAAAAGAAATTATGGCATCTCTGTTCTCATTACTTTTTCATGTCAAGACCTGCAACTTAGAATTCTTACACAATTTTTGTCTGACTGTCAGAGAAAGCTTTTGGGGGGTTTGGGTTTGGGGAGGGGGGGCATGTTTCCCTCTATACCTTGAAAAACATTCTAAGCACTAAGGCATAACAATTTCTACCCTGCAGCTATTTAAAGAAATCATTTTGGCTTAGTATTTTATCACTTACTTCTGTCTTTTGGATAGCAAAAAAAATAAAGCTATATTCTGACCACAAGGAATTCTCACAACGTCCAGGTTACGTTTCAGAGTAAAACCATGCTGTATAATGCTAGAAACATACCAAATTGTGACATTTAAAATATATTAATTATTTTATATATTAAGTCAACACAATTTTAACATTGTCTAAATCATTTAGGATTCCAAATCCTACTTTCAAAATTACGACGCTAGTGATACAAGGAGATTTAAGCACTGCAATTGGGATTTAGCTCAGTGTGTGTCTATTGACACAAAAATCATAAAAGTAAGGTAAATACAAACAAATTGTCTTAACTATTTCAGGTATAAATGAAGTTATGGAAAATCGTGTCGTTAATCAAGGAGTAGAATTAAGAATGTGAAATCAAAACAGTTATACTATTGGTTTAAACAGGATACATAATGTCCTGAAATCTGTTCTTAGAGACAGCTGAGTCTAAACAATGCACTCAGTAACATGCTCTGACTTCTCTGGCCCTGTGTGGAGCCAGGAGTTGGACTTGATGACCCTTATGGGTCCCTTCTAACTCAGGATATTCTATGATTCCATGATTCAATGTTCTGAAAATTTCAGAGAAAGGGCAATAGTTCATTTTCAGCTGACATGGTAAAATTTATATTGATACTGTATGTCCTAACATCTCTAGTTAGATATGCTTTTACACCCCTCAGAATGCAGTTTTATTACCTTCCAAAAGGTTTGACTGCATTGATAATTAGAACTGTGAGCATTTACATTTTTCTATAATTTCCAAACCCTTTTTAGAATTAATGAAAAATTGTTGTACGCAGGGATGATGTGTGGACCACTGCATTCACAAATATGTATTAATGACTTTAACTGGCAATTATTTCTTCTTTCTTGAATAATCCTTTCTTCTTGAGCTCTGCAAAGGGGAACTGAATGTCCTCTGATACTTCTTCTCTAATGTTTACTATTCCTTTCAATTTTTATCCTGTTTCCTCTTCTTCATTTCCTTTCTAAGATTAAAAAAAAAAACCTTTTTCAGTCTCTCTGAAGTGTTTTTCAACTCCCTTAACAGACTCCTTAATCATTTCCTTCATCTTTCACTGAACACTTTTAACTTTGGCGATATCCTTTTTGAGATGGGGACACTCACATCATTAGAAAAGTGGAATTTATAGTTGAGGGTGCTAGTGTTGATTTTTTACAAATCATTAGAAAAGTGGAATTTATAGTTGAGGGTGCTAGTGTTGATTTTTTACAACTATAAGATACTATCTATATCATCCCTATTACAAGACTGAAAAGTTTTTTAAGACAAAAGGCGGTTAGTAAGTGAAGGTTTTCCTTGGACTGTGGCTTCCTAATCACCTGGTTTACTCAGTACAATCAGATAAAGTTTCTCACATTCCTTAGACACACCTGAATTGTGTTGTTTCATTAATCACATTCACTTTTGACTGTGTATCTACTTAAAGCATTAAAGTGTGGAATCCTGAGGTGTGCTGTGCTATCAATACCCACTGCCAGCCTTCCTCTTTGCTTGCTTTCTTTGAGCTGATGTTGATCCATGATCTTGTGTTGGTTTTATGTTGTGATTATTTAATTTCTACAGCAGCCCTTTTGTGTGACATCTCTCAAATGTTTTTTGCACATCTCACTCAATCATACCTGGTCATCTTTCCCTTCTAACATTTTAGAGAAAATTCCAAACAATTCAAATAAGGGACATGTAATTTTTATTGGCATGAAAAGTAGTGTGCATTGTAATCCCCTATCAGAGGATAATTTCCGAAGTGTTGTTAGTATCACATTTAATATGTACAAATATAAGAGATGAGGGAAGAGAATTGTAACTGAATGGGACTTCACAGCAAACAGAACAGATTTTAAGTACTTGGCTGGCTCAAGTAGCCAACAGAAATTATTCCTGATTAAACAGTCACAAATCTCGTACTTCTGTGACTCTTACTCCATGCCAGTGGGTTTTATAGCACTAAATGCCCTTCCAAAGGAAAATACCTGAACTTCTGATTTCAAGGATCAGGAAGGTCAGATCTCTCTAACAAAAGCTGGAAAAAGTAGTACTTCTCTACTCAATTGCTTGTTATTGAAAAGGTAGGGAATATGTCAGTTTCCAAGATCTGGGAAAACTCTTAAGTGGTATGTTATAGGGAGAATAGTTTGAATGAGCAAAATGAGAACTGAACTAAAGTTCATGAATAGTAACTACATAGTAGTTACTAGTAGTAACTAGACTAGTAACCAGTTACATGAATAGTAACTAGTTACATGAATAGTAACTGAACTGTTACTATTCATGTAACTCAGGAGACCTAGCACAAATCTGGTGTACTCAGACATCAAGGTCCACCAGCCTTTAGCAGGTCATAAGCTTCAAGTCAAATAGGCAGATTCTGTGCTCTTGGAGCTCCAGCCTGGAGGCAGAATCTTAGTAATAAACAGAAAGTTCCAACTGGAGCAGGAAACCTAACTAAGGCTACCAGATAATCTTCCTGTTAAGATTACCTCAGAACCTTAAATGCTTTTATAATTTATCTTTTAGGAATGTAAAAATGTGACTCTTTCTCTCAGACTACTTTCAGGAAATTCCTATAGCTCATTAGCTTTTTCTTTAAGCAAGGGGAGGGGTATGGACAAAAGGTGCTCAGAGTGCACTCCAGTGAATCTGTCATTTCAAAGAGTTTGCAAAATGTCTAGAAGAAGGGTAAAACAAACTTCCTCCAAACAAGGCTCAACTCCATTCTATAACTTTCCTGCAGTACTAACTTTTCATTTGCTATACAGTAAGTTCTTTATTTAATATAAATATTGCTGCAGGATTTGAGAGCAGATAAGGCTGACGATGGAGAACAGTGCAGGAAGGAAGCACATAGGTATCCCAGAGACACTTTGATTTGTGAATAATGATGATGATGATAATTAATAATTATTCTCTGCCATTAGAGAATTCCACTAATTGGTAATCTCCTGCTTTAAAAGTCCTAATATTTTATTTCTGCTTATTGCTAACTACCAAGTAGAATGCTAATGGAAATTTGGATGGCTGATATTTTAATAATCATAACTGTAATCACATGAACTCTTCTATAGCTAACCTTTAATTATAATACTAGATGTAGAAAACTGGTTGCAGTCAAAAACATGTTATGGTGGGAATTATTTTTCAATATAAAATTTGAGATTCTAACATTTCAAAAGCAGTAAGTGTTAACAAATTTTATCTTGAACTGAAATTAAAATCCTTGGGATTTTTATATGATTGGTGCCGTATTATTGCAAACCGTAGGGTTTAAAGCGCATCAGGGGTTGGACCCGGTGATTTCTCAATGTCCATCCACCCCTGTGATTCTATGATTGCTTCTATGATGAGGAAGTAAATTGTTACATTTACAGAAGTACACAATCCAATACGCAAGTAACCATAACCATCTAGTCTTACTTTGTAATTTAAATAGCAATTAGGTGCTTTTGAAAATTTTACTCAAGTAGTTTTGAAAGTTAATTTCCTACTCAGTTTCACTTAGGATAAGGTCTTCAAATAGAAATCATAATTGAGGATCTGAAAGACCTTTTGTCCTGTCTGCTTTCACACCAGTTGCATGAAACCCAGGCACCTCATGCAGTCACTGTTGCAGAGATCATTACCTTCGCTGCTGTATTTAAACACAAAATTCAAGCCATTTATGTTAACTTTCCTATCCATTTTAGGTAATTTTTAAAATAGCATTTTTATCCTTACATTTTTTCTTTGCAAAACTGTGATGTACATTGACTCTGTTACATAAATAAGATTTCAGGGTCTGTATTTATTGAAGTTTTCTTTATAACATTCAAATATTTGGGACCAACTACTCGTGTCTGAAACAGCATGTTTAAGAGCATTTGCTAATCCTTGGAACAACACATGCCTTGTTGTATATGATTTATTGATTAAAGGCCACACACAAAGTGCCATAATGAAACAGGAAGGAGTGAAAATTAGGAAAGAATTGGAAAATTAGGAAAACAAAAGTACCAGTGACCTCTTAATCGAAATTTAGGACATAATATAAAACTGGCTGGATAGATGGGTGGAAATTTTTTAAACAGTGGCATCTTCACAAAGTAGCAATTTGTGTAAGTAGCTAAAAAAAAAGTGTGAGGTTTTAATCTTCCTGCTCTCCTCACTCATACTGTCTCAATTTGAGGCAGCTCTTTATTTTTACCCTGGAGATCATGCTGAAATAAACTGCCAAACATCCCTTACACCTCCATGCCATCTAATTATAGCCTGTAACACTCGAGAATGCTGACAGTGCTGAGCTATTGACTCTTGACACTCTCTAAAGCACTTAATTATCTTTTCACACAAACCCCTTTCAAACCTGTCAACTTCTTTGTATTGTTTATGAAAAAAGTTGCATATTAAGATTTCAGGATTACACACCTGAAGTCAAACTTGAGCATACACATGGACCATTAAAAGCAGAATTTAATAAATGACGGGGAGAGTTGAAAAAATTTGACTTGATAAGACTTCTCAAATAAGTCAAGGAAGAAAAACAACACCCATTATAAAGATTCCTGGTAAAAATGGAATTTGTGGGTTTTCATTAATTTCACCAAAAACTAAAAGGGAAAAAATTCACAATAGGCAAGGTTTTGTATTATTTATTCTTATTCTGCAAGATTGTAATCCAGATAATGAACGTTGTCCCTTTCTACTGAAAACTGCATTTAAGCATCCCAGGAAAAAGAAGGTAAAAGGAGCTAAACTTGTCAAGAAACTGTGTTTCCCAGGGCCCTACAAAGTACTACTAAAGTCTAAATAAAGATTCCCTAGTAGAATTAAATTTTTGTGGTTAGTATATTCCAGGTTATATAAGCAGTATAAGTGGGTTTAAAGATTTTGGAAGCTTCTCAGAAGATTTTCTATCTAAACCTGTTTAGGTTATGCCTCAAGTGTCATTGAGAAACAAGATGCCAATCATGATGTCTAAACTCATGTGAAACACTTCCAGTCCCAGGACATTGTGGTCACTTACAATGTATTTAAAATAAGACAGCCATTAGCTACAACAGTTTGTTGACTGGATGCATGGAAGGCAAAATTTGCAACACTTGTGTTTACCTATAGAATTGGAAGATTTAAACTCAGCCTTGTGATTCAGCATGATTCTACAGGAATACATAGAACTGACTTTTTGGCAACAGCCATGTGTTGCCTTTCTATAGCACAATATCTTCAAGACAGTTAAACACATGTCCCATTTAATAAGCCAGGTAGTCGCCAGGCTGGTGAGGAAATCTAGTAGTGACAAGGCTCTGAACATCAAATATGTCTGCAATACTTATTAACTATAATTTGTTCTCGTATATAGTAAACTAATTTTGAATAGTCAGCACACTCGTGTAAAAACAGCTAGTTTGCAAGCATTTTCCAAATGATAAAACAAAAAATCTCCCTAAAGTATCAGATTTTAGACACAGGAAGTAGTTTTGGAACATAGGAACTGACAAAGAACACAAAAATACAATTTTTAGTTTAAAGCCAAGAAAATTCTGTTCCAAAGATACAGCAAGACACATTAGAATTTTCTTGGATATAAATGAACTACTGAACCACTGGAAATACATCCTAGAGAAGTTATTGCCTATCATACCATGCACATATCAGCTGCCTTTATCACAAGACTTGTTAATCATGCTAATTATGTATGTGTGAAATGCTATCTTATGACTGAATGTGGAGCACTTAAAAGTTGGCATTGAGAAGATTAAACTGGCAGCTGCATACCTCGCATGTAGGAGGTGTCAGGGCACCAAGGTTATCCTGTGGTAGTGAAGTGACTAACTGTGTGTGTGCAGACAATCAGGTGGTCAATATCATTAAGATTTTCTATAGGTGACACCACATAGGGCACCCTAAAGAGGAAGAGGTGGAGTGCAACAGCTAAATAGCTTTTAATTGAGTTTTTTTACACTGGCTTAAATTCTGTATGTGTCAAGTGACCACTTCTATTAAGTATATTTGGAAAGCAAGCTACACAAAACCAAGCAAAGTTCTTAACTTCAAATACTGATCCTCAGAAAGCAGGAAACCAATGAACCTGAAGCATCAGTGTAACCATTTCTAGGTCAGACAGTCCTTCACATACTTTATGCTCATCAATTTATTTGCTCTGCACCTAAGACGAAAAGACAGGTAAGGATATAAGAAGCAATTCTATTAAGGTGTTCTAATTATACAACAACATAGAATATGATGTCCACAGCACCATCAGTAATTATAGTTTCTGCCTTTATAACTATTTTAGTTGTTCTTTGATGGAATTGCATGTACTCCATAAAAATTATTCCATCTCTACATCTTACACCTGCCTCATTCCTGATCATGAACTCTCACAGAAACTGTCGTTCCAGTCTAGTTTTCCCTCACATTTTGTGCAATCACTTCTTAAACTGCTTTGGTGACTTGGAAGGCTGCTCCTCTTACTGCTCTAATGACTGCTCTTTTGCACTGTTTCAGAGATACACTCTGCTGCTCCAGTGATTTTTTTTTCCCCCCTTAGCATCACTACTATGGCTTTACCTTTTGCTCTTGCATCAGTGATTGCTTGAAACATGTACAGTAGCACACCACTGAACTATGAGATTTGCTTTACCTGGCTTGTCAGGCAGTGAGTGATATTTTGTCAATCAGAGCACCTGAATCTATGGACATTCCAAGTTATAACAAGCAGCAGCCTGTACAGGGCATGGAGAGGTATATTATACAAAACTATCGTGCTCATTTCTTTCTTCAAACCTTTATCTCATCAAGCTGAAGCTTGCTTACCTGCCCAGATAAACATAGAAATTAAGAGGGAGAAAAGGGGTTGGGAAGGCTTCACCTAGCATAGAAGGAGAGGTTTTTCTTTGCAAAAATTTAATTGTAGTATAATTATATGGTTCCTAGAGTTCCTTAGAGTTAAATTACAAGATGTCTCTTATTTGTAGTCAAGCTAAGGGGGGTGGGGAAAAGCTCAGTTTTGTTTTATGGTTTCCCAACCATTCACTAGGGTCTATATATCATAATTCAATTATAAGCAAGGACCACAGAACTACATATCACAAACATTTATTTTAGAGGGGAATACATCCTCCATAAATATTTCCCATGGGTCAAACTTAAAACATTCTATTTAATTATTTTTTCTTCAGTAATTGCCACGTAAATTCATCGAGAATGTGAGCCTTAGGAAAAAAAAATTGGTTACTTCTTTTCCTGTATTTTGAAAATATATTTAAAATATCTTTCCTCAACCATTAAACTATCACGTTCTAACTTTCCCATGCTCTATCAGCTTTTCTAGTTCTATTTGTAAAGTAAGCTGAAAGAGCAGGTAGTGACAATGTTCTTCCTCTTTGAGAGAGAGGCAGATTGCATTTGAGACTATTCTGGTTTTTAGTAACCCAAATTAGAGTTCTCAGTCTTCTGTGAAAGAACAAAAAGCTCCTTTCAACATTTCACATACAATTTGTTGATTTAGTTCTTGTGGTCATTTTAAAACAAAACCGAAATGTGTTCCCCATTCCTGAAAGACTCACTAATATTCTGAAAGACTCACTAATATATTAGAGATA
The DNA here is from genome assembly GCA_022605575.1 of Laterallus jamaicensis coturniculus. NCBI lineage: Eukaryota > Metazoa > Chordata > Aves > Gruiformes > Rallidae > Laterallus > Laterallus jamaicensis. Next base: position 5,551,290 of record JAKCOX010000010.1, read on the forward strand.
TTACAGTAAGATTCTTACTATACATTCAGTAATATTAAGGTAGAAGACAGAAATTCTCATCAGTGTTTCTAATGTTAGCTCATAAAGAGATGTACTGTCTTAGGGACATACATTCTATACTGTATTTTATAGCAGGGGAAGAAGGAGAAGAATAAGAAATAAAATACTCTGCATATCTGTGTAAGTATTACATAAATTTAAAGGCAGAATTATATCAGTAATGACAAATGATCAGCTTTAGCCATTTTTCATAAAATTTTAAACTATCACTTAGTTATAAAAATAACATACTGTCAACATTGTAGACAAAATTTAACAAAAAGTCAAAGGACCACCTCGACCTAACACCCAACTGAGATTTAACAAATGCTATCACAAGGAAACTTTTGTTTTCTTTACGGTTTTATCTAAGCAGCACTCTGTCCTGCAGCATGCCTACTCTCACCTTTTCTGCTTTCTCAGCCCTTTTCTGAGCCCTTCCCTTCAGCTGCAACCAATCTGGTGTATAACAAGAAACACTGCACTCTGGTGTCAATCTTAAAACCACAACTTGATCTGTATGTCAGGAGATCTTCAGCTTTCTCATAGATTCGTACACTGTCCTGTTTTTACTGTCTGTCATCGTCTGTTAGCCTGTTGAGCTGTTTGTACTTAAAAAAAGAAAAGAAGCAAAAAGCAAACAAACAAAACTATTTGTGCTAGTAATCTGTAAATAGTTAAAAGAAATACAAGATAGGGATGAATTAGAGACTTTCTCACAATGAAAGACTAGAGAAGCCTAATCAATTTAACTTCACAACAAGTAGAAGTCACAATTCAGCTCTGAATAATCAGTAAGAAAAAATTATGATTTTGTTTAAAAAAAACCCCACAACTGCTGAAGGCATAACAGGAAGTGGAAATTGGAAGCTAAAGCTGCTATAGAGATAGCATTTGTATAGTGGGGGTAATTAAACAGCTGAATATTTCACTGTCTTTGTCAGATGATATCTTTATATTAAACCTTGATTCTTCTTCTAACAGCCATGCTCTGGACCAACAGGAAATTACAAACTTGAAATAGAAACACTTGAGAAAATCCTCTAGTTTATCACTGTAGCATCTTCTGGCCTTTAAATCTATTACTTTACCTGCCATCTACTTCCCTTAACTATATTATGTTGCTATGTTGGGGGCAGCTGAACAATACCATTTATGATAACATTAGCAATGTATTAGATACATTACACATAGTTTGATATAACCATGGGGAAAAGGAAAGAAGTTAGCAAATCTTGAACAGATACCTCATAGAAAATAAACAGGATTCCCTCAGATGTTCCAATAGTCCACATTCAGTGATTATGACTATGCTGTGGAGTTTAGGAGAAACAACAGCAGATAGAGATACGGATGCTCGAGGTCTGTATTTAGACCACCTGACACTCTGCATGGTTAATATGTAGAAGTATGTGACCCTCAGCAGTTTCTGCATTAGATCTGTCCCACAAATAGAAAACATATGTCATACGAAACTTCAGGTATCCCAAATTAGGTTTCTTTTGACCACTGACAATGATGACCCATTTTCATGTAAGTTTAAAAAAAAAAAGATTAATAGCTTAATATCCTTGCATGAACAGTAACTATGTATGTTTCTCTAATGTATTTTATTGCCTCTCTCTTCCTTGTATAACATTCTTCCTTTGATTTCCTTAAGCATTTGAAACAGCACAAGAAAAACAAATAAAGATAAATAGTAAAAGAAAGAAGACGAAGACCAGACACTACGCATGGCCTTGGTTTGCGGTTTAATGCACTTACGAAGAACATAATTGTTTATTTCATCTGGGGTCTGCTTCTTTTATGTTATGTTTAAATTAATTACATGTGGAAATACTGAGACTGCAAGACACAACTGTGATTCTCCTAGAGCAAAGCTTGCTGAATAGAAGCTCAAGCTTCATTAGTACAGACAAATTGTGCAGTTTTTCCTTATTTTTACTCCAAATATTTGTCACAGAAACAAAACATAATTTAGTTTTAATCAGGGGCTGGGGGAAGGGGGATGAGGGAGGGAATCTTCATGGAAGTTATTTGAATGCCAGGTTTCAAAAACGTGCACTTCACTCATTCCTATATCTTAAAAATGCAAAATAGGACCGCAGACTTTAAATTTTTGTTTGCGTAAACAAACTCATGTTAGCATTAGTTTGAACCTTATATAGAATTTTCTTTTTCTTTTGATTCCTTAAGAATGTGTTTTGTCTAAACTTTGAATCAGTGCTTATCATATTCATTGATGCAGTTACATCAGGATAGAAAAATATTTAAAATTATAATAAAAATTTATTAAATAAAATCACTGGCAAAGAAAGCTGGAATTTAAGACAGAATCCTCTCCCAATTGTGGTTAAGTTTGTATCAACCCACCCATCTGAACCTGATTTTTTTTAAATTTAAATAAAGGTTTCTGTAATATACTCAGAATTTACCTATTTTTACTCTGTAAATGAATGACAACTCACATGATAAGTAGGTATCAAAAAATTGATACACATTTCCAATAAAAATTAAATACATATTAGCACATGCATCAGGTCATATATTTAATATATAGTTTGTAGCTAGGGTCTTTGAAAATTAGATGTGGAGTAGTGTAAACTTTAACAGTGCAGTCATGAATTCTGAATGTAAAAATAAGAACAATGAAAAAATTTTCCCTGTCCTTGAGTCAATAGTGAATTCTAGAATTGATATGTTTCAAGGTAAAATACCCAGAGACTGTTAACTGTTTCTAATTCCAATATGAGTTAATTCACTGAATTGCTGTGCTTCAAATGGAATTTGTAAAAGTAGGGAATGTTAGAATCCATGTAATTTATTTTTCCTTCTCTAGAAATAGAACATTCTAGAAATACTTCAGGAATGACGACTCCTGGTAAGAATTTCTTCTATGTGCGAAAGGCTATCACTACACTTAAACTTCAATAAAGCCTTCTAAATAGACTACAAACACAGATAAGCAATGACCTCTTTTGTGCAAGAAAGTCAAATTCTAAAGCATGTGTGTGCACATCCATTGTTTTATAAAGGTTTGATTCACCAGTCTTGCTGTTTGGCAAGAAAATGTTTTCTAGAATCATCTGTTTTCAATCTTCTAATTCAGTAATGACACTGCATAGGTTTGTTCTCGATTATAGCACAAGAGCAAAGTGAGGTTTTGGGTTTGCATGGACTAAGCAAGAAATCCTAGCATCGAGATATTAGCAAAGAATGAAATTGTTAGATAGAGATGGAGTTACATGCAATAGCAGTTTTCAAGGGGATTAAACATGCAATATGCTGATAGCATGCAAGGAAGTGAAAATCATTGTTACACATTTTTTCTGTCAGTATATATGTTTATCTCACTTGCAGTGAAACTGATTGAACATCTGAGAAAGGACTTGTATTAACTGGAGAGGATGCTTATTATTCTATGATTTGCTAGGACATTTGGGTAGTTGTGGAAGTTCTTAAGAGCAAATAAGCATTCTAACCATTCTTCCCCAAATTTGATATTTCAAAAACTTCAGTTGTTGTCCATGAAAATAAGGTATTCAAAGGGTCCAGAACAAACAAGGTAATGTATTCCAGAAATCTCAAAATTTGTTTAAGAGATAAAAGCTTCATTTTCCAAAACATACCTTACATTTTGAATACACTGATCTGTTCTTAATAACACGTTTTTAACATAGTAAGTGCAGTAAGATGGAAGATAGACTGTTATGAATACCATATGTATATGCTATTAAGAACCACAATTCACATTGTATTTTTAACACCACAGCCCATCAAAAGCAAATTAAAACCTCTATATATAAATAATTTTGTAACATATCACCACAAAAAAATGCCATTTTAACACCATCTGCTGTTGAAAACATTTTACATTAAATGCAAATTATTTACTGTGTTCAAATACACTATTTGAGTTGAAACACCTCTGAAATACATACTTACCATTTTAAAAGCATCTTGTATGGTCACTTTCTACAGAAGAACCAAGAACTACATTCACATACATCTGGTCTACTCATAGTAGAAGTATAATGCAACTATTCTGAAATACATGCCACACAAAATAAGATTCTTTTTAAGCAGTGTACTTTTAATTACATTTATTGGAGTAGTATTTAATAACATACAGCACTTCAAGAATCAGTTTCACATTTTATTTGGAGGAGGCCAGCTTATGTGTTTCAACAAGGCCAAGTGCCTCATTCCTACACTTTGGTCACAATAACCCCAGGCAACACTACAGGCTTGGGGCAGAGTGTCTGGAGAGGTCCCTGGAGGAGAAGGACCTGGAGGTGTTAGTTGACAGGTGGCTGAACATGAGCTAGCAGTGTGGCCAGGTAGCAAAGGAGGCCAACAGCATCATGGCCTGTATCAGGAATAGTGTGACCAGCAGGAGTAAGGAAGTAATAGTTCCGTTGTGCTCAGCTCTGGTGAGACCACACCTTGAGTACTGTGTCCAGTTTTGGGCCCCTCACTATAAGAAGGACATTGAGATGTTGGAGCCTGTCCAGAAATGGGTGACGAAGCTGATGAAGGGTCTGGAGCATAAGTCCTGTGAGGAATGGCTGAGGGAACTGGGGTTTTTTAGTCCTAAGAAAAGGAGGCTGAGAGGAAACCTTATCACTCTCTACAACTAACTGCAAGGAGGGTGTAAAGAGGTGGGGGTCGGCCTCTTATCTCAGGTAGCAAGCAGTAGGACATGAAGAAATGGTTTCAAACTGCACCAGGGGAGATTTAGGTTAGATATCAGGAAGAATATTTTTACTGAAAGGGTACGGAAGTATTGGAACAGGTTGCCCAGGAAAGTGGTGGAGTCACCATCCCTGGAGGTATTTGAAAGGTGTGTAGATGTTGTAGTTGAGGACATGGACTAGGCAGGGTAAAGCTGTGGTTGGATTCAATGATCTTGAAGGTCTCTTCCAACCTAAGAGACTCTATGATTCTATGATTATTTGAGTTGGATAAATTATACATGCAAGTGCTGTGGAATAAAAGGGAAGAATTTTTTCAATCAGAAATGTTGCAACACTAGTGAAAACTGCTGCAGCAAATTGGTACTAACATTAAAAAGGCCTGATACCTATTTATTGTTTTGGTAGTAGGCCTCCCACACTATTCTTCTCAAAAGACATCTCCTCTCCAGTTTCTATGACTCTGTGGCATTTAAAGCACAGAAAAATGTCACAAAATAGCCTGCTACTGCTCTTACTTCTCCATCTGTGTTCAATGGATATATCCTACTATAAAAAATTTTCTGCTTTACTTCAAAGTACAAGTCAGATAGTAGGAATTAAATAGTTGTTGAAAATGGTTGTCCATAAGCAGAACATGCAACCGGTTGAGTTTTGATATGTAATATATGTTCACTTATTCCAAATGACCTTTCTAGCTCAATCATTCTGCCACTCATGAATTATGGAGTCATTACAGCTTATGTAAATAAGTTATTTTACATGCTACTCATATGTGGATTCAAATGGCAGCATAGGATTTAAATAGGAAGGCCTGGAATCAAATTTCAACACTTCTATCCCTCCTTAATTTCTTTGACCATGATTTTTGCTAGGGAAACTTAAAAATTTCAAATCTGTTTGTAACTTCAACACTCCTTCCCATCGTGCCCATTCACTCAAGATATTAGAAAATGGTATCTATTAATGTGTACGTGCTTATATGTGTGCAGAGGTATACTTAAATGGGTGTAAATTTATTTTTAAAATAGAAAAAAAAGACCTTTCATGCCTTTGGACTGCATCATTTTTGCCTCCCCAGAATTTGCAACCCTGACAGTATGAGTTCCCTGAGACCTTTATAAGGAATAGAGGAAACCTTTCTTTCTTGATCTGTCCTTTGACTTTCAAGATTAGATGATACTCAAGACCTAATACATCCCATGTTTCAACTACTAAAGCATATCTGTGTTGCTTATTTTCTCGTTTTATTTTTTTAAGTTTAAAAATCCAGTGGGCTTGGTGTTTTTTCCCTCTGGCTTCTAGCTTGTATGTGTCAATGGAAATAAACTTCTATACTGCAGTGAGGGAGAGCAGAAAGTAAACACTTAGAGATCCATTTGTTTAGCTGAATTACTTCCAGATTGTCTGAGAAACAGTAAAAGGACTTCTTTGTATTTATGATCCCATTTCCTGTTATTGTGCACATGCATCTAGATGGTTCCATGATGATTGCAGAATAGGACCTTGAACAGTTTGTACTGATTATATTACACGAGAGAAGCAATTTATTATAACAAGAGTCCTTCAAGAGTTACTCTAGGTCTTGTTTTATTGATCAATATATGAATGAGCTTGGTTTATAGAGAGGGCATGTCTTTTTAAGACTAGCCCTCAAAGCTCATTCTAGTGCTATGCCTAAGAAGATATACAAGGTCATGCAGTTGGGTAGCACCAAATTTATGTATAATAAAAAATACTATTTTGCTGTGTGTTTCCTCCCATTTATGTTATTTTAGGTCCCAGTTATATAACAGGAACAGAAGCAAAAAGCATCTCTGCCATTTTTGCGTATGTCTTTAATTCATATTGGTTTAAGTCCAAGGTTCTTTTCTCATTTAAAATCAAAATTGAATAAAATATGTCAGCAAGAGGCAGATAGCCATCCATTAGAACAGGTCTTTATTGATTCTGCTTTGATCTTGGACCAAAACAAAAAAAAATCTCTGGAAATCTTGTAACTTTAATTTTGTTCAGAAAATGTTCTTGATATATAAAGACATACAGCTAGAAGGAAGTGTTGAAATACATCCATCTATGGCCTTCCTTGGGTTTTTCTCAGGAAGGAGCCCTTGGTGCATTTAATTAAAAAAATTTTTAAAAAAGTCAGGGAAGAAAACAAAAACACCAAAGTAGGAAATCTCATGCAAATTAATGCTCCAGGGATTTAAGAACTTATTTATAAGACTTGGAATGTTTGAGTGAGCACAGGAGAGGAAAAACATCCTGTTTCTTCTAGATAATTTAAGCATGGCTCTGCAATATGATAAAGTTACTATCTTGGTTTCCTTTGGCAGGTGAAAAGTGTTTAACTGCACCTGCCAAAAGTCCCACTTCTTCTAAGACTTTAAGAAAAAGAAAAAATATGTAATACACTTAATTAAATTCATACTTGAGTAAATTCCACTTTAAAAAAAACTCATGTCCAAATTTTTTTGCCAAATTATGGCAATATCCCATTTAAAAGCAGCATGAAAAATTACTTTCTAGTGCAACTGTGCTATAAAATTGTTTCAAAGAAGGTAGAATTGCTGGAAGCTACTCAAACTTACTCAAAGTATTTACATGTCACATTGAGCAAGGAATACGTATTATATTCATCACAAAATACAGACATGTTCAGGATGTTTTCTGGATTGCTATGACCAGATAATTAACAAAGAAAATATTTTCAGTGGGAAGAAGTCTGAGTAGCTCTTTACACCAAATTTATTTATACAGAGTGGCTGTACCTGTTAAATAGCATGGACTAAACACACTTAGTTCAGTCCTGTACACTCAAAGGCATGGTCCTTTCATCCCTCTTTTGATTTTGACTTAATCGTATTCTTTCTGCCAGGATCTCATGAGCAACTTCTTAATTTATTATCAAGTTCTCTGATTTGAAGAGCTGAGTAGCAATAGCTAGTTGAAACTGCAATGAAGTGGTCATTCAAGAGTGCAATGTATGAGGAGCAATCAGTTTATAAGGAACAGTATGACAGCAAGGATGCTATATGTATGTGATTATGAATGAACTTTTGCTAAATGCAGGATCTAGATTATGATTTTATAGATGAGGGGAAAACAGAGCTTTTTAAATGCCTGTTTAATGAAAATGTTTAATCTTTTGAGCGTGAGAGCCTCTCAAATATCAGTGATGAATGCTGGCAACAGACAGAATGGGCAAAAAAACCCCAACCCTATAGCAAGTAGCTTTAATTAAGCCTTCCATCAGCTTGAAACTGTAGCATGCCTCCAGACCTTCTTTCTCATTTAATATTTTATCATTGTTCAAGCAGATAAATAATATTATATCATAAATACATATAATAAAAATTACATAATGAACAACGTATGAGAGATTCCTTACTAAGATTTTCCCATCTCTTGCAACTTGGTTTATCAGGCTTCATGCTGACATGTTGGATAAGCCAATTAATTTCAGCACAATGCTTGCAAACCCCCTCCCTGCAATCACAGTCATGAGATGTCTTTTAAAAATAAGCAAATTCTCACAATCCTAAAAATACTTCCATTCATTTTCAGTAACCCAGCTGAAGCCTCTCTTTCAGTATTCGTGCTTGACAGTGGGACCTACAACCCAGCTAAGAGCACTTGTTGTTGTAAACACCACCTTGGTTGGACGCTCGGCTACCAATCGGGCATCCACATACCTGCAGCCATTCTTCCTAGATTTCTAAGGACCTGCGATCTAATTCAGCACACAGTCCTGTCTCTCCATCTTTTTACCATCAGGTCCATTGTACGTGGAAGTATCTCAGCAGTCACTGTGTTTAGACTAGTGTATCATGTACCACTTGTTTGTTCAGGTAAGAAAGTAAGTGGAGCTACTCTCAGAGATAGCAGGTAGTAAATTAGTTTATTTACCCTTGTGTATTTATTAGGTCTTGATGGGTAAATAAATGCTGCAGCGTTTTGTCTGTGAATCCACCTTTCATCAGGCTGGCTTTATACATGTGTGTTTCTTCTGAAGGAAAAAAAAATCATTCTGTGTATATACTGCTTTGCTGAGGAATAAAATAAGCATTTATAATTAAAAAGGGTGAATCTTTGAATGGAACAATTACTAGTAGCTTAAAAATATTTTTCCTATTGGCTACATACAAATGCAAGAAAGCTCTTCTAATTCATAGCATCTCAAAAGTCAAGCTGCAACTGATGTTTAATGACAGCATTGCCTCCACAATGCAGATTGACAACAGTAATCCTCGTGTGGCTACAGCAGAATTTATCTTGGAATAAGAACTGTATTGTCTAATTGTTTTCACATAATTTACTAGACTATATGAAAATCTGCAACAATGGCTACATAAAGCTGTTAGCCCAAGCTTAGAAATATGATGAGAATACACTTTTTTAATAATAAATAGAAATTTGAAAATATAGTTTATTCTGGCCTTTGACTTAAAACACAAATTAAAAAATCTACTTTCATTTGCTCATTACTGAGAAACCCAAAATTATCTAAGAAGTGCAAAAACATAGGAAAACACATGGGAACACCGAAAATTTATGTCTTTATTAATTCCACTAGCTTGTTCCACATTTCTGGACTAAAATCTGGTCTGTGGAAAACCTGTGCAGCTCTGATTAAATACTTTTTCATGATGGAGCCACAGTGCTTAGAAAGGTTTAGAGACTAGGCAGACAACTAGGTTCAGAAAACATACATTGACCTAACTGATTTAAATCAATTAAAACCAGCTTTGAAGCAGACACATGAGCTAATAAACTTCAAAGAGTAGATAGAGATGCACAGTAAAGAATAAAAACCCAAAGAGAGCAGCATCAGTGATTGAAAGTGGTTAACCAGAGTTGTCATCAAGGGATTTTCACTGGGTTACCTCTTTGGGTAAGATACCATGTGCAGAATGCCTGTGTGAATCCTACAGATGCATATACTTCACCTAATTGGGTCAACACACTGGATTGCTTAAAGTACTGGGTGACTTTTAACTACATTGTTAATTTAAGATTCCAAATTCCACATAGTATTTTTAAATACAAATCTATGCAAAGTAATCTGAACTTCACAGCATGATGAGTTAATTTCAATTTGCTTATTTAACTACTTTGAATGTTTTGATTTATTGATTTGATTTTCAATTATGGCTTTTAATTCTGTAGATTAATCATATGTGTGTTTGTCTATTTCATTTTTAATAAATGCATGGAAAACACACGCGCTGATTTACTCCACCAAACCCCAGCAAGGATTGCAAACTCTAAAGGCACAAGTTCACTCAGATACTTGTATTCTTTTAGGCCATTTCCAAATCAATGCCAAATTAAAAATGTAGCTAAGTTAAGGAGAACACAGGAAAATACACTACCGAAAGAACTGGAAAACCATCACCACATTTTCCTTCTTTAACCAGTAGAAAAAGCTTTTAATTTTTTTTAGACACTCATATCATCTCTGGACAATCTGAGATGACTTCTCATCCTAGAGAAAGACTTGTGACATTAGATTCACACATATGGACTTTAAGTCTACTCTTACAGTACTGTAATGAATCTTTCCAAGGGTTTGAGTATTGAATTTGCCATAGTCTCATGAAATAGCGCTACAGCAGATTTTCTTTGATGTTTGGTTATCTTTGGGAAACACCATGCTCTCAGGTGGAAAGTGTGAGAATTAGTGAGTGATCCACTCAAGTTTTCGTATCTGAAAACACCAGCTGACTTTGATGCTAGAGAACAGTGAAGAATTTGCAAATTTTTAGAAATATTTAGAGAGTCATGTCAAATGAGACAGTCCCTGTATGCCTCAAACTTAAGCTTCCCTTCCCAATGCTGCTGCGTAGCTATTTGTGTTTAAGGAGGTGAGTAGTGATGCTGAATCCCATCAGCAGCTGATGTCTGTGACACATGCCAGCCCAGGGTGGCAAGAATCTCTGCAATCTTCACAGAGTCAGCCTAGCATCAGCCCTGGTCTCTGGCCAGCACTGCTAGAGAGAGGGGTCTTTGATTTTAAATCCCATCACCAAATGTCGCCTCTGGCACGTTTTGACTCTGGGCAATTGGATTACAGAACGAGGCCCAGCTCCAACCTTTGCTGCCATGCCATTTATTTAAACAGATTGAAACTGAGATAGGAGGCTAGGGCAGAGCCTCACAAAATCTTATGTCCTTGGAAATTATTTCTTCCCTCCATCCTCCCTGTTGTTCATAGAGTGAAGAAGGTTAAAAAATAAATTTAAACAAGTCAGTCACTGTTATTAAAAGATAAAAGGGAACAGCAGAATTTCTGAGCACTCCAGTAAGTTCTGGGACCAGGGTAGAGCAAAGGGCCTGAATGCGATCAAAAGGTATTACAGAATTGTTGGCAGTAGCTGTAGGTAGCAAAAGCTTTGTCTTTTTCCCTTTGCCATCTGTTCCCAGTCCAGGGGAGGGCTGGCTGCTCCTCAGCTGCACCAGGGAGGAAGGTCGTGTTGCAAAGTGCTGCCTGTGGCGTCTTCTGTGGAACAGCAGTCATTTCTGCTAAGCTAAGTCCATCAATATCCTGTCTGATGGCAAGTCTGAGGCAGACGATGCCAAACATCTTTGGCCACAGTGGAACTTTGGGCAAACTGTGTTTTGGCTAGAGTTCCTTCTTTTTTAATGTTTCATCGTCCATTGTGAAATCTGATGGAAAACTGCTCAAAAATAGACAGGTCTATGAAGAATCACTGATGTACAACTTGCTTCCACTTGATCCAAAATGACACTTCAAGGGACATAGTCCATGTCTTGATTATCTGAAGGCACTAGGAGAAATCAAAATCTTCAACAATTAAACATGCCAACAACTACTACCACCTTAGGTGAGGTGTAAGAAAAGTCTAGTTAAATAGACGAGCAAATAGTGGTGAGCAAAACAGGAAAGTAAGAAAATAAGAACTAAAGAAGTAAGATATTTATTGTAAGTTTCTACTTTACCATATCTGGAAATTAATGTTGGATTAATTCAGGATGCCGTACAGAGTGAAGACAACACGTTCAGAACCTATTTTAATTCTATCTAAATATATTTCCATATATATATATAGTATGGAAATTCTGCCTGATTTTTAATATATTTCAACTATCCTCCAATTGTTCAAAATATCTCAACAATCTTACAGATCAGAAGCATATTGAACAGTTGGGAGGTAACGTTTCTGAATGGAAAAGTCCTGTGGATCTAAAACTGATTATGTCTGGAGTATAGAGATGAAAGAAATACCTAAAAGATTTTCATCTTTCCAGACCTGCTCATATCTTTTTTAAACTACTTTATTGTTCTATTCAGTGTCAAACTTTGTGTATTTTCTTAAACATCTCCCTGAACTTATGCCTCTTTAAAAATAAGCAATGAAACATGACATAACAACATAAACATAAACTAGAGGTTTCTATTTTTCTTTTTTGCTTAAAAGGGCTCTCTATGAACTCATTAACATCCTTCAAGATACAGGAATCAAATCCTGAAGTGCCTGAGTTGCTCTTCATTTTTTATTTTTCAACATATTATTTCTGTTAGCTTTCAAGATTTAATTTCATGTGGCTCAGCAAAGATGTGATTAAACTAGGAAGTTTTCCAACAAATATGTATAGTACCTTTACACTTTCAGCTATGATATTTGAGGAAGACTGTGAACTGAATCTCATGATAATGGTGACATTATGTTTATTCTGTATAATTGCTTATTCTCTTTATTGCCTAAGAAATTATAATTCATAACTCTTGTCCATTTCTAGATCTATTGATGTAATTAAATTTTCATATTTATTCTTTGGAAAGTTAGGTCTTGAATGGAAAAACTTTATATTCTGTTAATTCAGTTCGTTTCCACCCTACATTCTTCTTTTCAAAAGTCTCTTTTGTCATTAAACTGTTTCTGCATTTTTAAGTATGTAATTACCTAGATTGTTAACACAAAAATTGGGATGTGCCTATAACTCAAAGGAATGGAATAATCCAAGTGTTTTCTTTATAGAGAGAATTTAAAATACCAATCCATTCATTCTTGCACAACAATTAGAGCAGAAGTGTTTAAAGTGAACTGCTGTGTCTAATAAATTCTAAAGACTAATGACACATTGAGATCTGAATTTGCAGTAGGTCTGTTGTCCTCTTTCCTAACTACATCATAAAGCATTCTTCTTTCTTCTGATTTTTTTCACATCTGCATACATTTACACACCCAGGCTACTCTCTGTACATCAATGTTTAGCTAAAATAGAGAAAGTAGACATGGAAATTTATAGGATCAAGAGTTTCCAGATAAGAACGGCCATCTTTTGGATCAAAGCTCCACCTAGCCTAGCATCCTGACTCTATTGGTAACCAGGAGCAGACAACATAGGAAAAAAAAATAGAAACATGAATAATGTGATCCTTTTTCCTGGCATATATCTTAATGACATAGGGTGTCTATGGTTTACACACTTGCTGATTCCTGCATTTAATAGCTGTGTAGGGCTTATCCTTCATGAATTTCTTTATTCTTTTTTCATAAGCATGTGCATTCTTAGCATCCATCAGAAGTGTTGAATTCAGCAGAATAATCCTCATGTCAATTATTTTAATAATTATTTAATTAATTTTTCCCAATTAATCTTTTCAGAACTTCTATTTGTTAATGAGATTGGATAAATGTATTTTACAAGTGTTCTTTTATGTCATTACCTTGTCATAAAACTGCTACCCCAACACCCCTGTCCACAAGCTCATTATTTTATTGAATAAATTTCTGAGAGGAAGTTAGAAACAGACATACCATTTGGACTCAGAGACAAGTATACCCAACAATTTTCATTTGCAGCAATGTCAGGACTTTTACTTGGACCTGTCTTTACTGAAACATCCCTGAGTATAATACTTAGCAACAATGCCATCCAAAGTACTGGACTTGTATCTCAATCTAAAATATGCTGGTATTTCACATGACACAAAGGCATTGGAACTTCCTAAACCACTTCCCTTACTTTGATTCCTTTCTACCAAGAGGCAGTGTCATCACTGCATCTTGAGAAGAAATTATGAGCCTTCACATATAGAGTTATAATATCCACTGCTTTAAATAATATTGAAGATTAGATAAGAATTAAAATATGAGACAAGAAGGGTTGCTGACCTAATCTGAAATTTTCTGAAGCCTCAAATATATATTTAGCAATGGAATATGAGTCATAAATAAGATTTTCTGAAGTGACAAGAGGGAAAGAATACTCTAAACCATATATTTAGCAAATTAGTTCAGATAGATTTTCCTTTTCTGAATTACGAAAAACTACCAAAACTAATATAGTTTTAGGAATATTATTTTGTCAGTAGACTTCATAGAAAATATAAAAAGATAACACACACCTTTAGAACTACAGAGATAAGATGTATAAAAACATGTTATTTACTTATTACTTTCGAGAAGTATCTTCAGAGACCTTTCAGAGTACTGAATTATTAATTACCTAGACACTGCAAGGAATCCCTTTTATTATTCTTTCAAAAGTCTGCAACACTTCTTACTAAGTCATTTCATCTTATTGGGTCAAGGCCTGTTCTGAGAATCTTAAGCTTATGGATCACTGATTCGGCAGACTTTAATAGCTTCAGCCTGACAGGTCAAAGTCAATGTATCATGCCTCTTTATATCCACTTCTAGGAAAAAAACCCACCACTATGCCCAGGAACAGAAACACTGATTTTATCTAGTTATGTTCTTCAAGTATTTAACCTGTATTTTAGCTTTGAGCAATTTTACTGCACCTCGTTTGGTGATGGTTCACCAGAAAGACGTTTTATAAAAGGAAAAGCCAAATTTGCCATTACAGTGCTAATGCTAATACAAGGACAATGATTTGTTTACAGAAGTGATGCCAAACAAATAAGGTGCCTTTAAAAGTATAGATATAAGGCTTTGCCTAGTTAACATCATATAAAGTTGGTTTGTTTATTTTGGTACTTACTGGTATAAATAATAAATGTAATTTGGCCTTATCAATTACTTGGTGATAAATTACCTACTAGTCAAGGAATGCATTTCCCATTCTCTACTGCAGACTTACTTGGTATTCTTATTTGCTAAATACAACAGTAATACAGCAGTTCTTTAAGGATCATGGCAAATATTTATCCATATCCAAGCTTTGTAGTGCTATACCAGGACAGTGAACTAATGTAGTTAGCAGCTACAAGACCTTTACATAGCTTTCTTTCCTCTTTCTTGGAATGTCACAAATTACTGGGTGTGAAACATGACTTTTAGAAGAACCTCTGACCCTTTCTGCCAAATCTGGCTAGCAGATAATCACCTTTGCAGAATATTGTCTTGCTTCTCAGTCCTGCAAATATCAAGACAGCTTTCAGCCCCTTGTTAAACATTTTACAAATGAACTGGCCTAGAAAACACGCATGCATACCCATTATATATTTGCCCTCTAAGCACAAATATGTATATAGCTGCATCTTCTGTGGATTCCCATGTTTTACATCTAAGAAATGATGCCTGCATTGCTTTCTGATTCCCCTACCTGCACAAGACCATTTCTTGATACCACTGTCTATTTAAAGAAAAAAGAAAATATAAAATTAAGCATCATCATAAATCATTCAGCAAACACCCCAATTCTATTCATAGCCATACATATGTTGCCAGTAATACAGATAAATATAGAGCCATAGAAATATACACACAGACTTTGAGAAAATATGCCTCTAGACAGAAACATATTGTGCATATGCAAATAACTGTCTGGCACTGAAGCTTTGCCCTTTAGCATTCACTTAACTGTATCTCTTTCCTACGCCTGCACCCTCCCGTTTTTCCATCTGTTTATTTTTTTCAAGCCTTCACTTAAGAATACGGCACAATCTCTCAAAAATCAAGAAATATGGTCCTGCACATATAACTGCCAGGTATAACATACAATATTGCTTGTGGGAGGGAAAAAAGAGATACAGAGGAGGCTACATTCAAATTTTTCTACAAAGGGTACTGGAAATGGGGTTTATCCATTTTATCCGAACAATGTTCATTCCTGGTTAGATTTCAGGTCTGGTTGCTATACTTTAAAGAAATTGTATAATCCAGGCCTTGTGATCAGCTTTCTTAATTTATTTCCCTGAAATGACAGGCCTGGCAAAGGCAGGCTGGCCTCTCAGATGTCTGGATTACACTGTAGCTATGGAAACAGGTGTTAAAGTGCTATGAATTTCAAGTTACACTGATATTCTGTACATCACGTTCTGTACTGATGACAGGTTATTTTACATGCTGACCAATACAACGGTATCAATCTTACTGATTTATAGGAGACCATCAGGTAAGAGAGTCTCTGTGATGAACTTGGGTAGTTTTCCCTAGGTTTTACACTCAGTGTACGCCTGTGCACGTACAGGCTAACACACACAGATGCAGGATCAGTACCTGCTACCATACTTTTTCCAAATTCTTCTGGACAAGAGGTACAGGTACCTGATGTTGTCTTACAGTATCCTTCCCAGCTTAAAAAGTTTTTACTTTTCCCCCCGCTATCCTCTCAAAGGAAACCAGCTTGTGTTCCATGCTTATGCAGAGCACTGGCTCAGGGCTGAAGCCCTGAAGTCCTTTCTGTGGGTTTGCATCAGACTTTATAGAACAAAAACCAAAGCTGGTATAAGGGAGAGGAACACAACCAAATAAATTCCTTTTAGTTTGGTACAAAATTGTCAGTGCTAATAGTGACCACTCTCCCTGTCACCCTCCATGACTTCTGTAGCAGCAGCAGCATGAGGGACCAGACAGGAGCTTAACACCTCTTCCCAGTACCCTGAAGAAAATTCAATTTAGAAAAGCAGAATATTGCTCTAGTACCCTTCCTCAGCAAAAATGGTGAAGTCAAGAAGCAGATTCTGTATATTTTTGTATCTGGACAGATAGCTACCCAAGTCACAAGTTTCCAAAGAAATATTCCTGGTTTTCCCTGGGCTTGATATCACCATCTTTTATTTTGACATGTCCTGTGTTGTCATTTACCTTATCTCGTGAAGTCATGTTGTTTTCATGAGAAATGTATGCTTCTCGTATGCATGGACATTCCCCAAGCAACTCAACACCTGCTTTGTGGCACATAGTCAGTCCAATCCCTGCTGAACTTGCCTCTACTGTCTGCAGAGCCTTTTTTCCTTTGCCAGTAGAATCATAGAATTGGAGAATGTCCTGAGTTGAGAGGGATCCATAAGTATCATAGAGTCCAACTCCTGGCTCCACACAGGACCAACCACGCCCGAGTATGGAACTGAGTGCATTGTCCAGATGCTTCTGGACCTCACTCAAGCTCAGGACTGTGACCACTTCCCTGGGGAGCCTGTTCCAGTGCCTGACCACCCTCTCAGGAAAGAACCTCTTCCTAATATCCAACTTAAACCTCCTCTGTCTCAGTTTCATGCCAGTCCCTCACATTCTATCACTGCTCACCAACAAGAGGAGGTACTGCCCCTTAGCAGTATTTTTCATGTTTTGATACCTCTTGATCACAGCACTACAAACAGTGATGCAGTCAGATTTGGTGTCAGACTGTGGTTTTGCTCCTCGGGGTTTTATAAACTGATTTTTTTTTCTTCTTATCAGAACTAGAAAACCTCTTTAAAACTAGGATTATGCAAGTTAAAAATGTACACTATATTATTCATATAAAAAGATCTTGTCGAAGTTTAGACTTAGACTTTTTTCTAATGTATGATGAAGCAATTATCACCCTGAAGAATGCAAGAAATGTGAAGAATTTACTATGCAGTTATAAAATTACTATATAAATGCATCAGTGGGAAAATATAGGTGCAATTCATTCAAAGAAAAAAATTAGGTGTACCAGAAATAAGGTAGAAAAACATGTAAACCACTTTACCAAATATGATATGAGCCGCAGTCTGAAATCCCCTATTGAAAACCCTGAAGAGAACACATAGCATGTAGAGGTATGAACGGCCATACCACATCACATTGGTTCCAAGATATCATAGTGCTTTTGAGCAACACAGTCCCATAACAGCTCAGTTGTCTAGTTTACATAAACACAAATGAAATAGCATAGAAATAGGTTTTTGTAAAGTGGATGCCTCTTCACGGAGAACTGAAATAACGCCGAAGACTTTTGTTTATGGTGTAGCTTTACAATTACATGAAAACCTTTCCAGGTATTAGTGATCTTGAACTTATTTCAAGGTAGAGGAAAAAGTCTCTGCACACAAATAGAGAATATCAGAGTTACCTAGTTCTCTGAATAAAATATTTTATAAATTGAATGCAAGAAGGATTATTTGAAATACGTGTGCTGGGAAGTCAAAGTTAAGGTGAGGATAGTCATTGTATTTCCCCCTCTAATTTTCAGAAGGATAATGTCTCAGCTAAAAGCAGAGAGAAAGGGAACTTGGTCCCTCTTGCTCAGGTAGCCAACATCATGCAAGAAAATGGAAGGCATAATTATTGAATTTCAACTCTGTTTATATTAACATTTGCATTATTAGATGAAAGATATTTGAAGGCTTTTCTTGTGTTGCTTCCCTATAAACACAACTCTGTTTTTACACGAACTGGGATATCCAGTTTAGTATAACAGAAATAGTAGGTAAGTCTTCCTGACTGCATTAACTAAAAGTAAGCTAGTGAAACACCAGTTTTCAGTAGTCACGGCCTTGTCTGGTGACATCTGTGAATTCTCTAAGCTAATGATACTGTTTTTTCTAAACTATTCAGATTTTAAAAAGCATTACCCACATGACACAGCAGGGTCTGCTTTGACTGATCGCAGCAGGAACAAGCATTTAAAGGCCAGTTCAGTTTTCAGATTCTTTCCCCCATCCAAGGTCTTAAGAGCTGATGTTTCAAAAGATTTCCGTCTGCAGACAAAAGATCTTAGATCCACTGCCTCTATGGCAACTGAAGTCTTAAAAGGCACTCATTTCTTCGAGACATAATCCATCTGAATGGCACTTTTTGCATTATTATATCAAATTAGCCTATCCCTAAGGAAAACCTTATTCTGTTACATCCAGTCAAAATAACTACACCACATGACACATGGTTTGCTCCAATAATTCCCCATTAATCAGCCTGCATTGGTTTTAGGCGTAGGTCCCAGAGGCTAATGAATGAATCATTAAATCTACTGTGCAATCAATCCCCCAGAGTATGCCCATTCTTTGCCACATCACTTGTTTAAGGAAGCATTCTGCTTAATGGCAAAGGCAGAAACGATAAGCTCGGGAGCAGATGATGCAAACAAATAATCTGCTTTTTTTTAGAATCCCCTCTGCCAAGTATTTGGCAACAAGATGAGGAGGGTGAAGGAAAAAAAGTCAAGAAAGAATAATTTTGAAAGCTGTATCATAATAAACAGGTTCAACTTTTTTTTCTTTCTTTTTTTTTTTTTTTCCCCAAATGCTGTTATTTGATCTCCTTCAAACACTCACACCCATTCCCTGTAGGAAACTAGAGATGCCCATCTGGGTTGTGAGAGATCTAACATACACAAGAAGTGTTAAGTATCACTGGCTCCAGCACAGAAAATGTCATCATTCCCACCTCCCAGTTGGCATCTTTAAATAGCTCACTTTATTTATGGTGTGCATAGTGTTAATGTCCTTCAGTTGCTCTATTTTCAAGGATGGAAAAGCAGTTGCTAAGCATTTCTAAATGACAGCCCCAGGGTTCATTAAAAATATGGCAAACATTTGCTAAGCTCATTAAGTGCAATTTTTTGTGTGTGTGTATCAGATTCCTCCTCTGCATGTTATGCGTGACCAAACATCTATTAACCCTAATCCCATTGATGAGTCTGATACATTCAAACCAGCAATTAGGCAAAACAAAAGGGATATTTATTGAGAAACTCATAAATGGGCTTTCATATTGGTCTAAGCTGTTGCAAAATGACAGTTTAATTCCCTTCTGATAATCCCCACCTACTAGAGTACTCCCTTTGTTTGATTATAGGTTGTCAAATTTAGGGATTCTGATTGAATCAAAATTTGAAGTAAACTGGAAATACACAATAATTACGCTTGCTAAGCGCTGCTGCCTACTGTATAAGCAGAATAGATGCAACACAAGTTTTAAAAAGAACCAAAGAAATATGGATTTCAAGAATAAGGCATTTATGGAAATAAAGGCATATATTGTCTCTGTTTAAATACAGTAAAAAAATCACTTCTAATTTCCTGTAGCATAACACTTTCTGACACTGCTACCTGATAAATGCAGTTTCTAGAACCAACAGCGTTATTCCCAGCTGCAGAGGAGGCATCTCACTGTCTTTAAACAGAATGACCTTTCTAGCCCACGGGTGTGTATTTCCCATGTGTAATTTCAGCCATCGTGAAGCACAGACATTATTATGAACTCTGCAAAATATTTGCAGTATAAGCAGCCAAGCAAAGGGTCCTGTATGGAAAACCTCAGAAACATCTGTTAAGAAAACATCTGCCTATTGATTAAGCAGATATTACAAGAGTATTGTAAGTCTTGTCAGTAACATTTAAGAGTGCAGGAATTGGTGCTGACCTATAAAGCACGAACTGGGCTGCTGTGAGTTAGTAAGGACAGAAAATTATTTAGGCTGTGACAAACTAATATTAACATATTCACAGCACAATGCCAGTGTTTTGTAAGTAAAAACTTCTGAAACTTGAATAGTATAAAGCAATAACAACAGCAAAGCAAAACTTACTCAGCAGCTTTTTCTTAAACTTTCTGTCAAGAAAAACCTGGCTTTCTCCTGAAATGATTTTTCTTCAGGGCACAAATGTTACGGATGGATTTTCATCTACAAAATGAAAGATCATTAGTAATGTGAATTGAATCTCAAATAATCTTCTCTGATTTTCCAGGAATCCCACCTCTTACTAATCAAAGGCATCCAAACAGTGATCTCACAAGCAATGTTCAGAGGGAAATACTCATATTCAGCAAGGATTTTTAATGAATTATGCAAAGTCCCATTAAAACAGGAGGAAAGCAGCTCCTCATGACAGAAGAACTGTAATAATTATCTTCAGAGAAAATATTTGCGTATATAAATAAACACAGAGGCACGTCAATCAAGTATTTTCAATCGTGCCTTAAAATAACCTTTTTCCCAAAAAAGCTTGAATGGAAACAAAAATAATTTGCTTTCCTCTAGAAGATGCTGTTTCGACAAGATTTAATGCTATAGAGTAGTCCTTTCAATCTACTAGTATGCCATACTGACCTAAATCTTCTATTTAGTTATTCAAAAGATATCTGACAGAAAAACACTGCCTGACATTTCTGTTACCCACTTTATATTGTGAAACCCATAGATCTATCTCCTTTGTTATGCTAGTAGTTCTATGATTTCAACAAATCACTCTGTACAGGAACACCTTCCACATAAGTGGCCAGCATCACTATCCTTCAATACAAACTGTATATCACTATTTCATCAGCATATTTCCAGTAAATATGATAAAACTTTCCTACACAGCAAAAAGGAATCAGAAAGGTCCACAGTGTGAAGGAAGTCCCTGGCACTGAAGTGTCAGTATGCATGGATATATTTCAGCTTTAAAAATATTCTAGCTTCAGATTGCCCCACTTCATAACTCAACAGGAAGGAAAACAAATCATCATGGATTTTTTAATAACCTAAAATCAATAAGATGCTGTGAGTATTAGTACCTTAACATTTACTGCATTAAGTAGTAGTTCTTGTGTCAGAAGAGCACACTGCATTTATAGAGGCTTATGATGAAGCAGTCATAAGTAAACAGCTCATTAAAAGAAAAAGAAACAAACCTTTAAGCCCCAGATTTTTTCAATGTTGAAGGGATTTTTTCATTAATTAAGCATTTTTATTGTTGAGTTGTTCATTATCCCGTGTCTGAGGGTTTAAAAATTGTCTGGGCATGCTCTGTCTTAACAGGTACTAAGTTATATACAAATGAAAACACATTATGATTTTTAGAGCTGGAGAGTATACCTGAACAAATTTGGGTCTAAAGATGAAAAGGTTAATGCCGTTTTCTATTCTTGCAATGTACTATTGGTCCAAATCCACTGATCAGAAAAATCTGTCTTTGACATAACTCCTAGTATAGAAAAAGAAATTCTGACTGCTCCTCGGGAAAAGAGGTGTCAAGGGTGATCAAGGTCTCAAAGGCGGTGAAATTATTTTTTTCTGGTACTTCTGGTTTTACAGTTTTAGAGCTTTGAAACAAAACTGGAACCAGAAACTTCCCCACATATTCTTTACCCAAGAATAAGTTATAATAAGCCAAAGTTATTCACTAAGTGGATTATTGCAAAGTAATAGAGGTATGGTCACACAAGGTCATGTCAGTAGTACTGAGAACAGGATGTATAATTGTTTTTAAGAGTTCAGATTACAGTTCAAATGTCTTCAGTTTGCAAGTGTTACTAGCCTTACCCAGATCTCTTACTTCTTTTTTTCTTTTTTTTCCAGTTTTGTCTTTTTATAATTTGAACGAGGTAGGAGAAGATGAAAGAAGCCCTCAGGCATGCAAAATTGTTTAAGAGCAAAGGTCAAATGACATAACAGCATCTGTATTTGTTTAAACAAGTAGTTTTTCAAATTGATTACCTGTAGAACTAAATGCATTAGTATGTACCAAGGGGTAAGGAAAGCTTCCAAAGGCTACAGACTAGCAGACAGAAAGGGAATGATTTCAAAATCAAAAAAAAAGAATGTAGAGAATTTTTCTGTACAGAACTTTCCTTTCAACTTTTCTTTCGCCACAAGCAAAACATTCCTCTAAGAAAAATGAAAAACAGATTCTACATCTGTCTTTACCTGTAGAGATCTTGCAACCTTGGTTGTCTCTTCTGTCAAAAGCATAAAGAAGAGAGACAATGTGGTAATTAACGAACTCACTTTCTGGACGTAATAAATAATTAATAGGTCTAAATTATCTTACCATGAGATTGCCCCACAAGGAGATGTCATGTGTAATCAAATGCCACAGAAAAAAATGAATAAACTGTTTTTCTTCATTTTTACTTCCTAATTAGGATAACATAGATATAGGATGCAGAAAGATTGGGTCATAAGACTGTTGTCTCCTGGACTTCAGAATATTATTTATAAAATATAATCTTAAGAAAACTTGTTTACAGCCACACTTTCTCCTTATTATGACATTTTAACAGTTAGAAAAACTTCTTTTAGATGTTTATAAAGTCATTGTTGGTTGGGAGTCTCTCTTGTCTTTCCTTTGTTTTTCTTACTACACAGCATTCCCTTGAGGTATTTTCCATGGGCATGACTCTCAGAACAACCACATTAGACATTCCTTCCCACTGAGTCTGTCCTTAGACTCCTATCAAATTGCCAACATTATCTCTTTATGGGCACTGTCAGAATCCAGATCATGAAAGTATATCATTGCAGACAGCTTCTCAGAACTAAATATTTGAAAAGGTCTGGATTAATGTGTTGGATATGTCCTCCTGTCCTACTGAAGATTTTATTTATTTCAAAAAATTTTGTGAACTTGCTTTCAAATATTTTTGAAGTACGAAGCACTTAAACTTCTAATAGAAACAGGATTCAAAAACATGAGCAAAAATCTATTCTGATGGTTTCCACCATCTACACTCGAAGGTGTAAGAAGCACCACCTAGGATAAAAATTCTTAAGTTTATTTGAACACCAGTTTCTGTGCCAGAGCAGTGTTCACTAGGCTACTATACAGGTTTCTTAAGAAAACTTCCCACTTCATGTAATATCATGTTTGACACTTTAACTCCATTAGGTTTCAGTAATGGAAGCTTTTAAACAGGTTTTTTAGACTCAGAAGAGATGGTCCAATACGAAGTGGAACTTCTGTACAGAAAGCCAGGTTTGGGAACGCTGAAACAGTAGGAGAGCTCTCTACATACATAACTCACTTGTTCAGAAAGTGCTGAATTTGAGCTCTCACTCCTACTGCTCATCGTTTTCTTTCTTTCTTGCATGTGTAAGACCCCACCTGGAGTACTGCATCCAGCCCTGGGGTTTCCAGTACATGAAAGGCGTGGAACTGTCAGAGCAAGTCCAGAGGGCCATCAAGATGATTAGAGAGCTGAGGCATCTCTCCTATGAAGACAGGATGACAGAGTTGGGGTTGTTCATCCTGGAGAAGAGGCAGCTCCGGAAAGACCTTATAGCAACATTCCAGTACCTGAAGAGGCCTACAAGAAAGCTGGAGAGACACCTTTTAGAAGGCCATGTAGTGATAGCATGAGGAGGAATGTTTTTAAATTGGAAGGGGGTAGATTTACATTGGATATTAGGAAGACATTCCTCACTCTGAGGGTGGTGAGGCACTGGAACAGGTTGCCCAGAGAAGATGTGGATGCCCCCTCCCTGGCAGTGTTCAAGGCCAGGTTGGATGGGGCTTTGGGCAACCTGGTCTAGTGGTGCGTGTCCTTGCCCATAGCAAGATGTTGGAACTAGATGATCTTTCAGGTGCCTTCCAACCCAAAACCTGTCTGTGATTCTATGAGTCTTCCTAGATATATGTGGGAATATTACCTGAAAGTAACTCCTTTAAGTATTGTAATGGAAGAGTGCCATACCGTTAATGGAAAAAACTTGAAGGTTTCCATACGTCTTTCTGTGTTAGCAGTAAAATTGTATTAGAAGTATATATGTAACAGATTTTTTTGAGGGGCTATTTTTTCATGACCTGCTGAAATGACTTTCCAATACAATTCACAAAACCAGTTAGAAAGAACACAGTAGAAAGTAAAAGATCCAGATCAATTGTCTCTAAAGGGAACATACTCTGACGTAGAATCATAGAATCATAGAATGGCATGGGTTGGAAGGGACCCCGAGGATCATAAAGCTCCAACCCCCATGTCACAGGCAGGGCCACCAACCTCAGGCCTGGATCTACACAAGGTTGCCCAGGGCCCCATCCAGCCTGGCCTTGAACACTTCCAGGGATGGGGCATCCACCACCTTTCTGGGCAGCCTGTTCCAGGACCTCATCACTCTTTCTGTAAAAAACTTCCCCCTAATATTCAATCTAAACCTTCCCTCCTTCAGCTTTAAACCTTTCCCCCTTGTCCTGCCATTATCTGCCCTTTTAAAAAGTTGATTCCCCTCCTGTTTGTATGGTCCCTTCAGGTACTGGAAGGCTGCAGTGAGGTCCCCCCCGCAGCCGTCTCTTCTCCAGGCTGAATAAGCCCAGCTCCCTCAGTCTCTCTTTGTAGGGCAGGTGCTCCAGCCCTCTAATCATCTTCGTGGCCCTCCTCTGAACCCTCTCCAACAGTTCTACATCCTTCTTGTATTGGGGGCCCCAGATCTGGACACAGTACTCCAGATAGGGCCTCACTAGGGCAGAGTAGAGAGGGACAATCACCTCCCTGTCCCTGATGGCCACCCTTCTTCTGATAGAGCCCAGAATACCATTGGCCTTGCGAGCTGCAAGAGCACACTGCTGGCTCATGTTAAGTTTCTCATCCACTATGACATCCAGGTCCTTCTCAGCAGGGCTACTCTCAAGGAGCTCTTCTCCCAGTCTGTATCTATGTCTGGGATTCTTCTGGCCCAAGTGCAAGACCTTACACTTGGCAGTGTTGAACCTCATTAGGTTTACCCAGGCCCACCTTTCCAGCTTGTCAAGATCCCTCTGGATGGCTTCCTTTCCTTCTAGGGTGTCAACCCCACCACTCATTTTGTTATCATCCGCAAACTTGCTGAGGGTGCATCGATGTCTTTGATAAAGATGTTAAAGAGAACCAGTCCCAAGACAGACCCCTGGGGGACACCGCTTGTCACCGGCCTCCACCTGGACATAGACCCATTGACCACCACCCTTTGGTTACGGTCTGTTAACCAGTTTCTTATCCACTGGATGGTCCACCCATCAAATCCACATCTCTCCAGTTTAGAGATAAGGATGTGGTGGGGGACTGTGTAAAAGGCCTTGCGCAAGTCCAGGTAGATGACATCGGTCGCCTTCCCTTTATCACTGATGCTGTCACTCCATCATAGAAAGTCACCAGATTGGTAAGGCACAACCTTCCCTTGGTGAAGCCGTGCTGGCTGTCCCGGATCACATGCTCTTCCCTCATGTGCTCCAGCATGTCATCCAGGAGGATCTGTTCCATGATCTTCCCAGGCACAGAGGTGAGGCTTACCGGCCTGTAATTCCCTGGGTCTTCCTTGCTCCCTTTCTTATAAATGGGAGTGACATGACTTTTTTTCCAGTCCCCAGGGACCTCTCCTGACATCCATGACTTTTCAAATATGATGGAGAAAAGTCCTGTCATGTGTTTCCCTATTGATGTGTTGATAAACCTTCATGTGAATTCCAGCTAATAGAATTTCATTTTTTTGTAAAATATTAAAAAAAAAGCAAAACAAAATAAAAAACCAAACCCCAAACTCAAAAGTTATATTGATCTAAAATAGCAAAGATTGACTAACCAATATTCCCATGTGTTTATTAAAGTAACAGAGTTTTACTTTCTTACATTGAGGCATGTAAGTTTTCCTTCCAAGAATTGTTTCTGTAATTGCTCCTCAATGACCTATTTTGTACAGAAATCTTTTAAATTCTCCTTGACATTAATAAGTTATGTTTCTCTTTCACAGCACCTCTCACACAGTGCTACTTGTCTTGAGGCACTTTACAATCTCACAGTAAAAAACAACAAAACCAAACAAAAACCCAACCCAAAAAACCCACTAGTTTACTAAGATTCATGAAACCTTCTAAGCATGTCTAATTTGATTACATGACAGACTTAAGACATTTATTTTTTTCCTTCTTTCCAAGAAAAAAATGCATCTCAGAGAAGAAAAAGAAAAAAAAGAAAAAGAAAGAGAGAGAAAAAGCCTCTTGAAAAAATCAGATTTAGCCACTGAATCCAAAGATAAAACAAGTAGTATTTCAAGAACGAAGCGACACATGGAAATCCACTTTTTTATATATAATAAAACATTAATAATAATAGTAAAAATAACAATAATAATAAAAATCATGGAGACAGGTGTCATCCAAGAACTGTTAAGCTTTAAACACAAACTTTGGAAATAATATCTTTCTGAAATCATAAGTGTGGAAATAATATGTTAGAAAGGACAGAAAAATAATAGGATTTATTTGCAATGTTTTACTGCTTCTGGTGCGGCAGAAACAAAGTATCTACATTAAACATAAAGTATTCTTTGCCAGCCTGCATTCAGCCACTAAGCCCTTCAGGCTCATCCATTCAGGCAGGGTTTGCAGATTTTCCTCTGCAGTACTGAAAATGATGCTAACGTGAGTATCCTTCAGCCCACAGAGCTCTAATTTAAATGCATATCCTATTACAATGGAACAGCAAGTTTCTAGATCTAGACCATGTTGGCATTTGCTCTAGAGAAAGACAGAACAAAATGGTCCACAAAGGTCCCATTCATGTTAAACTGGCTTCTGCTAAAACCACAAGTGGCTTGTTAGTTACCGAGTTACGCTGCAGGAAGCGCACAATGAGCTTAGACTGCATCAGTGTGTGTCAGGACCAAACTGTTCAATCTTTAGCTATGTGCTCTAGAAGCCTCAGCTAATCTGGCCAACTTAATTAAGTAAGATTTTTTAAAATTTTAAAAATAAATAGAATTAGATACACTCACAGAACAGATCTGGAGAGTGGTTGCTCTTTAGATACAGATGTAACACTTCAGACTTACTCATCTCAGGTTAAATTTTACTCGGGAGCATGCGCCGGGAGGGTTGGACGTTAACAACCAGACCCAGTTACTCCTAATGGGATTTGCACACCCTGCTTTGAAAATCTAGCCCTTTAGGCAGCTGTACAGTTAGCATATCAAGTAGCTGTTACAAACAGCCAGGAAGACTGAATATGCAATTAAATAGCTGCGTTTTCTGAATCAATAAGAATTGATTGAAAAATAAACACTTGAGCTTAATCTATTACTGTCATATAAAATTGGCCTTCTTCCTAAGTGGCTTTATGAAATCTGGCCTGACCTCTTACATCTACACGGGTGTCTTTCAAAGACAGGAAAATCTGCAAATTCTCTGTCTTTCAATGTAGAACAACAACAAATGTTGCTTCGTTTGATTGAATTCAGGAATGTATTACTAAGCATATTGCATCCACTTTGTTGACTTTCATTAACACTGCGCCGCAACAGTGTTTTACTGTGACCAGCATATTTTGGCCAGCAGGCCAAAAACCTCCCGCTGTCTGAAATTTGTATAGCCCATGGGCTATACAAATATTTGTACAATGTTCAAACTTATCCTACAGAAACAATGGACATGTAACAATTAGCAAAGCAAAACACTATAATTTTGCTTGAAACAAGATAAAATACACGTAAAGAGAGAGAAAGAAGGTGTAGATTCTTTTAAACAGGCAGCAGTTTCTTTATGAGATCGAGGAAGTAGAAATTTTGTGCTCTTAACTGCTTTAAAACATCCAAAGCACATCCAAAATGAGCCTGGTATCTTTGAGGATGCAACAGGGGCAGGGAATCAATTATCTTCTCTTTCCTCAAGATTAAAAAAAAACCCAACAAAACCTCTAATTGCAGTACATGACCAACTAGCTTTCTTTTATCTGTGTGTAAAAAATAAAAGGGAAATGATAGTGAATTAAATAGTGTCTAGCTGAGGGTCAGCAGAGTACATCAGCATCCAGAAAAAAAAAGTAATCCTACAGTAGAAACATCTTGAGGAGAATAGAAATATCTCACAAAACAATAAATTACCTCAAAGCAAATGAAGGTGGAATAGCTCTAAGACACCTGTGAGACACATCAGTAGTAAGTAGCTGAAAGTTAGAGGATTTTTTTCATAGCTATTGTGTTAAGATAGTACAAACAGGCTAGGGAATGAAAGCTTTGCAACCGGTGACTGATGACACTAAGCCCAGACCACAGTCCTTATAATGGCTGGTTAGAAAAAAGTATTCTTCCTCCAAAAAGGGTCTTTTCACCTGTTCTCACAGGTCAGCACCCACAAGAAAGTTTGCATCCTAAGCTGGACAGCATTTGACTACCCATCATACCTGTCAGCCAAAAGATTTGTTTTGCAGCATATGTTACACCGAGCTCTCCCACTGGGTCAATAGGATTTCACAGCCACTGTAATACAATTGCTGAATTGAAGGCATAAAGTTAATTAAAGTAACAATTATACTGTAGCTGTTGCCTTTTTTTTATTTTATTTTTTTCTGAATAAGGGTGGTAGGTTAGGTTTAGAAGGCAAATTACATTTTTTTATTTTTCTACAAAATCATTCCAGCATTTTAAGCCTTTCTTGACTTAGGTGCCAGAGTCTTAGGATTTCTCTGCTTGAGGCTTAGTAGCACAGATTTCCATCCTTATTTATACTTTACAGAAAAGAGATCCTACAGAGACAAATTAATGCTTGATTTATTTTTAAAAACAAAAGAAACCTTGCTCATCCAATCAAGTGCACCTGTTTAAATGGAAACAAAAAGGCTGTCAGACTCAAGCCTTCATCCAACACTGGATTTTAAATTATTGGAAGCCTTCATAACAGTTTGGGTTGTTTGTTTTGCAACTGGATAGGTGATTACAAAGCAGAGTAGTGGCCTATTATGTTTATTATGCTTACCTTTTTCAAAGTGGTTGACAGGCTTTAAAGGCTTCATTACTTCTTTAACTCCACAAACTGCTATCTGCAAAGGGAGTTTTAGAAAATACAATAAATGTTTATTAACATGCATGCAGTTTTAATATAACATCTGAATTTGAATGAATGGCTAAAAATAGAGTAATAAGAAATATAAGTATGGATAATGAGAGGGTGTTTTTCTCAGGCCTCATAGCTAGATTTTTGTATATTTGTGTGAGATATAAAGTGAGTCAACCCTCAACATTTACAGTATAAAACTGAGCTGGTTTTTTTTTTTGATTCATCAGAGAGATACCAGGAAAGGGAGAGGGGGGAGCAGGGAAGGGTGGCAAAAAAGAAAGAAAGAAAGAAAATGTTAGTAAGTTTAAGTCTGGAATTAATCAAATTTCTTTTTATTTTTTTCTTTTTTACCATTGCCATTCCAGGAAAAATGGTGCTCAACAACACCTCTTATAAAATCCTATGGAGCATGAAGCTGCATCTCCCAAAGAAAACTGGCTTTCCCTTCTTGCTTGCACTTAAATATTGCCGAGTGGTCTTATATCATACAAGGAGATATTTGTGTAAGTATGAACTCTTATTGTATAAACACCAGACTTGAGTACAATTTCCTTTTAACTGTTCCTCTGCAACAATTCCTCCAGAGCCACTGACAAGCTTTCCCAGTGGATTGTGAGGAAGTGATCAGGGACAAGTACCAGCATGCAAGCAATATAATATAACAGTTAAGCGGCTGCAAACCCTTGCACTTTCCCAAAGGCAAAGCTCCTGCGGTCCTCATTCAGATGAATTCCCATCAAAGCCAATTTGCATTTTGCAGATCAGAGATATTGCTGTATTGAGGTTAAAACAGAAAGGAAGCATCTTGTCTCTCCACTCAGAGACTACCAGACAGGAATTTTACCCTTTGTATAGTCTCCTACATTGGTCTCTGTGATGTTGGAAAGAAGATGTGGAAGGAATGTGTGTGCCAGCTTTCCACATGGTGTCTCAGACTAACTGGAGACTGCAACTTCAGGAATTTGTGACAATTTTTTTTTTCTTTCTCCTTAGCAGCAAAATCCAAGTTGATTTTGCAATCTTTTAAAGCTCAAGTAAATTTGAAGTATGCCAGAATCAGATGTGATTTACTACTTCACTGGGAGTAGTATGTGCCAATCTGAAAATAAGGAAGAATTTTTTGTTAATTAGCATAAAATGCAGAAAACTAGCGTTTTAAATGCTGGGCAGAAGTGTGAGGAAACATCTATATTGCCACTCATACCTATATGAAAGAAAATGGCAGGAAAGTGTATGGTCAAGCCAGGGCTGCTCTGTAAGGGACAGTAGGTTTGACCATAGTTTTAGGCAGGTGAGAGAAGGCTTCAGTAGTGCTCCCAGAGGGGTGCAGGAGCAACATCAGGACCAGGGGCTCAGAGAAGCAATTTGGTGGGTTTTATATAAACATGATCTCTCACAGTCAGCTGCTTTGTATTCCTGGCTTGCTCTACGTGTAGTCTTCTTGCCAAACACTCTCTTCTCCTTCCAAAAGTCTGAGGTTTTGGGGCTTTTTGGCATACCTCTTATATAGAGAGTTCCTCTGCATCCATTTCCAAAGCCCTGCATGACAGAGTCCTTACTGTTAGTGACTCAACTATATATACCCTTATAAAGCAGTTATTTTGGAACAGATTTTACTAATTAAAACAGGATCACAATAAGAATTTACACCATTTTATTTTGTAACTAAAATATAAGTTTTATTTACACATGGGCAAATGTGGTGGACACTTGTATTCCCAGGGCAAACAACATTCCCATGAATATTAAGATGTTTTTAGAATGTTTAGAATGTGTGGACTTAGAGAGACATTCTCAGGGAAGGTATGTTTCAAGGGGTAAGCAACTCACTGGTGAAAACAAACAAAAAAAAAGTGGAAAGACAACACACAAAAAAGACTCGATTATCAGCATCATCAAAAGATCAAAGACAACATTTTTATTAATGTAAGTACAAAGGAAAATACAGATACGGTGCTAAAATGATTCCCATACCAGATAAATGTTAGTACCGTAGTTTTCATAGCTGTTTACTGAGAAGAAATTCTCTAATGTAATAGCTTTTCTGATAGTCATCATGGGACATATAGATAGAAACTTTAATCAAGCATAGTGATGACAATTTTTTACCATGATACATACATCCAAAGCATTGCTCATCCTTCTTGACATAGAATTTTGCCTGACTCTTCCAAGTCATAGAATGATAGAGTGATTTGGGTTGAAAGGGACCTTCAAAGTTCTTCTAATCCAAGCCCTCGGCAATGGGAAGAGGCGTATTTCATCACATCACATTGTCCAAAGCCTCATCCAACTTGGCTTACAACATTTCCAGTGATGGGACACCCATAACTTCTCTGGGTCACCTGTTCCAGTGCATCTCCACCCATATTTTAAAAAAAAACTCCTTCCTTATGTCCAGTCTAAACCTATTCTT
Organism: Laterallus jamaicensis coturniculus; assembly: GCA_022605575.1. Classification (NCBI taxonomy): domain Eukaryota; kingdom Metazoa; phylum Chordata; class Aves; order Gruiformes; family Rallidae; genus Laterallus; species Laterallus jamaicensis. The sequence goes on from JAKCOX010000010.1 coordinate 5,583,130, forward strand.
TTTTAGTTTAAAACTATTGTTCTTGTCACTAAAAGTCTCATAAAAAGTCTCTTTCCACCTCTCTTATAAGCACCCTCTATATTTTGAAAAGCCATGATAAGGTCTCCCTGGAGCCTTTCCAGGCTAAACAATCCTGTCTTCGCAGGACAGGTGCTCCAGCTCTCTGACCATCTTTGCGGTCCTCCTCTGGACTCACTTCAATAGGTCCATGTCTCCAACAGATCATGTACTGGGGACCCCAGAACTGATTATCATAATCTAGGTGGGGTTTTACAAGAACAGAAGGGGAGAATTGCCTCTCTTGACCTGCTGGCCATGCTTCTCTTGATGCAGCCCAGAACACAGATGGATTTCTAGGCTGCAAGTGCATATTGCTGGCTCATGTCCTATTTTTAATCCACCAGTATCCCTGAGTCTTTCTCCACAGGGCTGCATTTGGTCTATTCATCCCCGATCTATACTGATACTGAGAGTTGTTCCAATCCAGGTGTAGAACCTTGTACTTGACCTTGTTGAACCTCATGAGGTTTGCATGGGCCTAATCCTGAAGCCTGTCAAGTCCCCATGAGTGACATTCCTTCCCTCCAGCAAATAACTGCATCACTCAACTTGCTGTCATCTGCAAACTTGCTGAGATTGCACTCAACCCCAATAACTATGTCTCTGATGAAGACATTAAATTATATTAGTTGCGGAATGGACTCTTCATAAACCCTACTAGTTACTGGTTTCCACAGGGACACTGAGCCATTGACTGCAACTCTTTAGACATAGCCATTCAGACAATTCTTAGCCATCCATCCATTCCATTCCATTTCCATCCATCAAACCCACATCTCTTTAATATACAGGCAAGAATGTTGTGGGTGGACAGTATCGCAGGCCTTTCAGAATTCCAGGTAGGCAACATCAATTGCTCCTTCTCCAGTCATTCAGTCATAGAAGCCCTGGATTTACTTTCAATGAAGCCATCATGGCTATCTTTCTAATCACCTAATTGTCTTAGTTGGGTTTTTTTTAAATGTCTTTCAGGAAGATCTGCTCCATCATCTTACCAGGCACAGAGGTGAGGCTGATGGGTTGGTAATCCCCAGGGTCCTCCTTTTAACCATTTTTATAAATGAATGTCTTGTTTCCCTTTTTCCAGTCACTGGGTACTTGGCCTGGCTGTAACTTTTCAAATGTGGTGGAGTGCCTTGGCAACTACATCAGCCAATTTTCTCATGGGCCTAGGAGGCATCTTATTGGTTTCCATTTCTTTTTTTCAGGTTCCTCAGGTGATTCTGAACTTGATCTTCCCCTATGATGCCAGGGGCTTCATTCCCACATTCTTTGTCTTGAGTTTCAAAAACTTGAGAGATGTGGGAAGAGAGATTATCATTAAAAATTGATGCATCAAAACTTTATCTCAGCTTTCTCCATGTCAGTTGTCACCAGCTCTTCTGTCTTGTCTACATGCTGGCGACAGATTTTCTCCAACCTACCTTTCCTGGTCAACATACCATCATCATCATTTAGCTCCAGCTGTGCCTTAGTTTTGATAATCCCATTCCTACACATGCAGGCAGTGTCCCAATATTCTTCATGGATCACACATCTTTGGTGCATTTCCGTCTTAGGCTTGAGTTTGACTAGAAAGTCCTTACTGACCCATGCAGGTCTCCTGCCTACCTTGCCTGATTTCTTACACATGGATATCAAGACTCCTGTGGTCTAAGAAAAATGACCTTAAAGAGGTACTAGCTCTGTTCATTTCCTGTATTTCTGAAGGCAATTTCCCAGGGGGTCCTAATCCACTAATTCCTTAAAAAATGGAAGTATGCTTTCCTAAATTCTAACACATTGGCTGTACTCTTCAGCTGGTCCATTTCCCTCAAGACTGTGAATTTCACCAGTGCATGATCAAAACAGCCCAGGCTACCACCAATCTTTTTATCCCTTGTTCTTCTATGCTGGTGACCAACAGGTTCAGTAACATTTTCCCTCTGGTCAGTCCATGTCTCCAAATTTGACGTCTTCATTGCTAAAATTTGATGAAAGCAGTAAAAGGTATTATTTTAGGCAGATTTTCGATGAGACATATTTATAGTAGTTTGTAACATGAAGTAGATAAGAGCAGATTGGGGGGGGGGGGGATGTCAGTAAAAATCGATACATAAAATCACTTGCAAAAGGTTATACTGAATTATTGTCTGCACTTTTAATTTCCCTGTTCAAATTAATTGAAATTATGAATCTTAATTTTAGGATTTTTGCATTTCCCTGATCTTACAGCAGCTACTAGGCACAGAAATCACAGGCCTTTTGTGCTGACTGACATCTGACTTGCTGAGTTACAGTGCCTTTTCCAAGAGCCTTGCCTCTACAGAGCCCTCTTGGAAAGTATGGCCTCAGGGCACGTACTCTAGATGTTTCACTCCTGTAAAAGATGGAAATGCTACCACCTTCAAATTAACAACCTTCTGGCAACAGAATCAAGATAAAGGCCAACATTTTGTTTCAATGGGAATTTCTTTTCTGGTGGCAATGCAAGTGCTTTCATGACCAATAAAAGCACAGTCAAAGTGAAGTTCAGTCAGCTTACAAGAATAAGGCATTTTACAGTTTCACAAGGAGTTTTCTTATTTTTTGATGTTTACTTGTTGCAAGCCTACACTACATAGGATCTCATACACATGAGAATTGGTGTTGCAGGTACAGGAAGGCAGAACTGTGACTTCAGGAAGAGTACAAGGGCAACAGCTACAAAACAGTCTTTTGAGACAACTTATAGAAGGGAAGTCTTTCACCAATGTCTAAAGTCCCACCTACAGGACTTCACAGACCTGTTGAACAAGAGTAATTGTTCATCTTCTCTCCACAGAACTCAATTGACAAGAGTGGCAAGATAGACCAAGATTTAGGCTAGAGGAATTAAAAATTTGTTCTCATTTGGATTGTTTATGGTTTTTTCCTTGTCTTAAAAATATTCTTGCTTTCACTCAGCTTGTTTATTTCTACAGTAAATATCCAGGCATATGCGTTTTGAAAATTATGAACATATGTGTTTGGAGTTAAATGAGAAAAAGAGAAAAAAGAAAATCTATAAAATAGCAGTTATTGTAGGATCTACCTCAACATGTTTGCCAGCTTCTCAAGTCTGGGAGAGCTTCCCATTTCTGTGCCTACTGGATATTCTCCAAATAGGCAATTTCAGCACACACTCATTTGAGAGCAGCAAGTCATCCAAAAATGGGAGGATGTTATTAAGTCTGACAATCACATGTATAATGCTCCCAGTTAAAAAGAAATGCATCCCCAGTCCTTTTGTTTCCAAATGTGTTCCCCACTTCAAATAACTTCTAGGAAAATCAGCTGTAGAAAGCATTGCTATGAATCAGGTCTTCTTCCTCGTTCTCTTTCTTTCATCATGTGATTTGGAGGTTTACCTACTGTTCCATGCCAAGTGATGGGAGCAGCTGCAGCCATGGAGCAGAGGTGGCTGGGATTGTTCTGCACACCTGAAATGGATGGCAACAAAATGCTTTGCAGGAGGATCAGAGAGGGTGTGACTCCTGCAATTTCTCTCCTTTCATAAGGTACACAGCAGCCATCAGTTGGTAGGGGATCATGTCTCCAGAGGTCAGGGACCTCCATGCAACTATGAGTTTTACTTTTCCAAAGCATTGGCAAAGTGCAATGTCTGCCCATGGCCAGTGGTGCAGAAGCAGGAGCTGAAGAGGAGGCAAGAATTCCCTTCTTCATCACGTCATACAGGAGAGTTTTCTTAGAAGTATCTTTTTGCATGTATCCATCTATTCTTATTTCAGTATGAGAAATCAGCTGTAATTTGAATTGATCATTTAGACAAATGGAATTTTTATTGAATTTTGCTCTGAGATTTAGTAGCCTTAGGAAAAAAAATCAACAAAACAAGAAAGAAGAGACTGTGTGTTAGATCACAGTTATTATATTTTCTAAGCAAAACATTTCTATTTAAGTTTGAAATTAGTTTTCAAAGTCAGATTAGATTTTCTTTTAAAGAAGTGTTAAAATTGTAGAAATACAATGCCTTATTTTATTTCATATTAAACAAAACATTCCTATCAGGTGATTAAATTTCTCTTTGCCCTCATTTGTTTGTTTATATTTCATTCCGTCTACTTCACAAATAACTCAATAGATAAACAACTGAATTTGCACGGATCTTGAATTCTCCATGACTAATTTGGTTAAGAAAATAACTCTTTGGCAACTTTCTTGGAGAGAAGGCATACTAAATGCCACCATGCACAGACACAGCTTGTATCTGATTCGAATCAGGAAAAAACATATAGTATTTAATAATAATAAAAGGACTTGCTATAGTTGCAATGGTCTAAGTATAAAAATGAGAAAGGATTTACAGCATGAGGGACAGAGGTGAGAAGGATTTGGCATAGCCCTCTTCTCTGCCCACTCCCTCCACAGCCCAAGAAGACCCCCAGGTGAAATGCTGATGCTTGGCTGAGCCTCGCCTGCGTCACAACCCGTAACGCTGAGCCTCACCAGAGCACCTTCAGTTTGGAAGCCCCCAGTACTACTTGCCCCCTACCAAGATTCTCTCATTGCAATTTTAAATTCGGCAATAAATCTGTTTTTCATTATAGAGAGAATTAACAAGAGAGACAATCTCATTTCAGACCTATTAAAAACAAAATTAGGTATATTAAACAAGGTATATAACGTGCTGTGGGAAACTTTTTTCACCTATAACTATGACTGCTCCCAGAGTAATCCAAGCTAAATTGCTATTGAAAAACTGCATCCCACAGTTTTCCTATTTCTGAAGGTCACTGGCTCCCCCCACCAAGTTTTACCTTAATTTCACTTGCATTAGTTTTACAACAGCACAAGTGAATGGTCTTTGGGAGCATTAGTTCTTTTGTAAATTCATTTTAAAAAAATCAGGATCTGGTTAAGTAGGTTTATTCACACAGATGCGGTTCTTGTCTCATTGACGCCAGTAGAAGTTTGTGGTGTAAAGCAATGCAAGAAATATCAAAATCAGCACGGCTGCTTGCACCGTGGTGTACAGTGTGTCTGATTATGCTGAAAGGGCTTGTAGTTTAGGTAGGATATGCTAGATTGCAAGCAGAATCTTATGTCTAAACATGACACGTAATTTATTGCACTTTCCCGTATCTCACCTACATCTATTGTCAGCTCTTTTTTTCCTTTTCCTTTTCATTTTTCCTAGTTACAAAAAAAGAATGAAAATGTGGTAAAAGTCAAAAGGTTGAATTTTAAACTTACCGTTCTTATGCAGATGTGCTCATTTGTTAAAGCTTAGCATTTAACCACAGGCCATGACTGGAATTTATTAACTCACTAAAAAATGATAGTATTGGGTCCTCAGCTATTGTGTAGTGACTGCTTGCTTAATTATCCATATCTAAAGAGTTAAAATGGTGGCTTTTGCTGATTTGATATTCTTCCAGCTTTCTGCTAGTGTGCAGTGTACTGTATATTAACAACACAGGTCATGGAGTACCCACTGAAAGCTCACTCTGGAAATACCTGAAGGACACATTGAACTCTTCAGAAACTGTGTCATAATACTTCATGTGTTAACAGAATATGTTGCACAGTGATGCATAGCAAAGGATCAGCCTGGGGTGGGCATCTAAAGTGCTCTGTCTTGCTGCTGAATGCTAGAGTGAAGCATTGTAATTTTATTCCAATTATACTTTTAGTGCCATGATGTCACAGCATAAATTTGTACTTTTGCATGCAGCTCATGCTGGTGTGATGACAGCTCTTAAAATATTGAGTGATTGTGGGCCCGTCAGCATAAAATTATTCTAACATGGTGCCTTTATTAGTGCTTCAATAAATGCCTTTCTTCTTGTGTTCCAAGGTGGCATTTGCAAATGAGCTAATTTCTCGGCAGTAAAATAATTGTGTTGCATTTATTTTGCGAGGTGGGGGTGGAGGAAGGAGAAGAAAAATGCTGTTACATAAAAGGGGTTCTTTTGCCATCAAAACTACATTCACCGTAGTTAGGCAAGTTTAAAAAAGAACACATTAACTAAATGACTGTACAATTATTTAAATGAGCTTGGTGCTTTATAAAGCCATAGAAGGGTATAAACACTTTTTCAAGCCATATAACAAAAGATGTGACAGCCCTCTCACAAGAAGCGTTTCCTGAAAGTCAAGCGCAAACTATGTTTGCTGACTGATGGCAGATATTTTGGGGTTCAGAATGCATATCTTTCAACAAACTAAATCCAAATCGAATGTCAGCACACCTAATTCACAGGGCAAAACAGATAAGAAGTTAAGATAAAGGGGAAAGCAGGTTTTAAATTGTACCTGTTGGCTTTTACTGTCTGTGTCATCTAGAAAATAGACAAAATGATGCGGAGAAATGATGCATAAATGGAGCTGTGCATAGTGCTAACAACAGGAAAGCCTCATATTCACCATTTCCTTGATGTACACATCCAACGAGTTAAGAGGATTTTGTGACATGTCATACACTCACTTTTTGTTTAGTTATTTAGCCTCAAAAAAGAACTGACTTCCCTAAGTGGTGCTCAGTATGCATCACTTACTGTTCACACACCCAAAAGATCTCACCATATGCATGTTTAACTCAGTTATTCCATAAGCTAAGCTACAACTTTTTCAGTGCCATAAGCCCCCCCTTCCTTCCTTCCTTCCTTCCTTCCTTCTTTCCCTTCCTTCCCTTTCTTCCCTTCTTCCCTCCATCCCCGAATAAAAATAAAAATAGTTATTAAACTTTTCTTCAAAGTCAACAAGATCTTTTACTAAACATAAGTTAAAGGGTTTTGAAAAACTTTTACTGGAAAGAGACTGTTATCCAGCTTCTGAAAATGAATTATTTAATATCTACTCCACTGTCCTAAGGGCGTGAATTTCAAGGATCTCGGGGGTTTCAAGACACAACTTCTCTGTACTACATAGTAGTATGTGTAATACACAGCCACATCTGCAGTAAATGCACAACAAATGTTTAAAATGGAATACATCTTAAAAATAAAATCAAAACTAACTTAGAGAAGAAAGTAGAAGCTCAACAAGCGAGATCTCTTTTTCTCTTAATGAGGCTTAAGGTATGTCTTTGCTTAAAGCATCAGATGCTGAATAAGATTGGATTTAATCATAGTATAAGCCAGTGTTTTTTCCTCTATGAGAGTCATGTATGTTTAGACACAACGAAGCACAGGCATAAAAAGCAGATAAATGGGAAGAAAACCAACATGATGCATCTATTGCATAATCCCAAAACTGCAGCAGGCCTTTTGTGAAGGAGCATAGAGATTAGCTAGCACATTTTAAGTTAATTTCTTTAGATGCCTGGCTTATCTAGCTACAGCAAGGTATCAGAATGATTTGCACCCTGTAAATGTCTGTGTACTATAAACATAAAAGCAAACCATCACAAATTTATATTACTGTTTAATTAAATTGTGAGGCTTTTCTACTAAACCTGAAATAACACAGGATATTGATGACATCTTTTACAAAGAATTTAGCTTTCAAATGAGTGCATCTGTTCCATAAATAGCTGAAGTATTCCGGTTGCTGGTAGCAGTAGTCTGAGTGGCTCCATAGGAGACAACAACTGGCCTTGAAACAGTTCAAAACTGTTCAAAACTGTTGATTTGTGACTGATATGGACCTAAAAGTCTTTTAGACAGTAACGGAAATATCAATAAAGAGTGACCTTTTCTATTAAATATGAGTAAAAATACATAGGTAACTATCAGTCAGCCCAAATAAATCTGTCAGAGTTACTATAGCATTGGTGATATTCCCTCCACCAAAAGGGTAAATCTTACTGATTAAAATGTAAGGAACTAAATTATATTAAAAAATCACTCAGAAATTTTCTCTCTACAAACTAATGAAATATCAGTCTATCTTGCCTCTAAGATCTTGGTTAAGATGCCTCCTAAACTATTTTTGTTTATTTCCCTCTGCACTTAACAATATTATAGAGCTGGGTTTACATACAGGTTTTTTAGTATCCAGACTGATGAACTATTTGAATAGCAAGTAAATTGCCATTTTATTACCTGGTGAAAAGATCAGAATAGGTATTATTCCCTTCCATAGTTGAGCAAAACTTTGAGATGTGGGTAACTGGGACATGGGGAAAAACAAAGCAATGGCTACCTCTGGGGGCATAGAATTATATTAGAGCCGTTTCTGATCTTATTATTCATACACTCTGTTCCGGAAACTACTTAAAAACAGGCGAGGGAGCATTAAGGTCATCAAAGAAACATAGAGTGAGCTTCAGTCAACAGCTTATTTTAGATAGGGAACAGGGGACAACGAAGAAAACAAACTTATAGAATATACAATTGCCAAGGTGGAAGTATAGAATATCAACACAGTTAATAATAATACAGTAACCCAAATGTATAATGATGGTGTATATAGAACTAGTGAATAAATGACTTTTTTTTTTTAAAAAGAAAATAAATAAAAATTAACATTTTACTTGGAGTTAGAAGGAAAATATGAAAAAAGTATTCTTTGGATGAAACCAGATATTTTAATCAACTTATAAAGAAAAATCTAATTTAGCTTTCCTTTTTTAAACTCCTTATTTACAATTAATTTCTTCTCAAGTTTTATTTGAAAAACTGTGACAGGCTTGAATCTGTAGATGCTAAAATGAGATCTTTTGACCTTTTCAAAAGGAAGTCAAAGCAATTAGAACTATATGCATTGATTAATATACATTTGAGCCATATTTTCATTGGAGTTGAATCTATGTTTTTGTTAAATACATTGTCCTCCTGAAAATGTTAGTGAGCCTTGATTCACAGAAAAATCACATCTTTCGGGGCAAAGGTAAGGGGAGGAGCAGTCTTAGGGAACACAGCCTCAGCTATGTACCTTTTATCACAAAAGCCACAGAGATATTGTCTATTTTGAAGACAATATGATAACATAAAGCTAAATTTAGCTTTAATGAGTATTGTAGGCCACTTTTTCTAGCTAAATACATTTAAAAAAAAAAAACCCTCAATATTGTAAATGGTAGGAGGAGAGCAGTAAGCTGGTACTCAATCAAATTCTTAGCCTCATCTTCTCAACTGAACATCTTAGATATCCACAAGTCTCTCCTGACTTTAGCGGATACAATCCTTACGCCATTTCTCATTTTACTGCCAATTATTCCCCTCTAGTACAGCCATGAAGGACTGTCTTCACAGCAGACATTTCTCCCACCCAACATGCAGAACTTTCACACCCCTTTTAGGATGCAAGAATGTCTGCTACCAAACTACACTCCATTCACTGAGCACATAAACAGAGACACCTGAATACTGACATCTTCCAGAGTTTTTTTTCCTCTACTGTTGCCCCAAGAAGAACAAAATTATTCTCCCAAGACTCCAGGTAAAGAAGTATAGGAGCCATTGAAGCAGGTTCTTTGACCTCAGTAACATGTCTCTGACAACAACCAATACTGGATGTTCAAGGAGAAGTAAAAGAATGGGGTAAATAATCACAATAATCCCCCAGTTCACACTTACTCTGTAATCTCAAACCTTAATGAGCCACTGCTGGTGTCCTACTCTTGCATAACAGAGTTTTTTTTTTTGTGGACTAGTACTGCAGAAGTAATCAACTTACTACATCAGCAAGGTTCATGAGGTAGGACCCTCAAAAACCCACAAAAAATCCCCCCACCACAAAAAAAAACCAACAAAAAACCAACCCACAAGACATGAGAGCATGGGGTCACTGAGAAAAATACAATTAAGATATGGTTTCTTATATCCATGTTAAGTTGTTTTGACAGCTGACTGCTTATCTTAAGCATGCAAGATAGATACACTCTTGGCAGCCACCGTTAAGTAAACAAATTGTGACGTTCAAAATAGAATGTGGCATCTCTTTAAGGTTGGCTTTTCAAATGTAGAACGTTCATAAATATCATCCAAAGCAGTATGATCTAAAGATGTTGATAATTTACAGAATAAAAGTGTCCCTACCCTTGCAGACTTTCATACCAGCCTTCAAAAAACAAGCAGACAAAATGCAGACAACAGTGTGCAGAAGAACAGTTGAAAAAATGAGGATCAGCAGTAGGCAGAGAGGAACCTGACTATTAATTCACTAATGAAAGCCTTTGATGTGCTACCTCAGAATCCATTCGAGTCTTGTGTGTGGACCAGTTTTCCTTTTTCCTATCTATCAAGTGCCCTTCGCCTTCTTTTTCAAATTTCCCCTAACACGTACCTCTTTGTGCAGCTCTTCCTCCTTAATTTAAATAATGAATAATAATCCTTACACACTGCCTTTCCTGAACTGTTGTCCTGTGTTTTGCTGTGAATTTCTCATTTCTCATTTAGACCATAAGCTTTTCAGATAGGGCATGCATCTTGTAAATTTATGGTTCTGCATGTGTGTTTAATGCTAATAATGTGCAGTGACAGGGCAGGGCAGATTCATAAGCAATGTCCTGAAAAAGAGGCAGCTATTGAATTCATAATCTGGCACTTCATATTCACAAGAGAGGAAAAAGCTGTCATTTCAAAATAGGGGATCTGCTATAAAAGGCATGTATTTTGCACTAATGGTTATCAAGAATTCATACACTCCACTTCATTATCATTTCCATATAGTAGTGACTATTTCCTAATGTTCCTCATACCAGAAAGCTGTTGTTTAAGTCCATTTGATCACTACTATTTGTTAAAAGAAAGGTTTTCCAAATAAAAAGTAAATTAGACTTAAGGCATATGAACATAACGCCCACACGCTCCTGCCCATCAAACTTCATAGTACAGGGAACAAAACAACTTGATATGTAAAATGAGGTAGACAAGTACCTCAGTGACACTTAAGAAACAGCATCTGAGTCATACAAGGAGGGAGAAAGGAAGCAGAGTGCTGGGTGGGCTAAGCAAGGAAAATGCTTGGGAGATGTAGTTTTGGAAGTAAGATGAAGGACTGCATCAAACAGAAGGAGGACTTGTAGAAAAAGTAATCTCTATACAAAATTGTTAAGGGCCAAAATACAATTTTCTAAAAGCTCATTTAATTACAGCTCTGATCTTACAGTAAGCTGAGTACTCTTGGCAAAGCACTCACAGTTTTGCTCATTTTTCAGTGGGGTTGGCAGCACTAGGTGACTGCTTTTTCTAAAGGCAATCTAAGAATTTACTTCAGGATACTGGGATGACTTGCTGAGTGTGCTCAGATGCTTCGTAAAAGCAGTAACTAAAAGTAGCATTAAGATGAATGACTACCAGAAAAAATGATGAAAAAAGGCTTGCATTGATCCAGAATAACACAAACCACAGACAGAATTTACGTGGGGTCTCCATGGCAGAGAACATGGAATTTGGTATCAAAAATATCCCCAGATACTCTGTTTCTTGCTTCTGCAGAAGCACTGTAGGCTTCCTTTCTGGGGCTCCAGGAGGAGCAGATACAGCAAAACCCTCATCTGCCAGCTTGGGCACCTGCTTGCAAGCCCACAGGAAACCTTCCTCCAGGCTTCCCATTCATACCACCATCCCAAGCTGCTTCTCGAAGGAGGACAAATTGTGCAAGGTCCCCATAGCCTAGCCTTCCCTCAATCCTTCTCCCTGTTCACATCATAACAGGGATCCTGAGACCAAATTTGCCAGTAGGCAAAGCTGTGGTAATTGTATTGAACATCACATCTGTGGGCTTAATGTAATCTTTTCTTTTAATTTGTTTCCACTTGTGGTGGTTTGGCCCTGGCTAGAGGCCAGGTGGGCACCAAAGCCACTCTGTCACTCTGCTTTTCAGTTAGACAGGGAAGAAAATTTATATAGAGGCTTAGGAGTCTGGATAAGGACCAGAAGAGATCATTCAGCCATTAACACCACGGACAAAGCAGACTCAGCATGGAATAAAATACATCTAATTTATTAATCAAAGCAGAGTAGGATAACGAGAAAAAAAATCAAATCTTAAAACAATTTGCCCACCCCTCCCTTCTTCCCAGGCTCAATCTAATTCATGATTTCTCTCCCTCCTTCCCCCTCAAGCAGCAGAGGGGGCTACAGGGAATGGGGGTTTCGGTCACTTCATCAGGAGATGTCTGCCACTATTTCCTTCCCAGAGGCAGGACTCCTCACTCTTTTCTTGCTCCAGTGTGGGATCTCACTCTGGGGAGACAGTCCTCCATGAACTTCTTGAAGTTGTTATCTACAAAGTTGTTATCTACGAAGGTCCAGTTCAGCACAGCCAGCCTGTACTCTTGAGCATAACCAGAGTAAATTTAAAAGGCCGCATAAGCATAGCTAAAGAATGAGGTAAAAAAGAGTGAATCTTTTCAAGAGTAGAAAAGTAATAAAAGATACTTATTTTAAAATGAGAGATCAATATTTCCTTCCTTGGGAGTTTAGAGTGGGCCAATTAGACGCTTTGTGAGCAGAAAAAATCCAGCAGCAGTGGAGACCATGGACAAATCCCATCTTATAAGACAGGTTTCTTTAAAAGGGGGAGAGCTTAAAGACATGTTTTAGAGCCTGTTTAGGAACTGCACTAGGATAAATCTGTAGCATTGGCAAAGAAAGGCTTGTGGTCTGAAATATAAATCAAGTAGAAGGCTCTTGACATCCTAACTCTCTTATTTTGAAAAATAAATGGAGATAAAACAGCTGAGGTTTAGTATATGTGACAACAACTATAGGCATTTTTACTGCAGAAAATTCTGTATGAAACTTTTATGACCCTATTCACACTAAAGAGGGTTTCTTTTTCAAGGCTGTGGTAAGAAATTAACCACGGAGTTTCAGTCAACGCCAGTGGAAGCGGAGCAGCTGCTAGTAATTTCCAGTTAGTTCTCACTAAAGGTTCCTTCTGTAGGAGCCACTTCCATCTGCAGGAGACCACAGAATAAACCAGTTCCTTTTATACTGCAACAGAGTAGGAAATACTGATTTGTTTTCTTCTTTTCAAGGAAAGGACTTCTCTCAGAAAGTTAAAAAAAGGAACGAAGGTTTCTCGGCAGTGTATTTTCTTGATCAGTTTATAGTCACCATGTTACACAGCCTATAGAAAGTTATTTCAGAAAGGCTTCTAAAGAGCTACACCAGACAAGTAGAGACTTCAGCAACATAAAGTTCTCTTAATAGCAGAAACTCAAAGGAGGATGTAGATTCAAAGTCCTCTCCTCCAGTTTACCAGTACAGCACAGTCTGTGCTACTCCTTCCAACTGTCCCAGATCCCACTCCATGCCACTGCAGCTTTCTGAGTTACTTTTCACGGGGAGCAGCTTCTCCAATCTCTTGCCTTTATGGTAAGTAAACTCCAACTGTGACAACCTCTGTAGACTAGCCCACATACTCAGTTATTTAATAGTTAGAAATGTAGACAAAAAAAAACGCCTAAGGTAGGCAGATGAAGAAGTCTTGAAATATGAACTTTGCTACTTGTAACTATGTGTTTGTTTATGTCTTCATAGGAGGATACTTTCATGAGTACAGTAGGGTTAACTAACTTGTTTGTATCATTTTTCCTCCTTTTTGTATTTTGTCTCTTCTTTGTAGTCCTACCTGCATCTATTTTAACATAAGATATGCAACTATGAGCTCATTGTGGGAATAAGACTACACCATTGTAAATATTTGGGAATCAGAATGGCTTACAGAACTCATGTTAACAGTTATTTGAAAGCAGTGTTGAACCAAGCTCTAAACTTTTCCCTGCAGCCCTGACTGCACCACTCCTGTGTGTCCCACAGGAAATGGCATCATATTTCTCATCAGGTTAATTTCATGTAATGTAGATTCTTCAAACACCCAAAGGGTGATTTACTAACCTGCTGATGGAGATGAACCATGTAATAAGACTACAATGATGCACCAGTCTAAAGAGATGCCATAATGTAAACTTTCGCCTGAAGTCATTCATAAGGACTGTGCTGTCAGTGAAGCTGCCCCAGAGATGCTCTGCTGCCCTGGGACAGCAAAACCTGAGCCACAGATTCAGGGCATAAACTTCAGCTCAACCCCACTGAAGTTCCTATTTGCTGTCATCATGGAGAAGGTTATGATTGCTATGAGGTCACCTCACCAACACTGAAAAAGTGCCTCTTTCCTTTTCAGTCTTCTCACAAATGGATTAAAAGTAATAATAAATAAATAAAGTGTCCAACTACCTGGAAAGTAAGCGTGTTTCCAGTGCAGTGGAGTATATGGCTCTTAGGATTATATCTGATCTGAAAGTGGGAGTTGGGCCTTGACAAAGCAAAACTTCTATTCTGCCATTTGCCACCAGCCTCTTTTTTATCCGGTTTGAGTAATGGGTTTAGTATTGAAATGCATCATCTCACACTATTATGAGCTCCATGATGGAGTATTTCACTAAACTATCTTAATTGCTAAAAACTTGCATTTCAGTCCCTCGTAAATACAGGCTAAAATAAATTTGTTGTCAGGCAACAGCTGCAACATTAACTGTAACTATTTCCCAGCAAAAATAGTTAATTCTGGAAAATGTTAATAGCTTTATCCTTCGATTGAAAGATTTAATAATCAAAATTTTAATTTCCTCCCCTTTCTCCCCAAAAAAAAGTTTTAAGTCATGTTAACCTGTCAAGAGCAGCATCACTACTGATCCAACTGAGACAAAGAAGGAGGTTGTACATCCTCATTATTACCATAATTGGCATCTGAAATCTGTTCAAAAATTCTGATTTACTTTGTAACAGAGGATTATGGCTGAATTTGGAGTTCTTTATGGTCTGCAGAGGCTTGTGAAATTCAAATATAAAAACTGTCAGTTAAACATTTCATGAAAAGCCCTACCTTATACAAATCCAAAGAAACATGAACAAGTGCTTGAGGGGATGAAAATCCACAATATGTTTTGGTAGCTAACCACTTACAGAAACATTAACATTCTTGGGCAGGGTTGCCCTTGTGAGCTTCTGAAGTAACTTAGGAGCCAGAAGGATTCAGTTCACAGCAGACTTCCAATACCCTGAAAAAAAATAGTCAGTCAGAAGCCTCTAGTATTTATGAATTATTAATGCTGGCTTTCTTGGGTTTTTTTCCTTAGTTTTGCTTTTGTGTGTATGTTCAGCTGAGTAATTCAGTAGACTGATAGAGACATGAATAGATATGCTAACTAGCATGAAGCACTAACCTTTAAAGTTCGTTAAAGCTGTCAGCTTTCAATGAAATATTTTCATTTTTCTTCTTCTGAACTGGAATACAAACATTATTTGTACACTTGGTGCCAGCAGGGGTGCCCCCAGGAATCAGCTTTTAAGATACCTTTTTTCAATGTAGAAAGTAGGTTCAAGAAGGGTGTCAGTTTTACAATCCTCATTTACAGCCCCTGTCACGGGAATGTGTTCATGTTGTGCCAGTAGCTTTTCTTGGTTCTCATTACAGTCACTGTCATCTAAGGGAGCTACTGAGATTTGAATACCTAACACATTGTCTTCCTGAAATAGAAAGATCTGAGGGGGTAAAAAAAAGAGGGAAAGAGGAAGATTGGGGACCTCAGGATGCTACACTAGTATTTGTCTTGGAAGTGGAAGAAAAATTTCTGAAACTTAAACAATTCAAAACTATTTTTGACCAACTGAAGAGAAGGCAGATTCACTTTAGAATTCCCACTTTATTCTTCTGATAAGTTGATCCTTTCAAAGATTTTAATGTGTGAGAAAAAGATAAGGATCTTGACAATCCAGAAGTATACTGTGTTGTATCCTTACTAATCATTGCTAAACTATAAAAATATCTTCCCATGAAACCAAAGAATTTGAACCTAGAATCTAAATAAATCCCAGTATTATTCCTATTTGGCTGAGTCAGGCACCAAAATACAGGGAGTGGAAGCAACTGGAACAAAGTTACAAAGACTAAATTCCCAGTAAGAGGTAACTGATCTCTTTTCCTCTTTTCTACTTTTTTCCCCTTCCTCCTTTTCATTACATTTGAGTGAGAAGTGTCACCAAAATCCTTAAAAGTCCAATACTGAGATTTCTATATTCCTGCTCAAATGAATGGATACTGTGACACTAAATTCACTACCTGCTTCAAAATTTGAAGTCGCTCAGTCCTGTGAGGGACTCAGACCTATCTGTTTTGATGATGTCTATACTTCAGAGCCGTCTCAAATTGCAATTGCAACACTTGGAAGGAAGACTGAATTTTTGTTACAAACCTATGCTTCTGATCAGGTTCACAAATAATCTTCCTAAAGCAGCTACAATTTGGAACACTGTTGCTTGATTTTTGCATGACAATTTAATATTTGTGAAATGGTGAGTTCTCACTGAATCATAGTGATAAAAATTATGGTGCCCCTTTTTATTTTCAATAGAAATTAATATTATCCTAGCAGGGTAACTACACCAGAAAACTGATTATTACTTCAAATGAAATAGTCAGATTTTCAAAGTATAACTTACTTGATTTTGATCATAGTTAGGCACAGCAATCAGACTTCCTAGGGTCAGGTACTATAAAGATCTCAGATACCAACACATCGGGCAAGGGCTAAGACCTGAAGTAACAAGTAAATATAACAGACAGACTGGCAGAGTGAGGAAACAGCAAGCCTTCATTGACACATTATAGTCTGTGTGCAGTTTTCCTGTTGCAAAAAATTTTATGCTGGTTTCTGAGAAAATCGTTCAAAATTGAACACCAGTCCTGGCTATCTTGCAATTTGATGACCAACTAGCATCTTTTACAGAAATCAAAAGGCCTGTCATTACTCACTGTGTGGCACAATGTTCTCATCCTGAACAAGTCTTTCAATCCATGAACTGTGCTATAAAATGGAAATGCAAAATGGTATACTATATCATATAGAAAAAAAATCTTAGGAAAAAAATGTGTGATACCAAACATATTAAATATATCCTACATCCCTGAATTCCTCTATATATAAGAAAAATGCAGTGGGGCAGACCCCAAAGAAATGAAGGTTCGGCTGATGCTCAGGCCATGAACTGATGTTACTCCTACTGCTAGTCGCTACAAAATTACTACTGCAGTGAAGTGAAGGTTTATAAATTAAACTTCTGTGATACTCAGCTAGTTGGTTGTTTGGTTTTGGGTTTTGTTTTGGTTTTTTTGTTTTTCAACATTATTTGTATCACAAAGACTCCTCTTGCTCAGCACAGTTTTCACTTTACCTATCTGCCACTCAAGTCAAGTTTGGCTAGTAATTTATTTTTGGCCTTTCCTCCAAAACAATTTTAAAAGTTCTTTCCTCATTTGCCAGATGCAGGGCAGTAGCTTCTGACTACTTGCTTGTAAAGGATTTCCAGTTTGCTTGTGTTTAATGTGGTTAAGTGAACTGAGATAAAATCTAAAAAAAATACCTTTCATTTCATAAGTGATGTCCAGTGAACAGCATGTCTGTCTGTACATATCTGTGATCAGTCAGCTGGTTCAGCAGACAAATGTTCCTCTCTTCTTCCCACATATTTCCTCTACATCAGAAGGAACAGTTCAGTCCAGAACAGTAAACCCCAACCTATTTTGACTGCAGTTGACATACACACTTCTTAGGAACTAAACTTGGATAGCACCAATCAAGCTTTCTAGAGATACTCTGCTGTTGTATGAATCCTTTTTTGTTCTTTTTGTGAAATTACTATGATTTAAACTACTCTTCCTGCCACCATAAGAAATATCTAAACTTATATTATTGGATCAGCTAACTGATTTATAAAAATTTCTGGGCAATTATTTCCTCTTGTGCCTTTAATTTTCTTCTTTTATACACAGAAGGAAAAAAAAAGAGGGGCAGTGGTGCAGGACACCAAACAAAAAACCCAAACAAACCTAACAAAGAACAACAACATTTTCCAGTAACTCTAACCTACAGTTTGCTATTTTTATAATAATCTTATGAGCATCTCACAGGTTGGGCAAATTTTGTCTCTGAAAATTATGTATTAGTAGTATTTCCAACCAACAAATGACTTGTTGAATTACATCCTTTCATCCAAACAGGCACACCAGGCTAGAAAAAATATTATTCTTTGAAAACTCATAGAATCTTCTACAAATCCCACATTGCACCAAAGACCCAACAAGGTCTTTAAAACTCCTTTGTGCCCCTGGTATAAGAGAAAGATGAGGATGGAAGTGAAGAGACAAAGAACTATCACAGTGCAACTAATCCTAATCAATTCACAACATTAGAAGAGTCTGACAAAACTCATAAGATAGAAAACTTGCACAAGAACGGAAAAACAGTTTGATCAAAACCACACACTAGCCAGTGGCAAAGCCAGAAACACACTGAACAAGCTTGAAATCAAACTTGCAAACATTTCAAACCACTACTCCAAACAGACAGATTTGAAATATGTTTAAAACTTCCACACTGCTCTTCCCAATGAAAAGAGTAAGACTATACACTTCCTTTACAAAATAACAAACATAGCCTCTTCATGTAAAATTATAAAATTCCGAAGTTAGAAAGTATTAGGTGTCATTTTTCTAAGTTAGATCAGACACTACATCATGTTCCCACTTACTACACTATTTAACTTCTATGGTATCTACTATGAATTTACACAGGTTACAGGAACTTCTGTTTTGGAACAAGAAATAATCCATATTTCATTTATCTGTGTGTTATACCTACATGTAAATCTTAGCCTTTTTATGATAGCAACAGCATGTGCCCATGTTTTCTTTTGGAGACAAGGTCCCATATCTACAGTCAGACATGTAAAGTCATTGCTGATTGTCTAATATGGCATGAACTCTTGGGCCTCCAGAGGCCATCCAAAGCTATATGAATTAGGAAGTAGGCAATAGTGAATGACTGAGAGTCATAAAGTCATAAAATCCAATACTGTTGTGGAATATTGGGAAGTTACATAGATATATGTAGGTTTCACAGAATCGCAGAATCACAGAATGTTAAGTATTCTCTCTCCTATACTGCTGCATTTCTGGAAATCTGTAGAACATGTTGGTTACCAAAGACGTACTTTTTAAGCACTACGGTCCTTTGAAAAATGAGTCTAGCCAACCTGTTCCTTCTCTTGGCCAGCACAGAATAATTTGCTCTGTTCTATAGAATTTACACAAGACATTATGGCAATGAAGAGTGAGTTGAGGATGGATTTGTCAAGAACGAATAATCACTTCCCACTTTTTTTTTCTCAACCCTTGCATATCTACTCATGTCTGGGAGGATGCACCGTTTGTTTTGATATATGGTTTCTCATCTCCCAGAGAAGCACTGTGCTTTGGGTGTTTGTTTTTTCTGATAGAAATGTTATCAAAGGGAAATTAAAGAGTTCACCTCTGTCATTTGTGGCCAGAAACCTATGTTCAAGCAGCATCATTTGAAATAGAAATTGCTAGTTTACTATGCATAGTTTTGAGCAATAATTTTCAGACCCCACAGTAATCTTCTTCTACAAGTTCCAGATGGGCACACAATATTGGAACACTATGACTGTAATACAGAATTTGCCAGGTGTGTAAATCATCATAAAACCCTATACATACTTAGTTCTATGAAAATACACTGCATTAGGAGTGAGGCAATGTATAAATAAATATATTACACTTAAACTCCATCACAGCTGTGAGACTTCACATTGCAAGTCATAAGAATGAGCAAAAGTGTTTGATTGCTAGAATGCTGCTCGCATTTGACTTATCCAAGAAAATGCATATTCACACATCTCTCTGGTTAACTCTGACCTTCCAGACATTTGTTTCAAAACAAATTGTGTTATTCTGATCAGGCTATCAACATCATTAAAAAGAAAAGTCATTAGTTTGACAAATTCTCAACATTAAGATCCCAGATCACACATGCTTTGTACCTCTCTCATATGTTAAACAGTAATTTTATTAACGTTCATATCATATAGAACAGTTATACTTTACAGTTGATATGGACATGGTAGAAACAGACAAGATGGGTAAGATTGAAGGATGAAAGTGTTCCGGTATCAGTAACTGAATAAAAATTGCAATGGAAAAAATGTTACCCTTCCCCCAAACCTACAGGCAAATCATCCTTTGCGTAATGAAACTTTCTGCTGCCTGTAGTGTCCAGTCATGGAACAGGGTGGAGTTTATGTAGCAAACAGACTACCAATAGAAAAAATGTTTGGATTTTTTTGTCCAAGGAGGGTTGTATTGGCAAGAAGACAAATTTTGAACTGGTATGTTAGAGGAAGACATTTTCACAAAAGCACAATCTATTTGAGAAAGAGTAAGCTGGGCTTCAGTAATAAAAAGGGAACTTCTGCTAATCAAGCTAAAAGGGCTTTCTCCCTGAAAAAGGATATACAAAATGCACTGAGGTCTTCACATATCTTCTTTGCATTGGTAGGTAGATCAATTTTCTAGGTAGGTAGATAAATTTGGACAATTACCTTCTGTCTTTCTGAAGCCCTCAAGTGTAGTTTCATTTGAATATGGCAGCAATCTTCCTGCCCTGTCTCTGGGAGTAGAGCGCATAGGTGAACAGGTACTCTGCTCCACCCACCCACCCAAGCAGTGGTTGCACTTCACTGATCAGTAAAGTGAATTGCTGAATGTTCCTTGTTTTTTCCTAGAATTTTCCAACATTTACTTCTGTCTTGAAAATTGCTTTAAAGTCCTACATACAAAACATGCTGCTTTAATGTACATGGGTACATACAACCCATATACTGGGTACATGCAACCAAAACCAAAAATGTAATGGATGACTACAGGTCCCTTTACGCAGAAGAACATTATACAATGTATACATTAATGCATATTACTCAGTTTCAAAATCCTACGTGGAAAGAAAAAAATAAACAATAAATGAAAATTAGAAATAAACAATTTTTAATTTAAGTTACATATCTAATGATCCTAGTGGATTTATCCATAGAAATCTCTCTGTAAACTAGTAAACTGAAACAAAATACTGCCTAACAAGAACAGCATAGTTTATACATACTTCAGTTCTTAGATTATCTTTTTTTCACACTCCTTTTGCATAGGGCAACAAGAAACGGAATGTACAGAGATTAATTTAGGTAACAATTACCACAATTCACAATTGCATTAGCACCTATTAAGATTCATTGTTCTGTGGAAATTTTAATGATACATTCCTGAGTGAATAAAAGCAGAAGATGATTAGAAATAAAATTGTTTCTATGTATGCTGACAGGACTGCTGAGTGTAATTATACATTTCTAGGGCGACCTGTTTGGAGTTTACTCCATAATTTTATGTAAATTTTAATAACTTCATTTTTTCAGGTTAAATGCTAATATGTTATTTCATTGCACAGTTGAGTTGTATGAGTACTAATGGACACATCCTGCAATTGATGGAGCTGGCATCAGATAAAAGTCCAGAGCATTTCAGAATGATGGACTCTTAATTCATTGTTTCTTCTGCCACATTCTTGTTCCTGAACGAGCTGCCAACAATTTCAATCGGTTACTCAATATTAGCTATATTATCTGTATTTGGAGAAAAAATCCATTCAAATGAAAATATTCTTTAGTGGGGTTTTTTTGCAGGGTTGATTGTTTGGTTGGGTTTTTTTTTTCTCCTTGTTTTCCTCATTTACTCACTGCATGATGCAGGCTTAAATCAGCTTACACAGCTTCTTGTAATACACTTGTAGTAAGCAGTACAATTTAAATGGGAAGCAGAAAAAAAATCAAATACACTGAAGCTAAATATATGGAATCAGGGCCATATAAAATCTGTCTGCTTAGAGCTGCCCTGGTTTCAACAAACCATACACCAGAAATCCTCGAAGAAGTGGTTGATTCTTTCACAGGCTCATAATGGAAGCCAAAACTAAATCAAACTACAATAAACTTGCAGAAGAGAAAGGGAGGAAGGGAGGAAGGGAAGGAAAGGGAAGAGAAAACATCCCACTTTACACCTATTTTCTTTGTTAACTCCTGACCCTATCTTCACACTTTTCTCCAGTCTCCTCCACACCAGGATTAAATCTGTTTAAACTGAACATTGATTCTCACTATTGAGGAAGATCATACTCTCATCTCCCACCAGGAGGTATGTGCAAATTTTTTATGATAATGTATCATTCTTGTTTGTCCATGTCCATGACAATTTGCTCATCTTGTGCAACTGCTTTCATAGATGGAGAGGGAAGAAAAAATGTGCAGTAGTAGATTTGAATTTTCTCATTATTATTTGACCTTAAGAAGTTTCAGGCCAAGTGCAACAACATTGCTCAGATCCCCTGTAACCTGAATTCTTTATTGGATATTATTAATTAACACACAAGCCTTTCAGCAATACAAATTTGACTACAATGAACAAACAAAATGGAACTGAGTTATACCTTGATAAAAAGCTACTGTAAAGAAAATAAGACTTTATAACCTGTCAAATATTAGACTACAAAAGGACACCATGTGAAGTTTCCCCAGTAGATGTTGGAGAGGAAAGATCAGTCAGCTGTTCTTTAGTCCTTCTTGAAAAAGGCTTGATCAAAGTCACCGGACAAGGAGGCTGTTGGGAAGTGGGCTTGTGCTGAAAATCAGTGATTTCTTTGCAAGATTTTACCTTACAAGCTGTAGGCTTCTGATGTCTCCCAATTATGTGCTTGTCTTTCTTTCCTCTTTTGCTACAAATGAATCCCAGAAGCTTATCTGTCCCAGTAGCAAATAGGCAAAGTTTGTGGTTTTTTAAGAGTCTCTAGCTTGGATTATATATTTTACTGGAAGAGACAAGAAGACATGAAACTAGTCTGATAAATTATATATGTGAATAAATAAGTGTACAAGTGTAAATATGATACCTGCTACAGAAATCTATTTCCCCCTAGCAAAGGTTAAAAAAACCCCAAATTATCAGCTTAGTCATTAATGGCTGCAACTGCTCAGTAAATGTGAAAACGATTTTGCTTCCTTAGACCATCTTTTTGCCTTGTGACACAGGATGGCTCTTCATCCAACATACAAAGATGAAATCTTTCTCCAGCAACTAGATTTTAACCTCTCTACTATTCACATGATCATAGAGTTTATCTTCACAAGCACTGAACATGATGACTAAGACAGTTCAGTTGAAAACTGAAAAAGGAAAAAATATAAAATGAGACTGAAATTTTCTGTTCTTGCTCCAATTCTTGTTAAAGAAATGGTCAGTGTAAGCTATGCTAGATAGAGGACAAAATTGGCCATACACAAAGCCTGTTTCAAGGGAATCCATTTCAGATCAATCACTAAATTTTGAATAATTTCTCATTCTAAAAATTGTGTTTTCTGATGTCACAACAGTCCCGTAACAGAAATTTCTAGCTAATATTCCTACCTCTATCTCTTAGTGGTATCCACACGTAGCTATCCCCTTTCTTTAATTCTGCTGCTACTGTACTCCATAGAGTACTTTAAGTAGTAAAACATGTTTACTAGTTCTGATGTTTTTTAGCGATAATTAGATTTTACATTTAGTCACAAACAGAATAGCTTTATTTGTATGACAGTTATTATGGACCTTAAAGAAAAATGAGTTCATAGAATCATAGAATATCCTGAGTTGGAAGGGATCCAGAAGGATCATCGAGTCCAACTCCTGACTCTACACAAGGCCAGCCAAGTCAGAGCATGTAACTGAGGGCATCGTCCAGACATTTCTTGAACTCAGCCAAGCTTGGTGCTGTGACCGCTTACCTGGAGAGCCTGTTCCAGTGCTCGACCACCCTCTCAGTAAAGAACCTCTTCCTAACTTAAACTTCCCATCTCATCTTTATTCCATTCCCTTGTGTTCTATGACTGGTAACCAGAGAGAGGAGATTTGTGCCTGCCCCTTCACTCTCTCTCATCAGGAAGCCATAGAGTGTGATGAGGTCTCCCCTAAGCCTCCTCTTCTCCAGGGTGAACAAGTTGGATATTTTATGTAAGAGGAACACACAAATTGGTGTAACTGTCCAATTGATTTGAAGCCTGAGGACACATATGAGAAGAAGTTAATGTTTCTAGGACTTTAAAAGCCAGAAATAACATTTTTAATTATTTCACAAGTATTCTATCTCAGTAAGAAAAGAAAAAATCCAAATGCAATAGCCTGAATTGCCCATCACAAGCCTGATAAACAGGCTGTTCAGTTTTTTTCCCTTTACCTCCTCATTCCTGGACTGCTATGACAATATGAATTAAAAGAAAGCTCTTGGTTCCATTTTATATCCATAAACCATTTCCCTGTATTTGCCACTCCATAATTTTCTAGTCCATCCCTTCTCCTGGTGATAGAATCAACTATACCAGTGTTGTTTCTGAGAGACTTTATTTAATGTATTTAAGAATAGTCAGAGAAACCAGTTTCTCTGGGATATAGTTTGATCTTTTCTGACATCCAACCTGAGTCTTCCTTGTTTTCAATTCAATTCAATTTTCAATTCACTCCAATGTTAGTGTACTTTTTCCAAGTCTGTCCTTCATGTACATGGGTAACACATTATTCAGCCTCAGGAATATAAAGATTATTGTCACTTCTTCCCTCAGCCTTCTCCTCTGTGGGCTAAACAGACCACTTCTTGCAACCTGTTACAGTGTCTGATCACCATCACAGTAAAAAACCAATCTTATGTTTAAATTGAATTTCTTCTATTCAAGTTGTACCTACTGTCTGTGTCCTGACACTGGGCAGCACCAAGAAAAACCTTGATCCATTTCCTTTAAACCCTTGTATCAGGGGTTTATGCACTCTGTTAAGATCCCCCTGAGCCTTCTCCAGGCTGAAGAGCCCTAGCTCTCTTGACTTCACTGCAGAATGTCCATATCTTTCGTGTATTGGTAAGCTAAGACCTGGAGAGAGCCTTCTGACATGTCTCACCAATGCTGAGCAGAGAAGGAGGGATCGCTCACAGCCTGCTGATGAGGCTCATCCTAATGGAGACCAGGAGGCTATTGGCCTTCCTTGCCACAAGGGTGCATTGCTGGTTCATGGTTCACTTATTCACCTAGATCCCAAAGTCTTTCTTGGTGAGCTCCTTACCATCCAATTTCCCCCAAGCTTGTATTGGTGCATATCTCTCTGCAGGGGCAGGACTTTGCTTTTTCATTTGTTGAATTCCATGAGGTTCTTGTACAGCCTGTTAATATCCCTCTGGATGGCAGAAAAAACATCTCCTCCAAGTTTTGTGTCATCTGCAGACTTTCTAAGTATGCACTCTGCATCAGCATCCAGCTTATTAATGTAAATGTAGAACAGTACTGGGCCCAGTACTGACATCTGGGCCACATCTCTGGTGCCTGGCTTCCAGCTGGACTTTGGACCACTAACTGCAGCCCTTTGAGCCTCACAATTCATCCAGTTTTCAGTATACCTCACTGTCTACTTATCAATACCTCAATATGAGACACAGTGTTGAAAGTCCTCATTTCAACTTCTGATCAGCTATAATCACTACCCTTCTTCTGTTTAATAATTGCACTATTCAGCTTTTCCCATCTTGTCTATGTACAGTTGACCATTCCTGCCCACTGATTTGCACCTTATATTTTCTAGCTGTTCATCCACACTGACAGCGGTGGATTGTCTCAGGTCCGTGGTTTAACATCAAAGTTTACATTTCTTTTCACTAGTGTCATCTAGGCCATGAGTATCCAACTTTTTTATTAAAATGTGATGTAATGTGTCCAAAGTCTTACCATTTCATTTTATATGTGGATCTAAGAGTATATCTTTGTAGGTTTGATCATTACTGGCTCCAGGTAGACAGTGTCAAAGACTATCAGTTCTATTTCTCTGTAGGATGATCTAAAAAAGAGAGGCAAACTCATTTTGGTAAGACAGTTAAATTACATCTTTAAAGACAAGCAAAAAGTAGGCCAAGAAGAATGAAAGGGGTAAGATATTACACAATAGAAGTGAATACTAATTATGGGATGACAGTGTGGGTTTTTTCCATTGAGAAAAGATAATGTGGATGGTTAGAAACTGCTTGCTTTCATAAATCTTTATCTCATATTACATTTCTTACTCACCTTGATGAGATGACATGTTGGCAAGAAGCAGCATAAACAGGACTTAACAGAGGCACAAGCCTGCCCTTCAGCTGCAACATTTGGAAAAGAAAAAAAAAATAGATGAGCCCTCAGGTATATTCAGGTGCACTATGATAAAGCCACTACTGCTAAGTGCTGTAAATCAAATAAGTATAGTTGCGGACACAGTCATTGCTGAGCCTACCTGCCTTTCTACATGGTTTGGGTGTGCCACAACGCCAGACCTGAGACATGACACACAGATTGCCAGCCAGGACACTATTTTCTTTAAATAGGTCCAGTGGATTTGTTATAATGGACTTGCCTAGGGCAAAGCTCTGATAACAGTGCAGCGTTAAGAAGTGTTCACTCATGAGTGTATATTAGGAAAAAGATTACTACCAAGTAAAACATAGTGGAAGGAACAGAGTGACTGAGGATCTCAATGACACAAAGTTGTGTGTAGCAGCTCATCATTGCCTGGAAACACTTGTCCCTGTACTACATTCGCTTAGGCTATATATAAGAGATGAGGTGCTAGAGCCTGGGTGAAGGCCCATCTGCAAGCCTCTGATTGTTGTACAGGTTCAGTTTATACATACCCAAATTTATCAGTGTTAGAAATCAAACTAACTTCAATACTTCCAAGAGGAAGGGAAGAAAGTTTGTCTCAAGTTTCTCTCAAATGCATTTTCCAGTTTCTTGACAGAAAACAAACAAACAAACAAACCCAAACCCCAAACTTGTTGATTTAGTCAGTATGATGATTCAGGCAAAGGAGGAAGGTGTGATATTTTCTAGGAATAGTTACAACAGTACCGCCCTGAGCACAGATTCAGGAAAAGGGCTACGGAGTTGTTTATAGTGATGACAATTATTGCAGAGGAAAAATGTTGCAAATGTAGTTCAGTGGATTCAGACCCAGGTAGCTGCAGCACATCTGTGTAGTGAGACTGTGGAAATTTCACCAAAATTCAACCTCCGGAGCTTTCAGGAATTTCTATAAGCAGGCTTACTCCTATGTCTATACAGACTGTATAAACCTGCACAGTTCTGAGTAGAGATCATCCCACCTCTGATGAGGAGACAGGCATTTGTTGTTCTTGCCAAAGAATTATAATATCATCGTGCTTTGTAACATCTTTTCAGGCTGCCTGTGGACCAAAATGTTTGATTCTAAAGAATTACACTTCACAGGCAGTTAAGCCGCAGAGTAAAGCAAACACCACCTAGTATTACACTACATATTTAAATAACCAATTCATCTGAAATGCAACTATACATAGAAACTGATGTTTGTCAAATGCAATGCATATAAATCCGAGAGGGCATGAAGGAATAATGACCAGAGGAAATCAAGGCAGACACTGTACCTTCTCTCAACTCCGCTTGCACTAAAAAGGCATGAGATATCATTGTAGAAACAAGACCCTCCAAACAATAAATACAACTTGACCAAGTTTGTCCACCTCACTTTGCAAAGAGGCTTAATGGGTAACCTCAAATATAAACTATCAAGTTCATTTCAGCAAGCCTTAACACGAATATCACTACCTCATGTGACCAATGCTAACTACTCAGCTGTTGAAAGCATGATGGGGAAAAGGGCAGTATTATATCGTCACTAGTGGAAAAACTACAACACGCAGGTTGTAGAGAAGAGTGGGGAGAGAAAAATTATGCTGACTAGAGATCAAGTGATGTAACAGTGAACTGTCTGGGTGTAAGGGAAGAACAGCTTCACTTTTCACAAGCTGGAGGAGAGCAATCAGCTTTCAAGCCTTGGGAAACACTAAGGATAATATTTGAACTAACTTTAGACAGGACAGGACAGCATGCCCTACCCTGCACAGCCTCAGAGCTAGTAGTTTCTGGTGCTCAAGACAGCATTTCAGGTATATATTCTTCAATGAGTTTCTATGTGGAGGTGATTCACCTGGTCCTTGAAGCAGAGCAACTAAAACAATTTAATGAAAACTGCAAACACACTGTTTAGCAGCTCAGGCATTATGATTTCTTCAGAAAAGTGTGGGGAACACTGACTGAACTTCTATTTCCCTGTGGCACAAGCCAGCTGAGGCTCTGGGCAGTAAACTGGTGGTATTCGCATTTCAGTCTAATTTACATTCCCTGGCAACTGAGCCTTGTAAGAGCCCAAGAAAACATTATGGCTTGACCTTGCTCACACCAGAGCTCAGAGTGCACAACCTGAAGAAAGAAAAGGCTCAGCTGGGCAGTAACTTAGCGTAGAGAGCCAAGGGACCAGTCTCTGCCTTGTGCTTTCACAGTGTCACTTAAGCTTCTCCTTAAGAAAGTATTCCTGGGAGAAATTAGTGAAATGTCTGTTCTCAGTGTTTGCAACCCTGATATTATTCCAGACCCTGAGCAGTCTAGTTTTGGACCCTGTTCCATACTGTTCTCTTTACAGCCTGATGAAAGGAAGAGGGCTATCCCATTCATGAATCTGGGCAGTGTCCTTCACTCCAATTTCCCTGCCCTTGCCTGCACAAGCACTGGGCAATCTGAAATGTTAAAAAGAAGGGGAAAAAAATCAGACGAGTATGACCACATTTCCTTACCAGTTGTCAGGGTACTCGGTCGGGCTGGCCAACATCGGCTGTGCTTAGGGGAGGGGATGGAAAAGACTAGGCTGACAGAGGATGCTGGAGCAGGCAGCTTTTGCTGTAGATGGTGTGAGTTGGAAGCAGCAGCTGATCACTCTTTCAGCAATAGGAAAGGGGGAAGAGGGGGTGGGAAGAAGTGCCATATCAGATTTCTTTCTACAGGCTCTTTAATAAACAGACATGTCTTTGTTGTCAACCAGCAGTAAACATCCACTTTCACTGCTTCATAAAGGGCCTTATTATGTTAAAATAATTTAAGCAAAGGACTCAAGGTTTTTGCTTTGTTTTGGTTTGGTTTGTGAGGGGTTTTTTGCTGTTGTTGTTTTGTTTTGTTTCGTTGAACAATGCTTAACAAAACAAAAACAGAACAGGAAAGTGTGAGCGAGACAAGAGCTTTGCATGCAGGCACCCGAGGCAGTGCAAAACACAGCTAGAATAGCAAAGATCCACCCACTTCAAACAGTGCTATCTTTTGTCTGCGTAAGGATTACGTGTTACTTTAACGTTAGCCTCCTACAGAGGAAAGGTAACAAATTCATTCACCTTCACACAGGACTGGTGCACATGTGAGTGTTTCTTTGAGGAAGTTTTATTGAGGTTAGACTCAGGATCCCCAGGTAAAAATAAGTAATTAAGTAGTTAAATAAATAAGGAAATAACGTAAACAAATAAAAAATGCCGTTATGTCTTTTTTTTCTGGGAGATTAATTTTGCAGAAGTGGAAATTAAACTGTTATTTACATGGGGGTGCGGAGGGGAACAAAATGCAAACCAGGCAAACCTAAAATGAAAAACAATTATCAGATTTTATCGGTATGCCTCCATAATTGCCTGACCTTACTTCTGGTGTGCACATCTTCCCCATGTTATATCTTCTATTTTTATTATCAATATGTTATACACAAAATATTATATGCAGTCCAATTTGAGCTTCTAAATGTGTGCTTGGGTAGGATGACTGTGTCTATTGAGACTCCTAGATTACTACTATTAGGGGGTGAATGTCATGCTATTTGTCATCCAAAAGGTAATTTTCCCCAGACTTATATTAAGGTCTCATATTTTATGATAACCTCTGTATTATGTTGATCTGGGCATTTTTCATGAACCCATTCATCAGACAGGTATCTCCAGTGGTAACTGCAGCCTTGCAAAATTTTGCTCACTTTCAGGGTGAATAATTTTTTTTATTATTATTATTGTTATTTTTTCTTCAGCTTCATCAGTGGTACCAAAAGAGCATTTGAGTGCCTGTGCGCATGCCAGTAAAATTCCAGGACAAGCTTTGCACGCATGAAGAAATATATATATATGTATGTGTGTGTGTGCATGTGTGTGTGTGTGTATTTGAGATAATTTATTGATCTGAGTGATTCTGAGTGATTCTGATACTGTATCAGAAGGGAACCAAATTCAGCCTGGACTAAATATTATTATCTGGCAGCTGTCTTATAACCACTGATCTCAGACACAGAATTCAACACCAATACTGCAAAAGAGTTAAGAAGTGCA
This sequence comes from Laterallus jamaicensis coturniculus, assembly GCA_022605575.1. Lineage (NCBI taxonomy): Eukaryota > Metazoa > Chordata > Aves > Gruiformes > Rallidae > Laterallus > Laterallus jamaicensis. The sequence goes on from JAKCOX010000010.1 coordinate 5,613,221, forward strand.
GTATGTCGGATTTTTGATGCCATTCACTATGATTTATTTGTACATGGGTGTAATGGGCAACTATGTGAGAAGGATGACCGGGTTTGAATTAACTGCAAATTCTGCTTTAGACCTGGCATAGCATGAGAAGGAGACTCATTGAAAGAGAATAGTGTTCATTTTCTAATTAGTAAGCATTAAAACAATTTGCAAGACGTCATATATTGTTTAGAAATTGTACCAAAAACTTTGAAGGATAAGGGTCAGGGATTGGCTCCAAGGATGGCTTACTCAATGATAATTAACCTTTCAGATTCCTCTTAGGTTTCAGAGCAACTTGTGACCTAATCGAAATTAAATTGAGGGAGGTGGAGAGAGATGGCTCTTGCCAACCTATAAACTGCAATAAAGTGCAGCAGATTTAGCTGTGTGTGTTAATTTCTTCTTGTGGAGCACTCTGAGGAGCTGATACAGACACTAAATCAAATCCGCAGCTTTATCTGACTAGGTGAGGCCTCAGCACTCCAGTCAAGAAGCAAAACAGATGCAGATCCTTTTGCCAACAGCATGCATTTCCCGTGGATAAAGGGAGCAATTTTCTATTCCCTCAGGTGCTGCTCTACGCTAGCATTCAGTGAGCCTAACAAAAAATCCCAGCTGCTCTCACCTCGGAGGAAGAAAACACAAACAACTCTAAACAAATCAATCTAACATTTCCTATAGCCTCTAATGTGGAGCACAGGCAATTCTTTTCTGCCTCCTCTCCTTTTTTACACAATAAAAATCTACCGTTCCAGTCGTCCCCAATATGTCAGAAGCCAGCAACTGCAAATGCAGTCATTTGTATAATTTGAATGATAATAGAAAATAAGCAGAAAAGGAGGATAAATTTATCAAACTTGTGAGAATATTCTAGGAAAAAAAGGAATTTCCTGAGGTAACTGTCCTTGACCTGGCTCTTTAATCGAGTGAAATTTCATCACTTTATCTAATATCATGCTTCATGCTTCAGGCTCCCAGCAATTCTATTTTAGTGTGGTCTAATGGGCAGCTGACACATCCACTCAGCACCAGACTGCATAATATGTGCTGACACACTGTGTGGTGAGCACCCTATTGAGAGCTGTTTATTTGTGCCTGGCAAGGAAAAATTTCATCCAGTAAAGTCTCTTCATAACAATTTCAGTCTCAGTTTTCAGGGCCTCCATGGACTCCACATTTCAAGAGGTTCAGAAGCACTCACAGGGAAATTCAGTAGCTTATTTGGGTGGTTGTACATTATCTGACTTTAGGTGAGAGGTTGTGAAAGCACTGGTTATGGTTGTCTGAAACCTGAATCTAGATAGTGTAATGAAGAGTGTCATTCTAACTGCTTTGGAGCCAGCTCTTCTCAGAACCCCTGATTCAATTTGATATTCTGAGGTTAACGCACTGTATTGGGACTGAAAATAGGAATGCACACGAAAAGCTTTTATATTTATTCAGTTCAGTAAGCATGGCAAACTCATCAACAGCTATTTGTACACTGTAGCATGGTGGGACTTACTTGGATGTTCTGATTTATGCTTTCTATTTTTCCTGCAGTATTACTTTAGAGTAGAAATGGACTGAAAAAAAAAGGGAAAAAAAAGCTGACGTGGCTCTCAGCATAATAGCAAAGGGCATTATCATAAACAATGCAACATGAGAAAATAAAGGAATGACACAACCACAGATATCCTGTCCTTGCAACTTCACATAGCAATCAAATTCTCTTTTTGAGACCAAAGGATATTATACAATTCCTAGACATGCACGAAGAGCTAACATATTAAGATGGTTCCTTTACTTATTATCTATGGAGAACATAGTTAGTCTGTAAAGCAAGTTATATGCACACATGGATAACAAAAGAATAGGTGTCCATGTATAGAACTGATTAAAATCTATGCCTCGGCAACCCACCCAGACTGAAAGGTATACCCAAATTATATCTAGACATACAATTACTGATCACCTTAGTACTTGGAGTGGAAATTAAATTTATTTCAGAAAGATCGTGGGGAAATGATTCTGTGATTCTAAGAAAAGTTATTTCTGATCTATCCGGCCTTAACAGGTATTACATAACACATGTATTTTCTGCAAGGAAACACATGATATGAGCACATAGCAAATCTGTGTGTATCATCCTCAAGTGTATCTTGCAGTAAGTGCGTTTTGACCTTGGTACTGTTAGAAAAGTAACCTTGGCTTTTTCAGTTTCTTACTTCAGAATATTCAAAGTCAGAACTTTTAACAACTGTCTCTTTAGGGAAAAAAATCACCAAAAACCTTCTGCAAATGGGAAAAAAACGTAGAGGCATCAGTTAGGTTTGCCATTGATACATACAGATCTATAGAATCAGAATTGTTGAGTTTAAAAAGTGCTTTCCTAAGACTGTCTAGAGACTTGGTGAAAAACCCATGTACTTTAATAATGCTTTACATTTGGAGCTATCAAGGAGCCAAATATAGAAAGACTGATGGTTTTTTTCATACTTTGGGTTGGTGTTTTTTTCCAAGAAAATGAAACTCTGAAGGGCCAAACCCAATTTTCAGTATTTCAGATTGTATCAGATTCAGGATCATTATTATCAGTTCCAATTTTTGTTTGTTTGTTCCACATAATTGAGCACTTTCTTGAAATACTTAACTTTAATTCTTCCTTTTCCCCCAAGAAGAAAACACAAGCCAAGAAAATAATTTGTGCCAGCACAGTGTTTGTTCCAGTTTCCACTATCTCAAACTTATTGACATGTAAGAGAAGATAACTAACTAAAGACAGGCTTTTCTTTTAAAAGACAATAGTATGTATCACTACCAGTATAGCTGATTTAAGCACCCAGTAATATATGCTCATTTGCATCTACACACCTTCATGCATATAAACACAAAAGTGTGTGTTCTACCAACCTGTGTATTGCCTAGTACATATATAAACGTGAAAGTCTCCATTATGAAAAAGTAAAATTAATTTCTTGAAAATAGGAAAGCATTGGAAATGCAGTAGTTTCAGTCCCTACTGGAGCATTAACTTTTCCTTCTTGTACAGACTAGGAACAGTATTTTCAGTGCATGTAAGATGCTTGCCAGTCTTCATCAAAAACTAGATAGGATGCACCACGAGCCAAATAATATTATGTAAGCCTCTTAATTTCTAGACATTTTATTTTACCTGTGTAAATTTTCTTGCAAATTAATGTAATTTCATTTCAGTGTGATCTCCAGTTATAGAAAGAAACCTTTCAGGGGAACTGGAGGAAGGAAGACCTAGCTTTTAATGACAATTGAGGCCATATGCCATGAGGTCTGCAGCAGTTTTTCTGCATGTGCTCTGGAAATAAGCTGCCTCTTTTGCTACCATCCTTGGTCTCACCTATACTTCACAGTTTTCATGCACAAACTACCGCAGCATCAGTGTGGCAACTGGTATATGGTGGAGATAGTGGGGTGAATTGTGGAAAATATTATCAGCCAGAAAAGAGGATTCTGAACCATTTCTACGAACTCTCCCTTCTTCCAAGCAAGCACCTCCTTATCTGTAAGATATGGAGATGGTTTAGCTCAGCCGTGGGGGTCAGACCATCCTTTCAGGTTAGTCGAATTTTTGTTCCAGTTCATCAGTTTCAGGACAGCACCATGGGATTTCACACACCCACGCAGCAAGGTCACTTCCCAGAGAATATTCCCAAACACTGTGATAAATCTCATGAAGATGCAGCATCTGAACACAGGGCGGTTGTACATAGGTTCAGCATTAAGCTAAGAGGCTGACCATGATGTTACCAGGTGGACCCATATAGCTATGAATGTAGGCTATCATCACTTCCTAAAAAGAGAAAGATTAGGAGAAAGTACTGTCCACATGCAGTTTCAGCTCCACAAAGCAGCCACCAGTGATGTCAAACTAGTATCTCTTCAATTAACCTTTGCCTTTCCACCTGCACATGCTCAGGAGCAGCCTTCTGCACTGTACTCCAGGTTCTCAGGAGGCATGAGCTACACTGGAACTATTTTTCTCTCTGAAGCAATCACTCCACAATTGTTCAGACTTACATGATCTGAGCAAATCCTACCACAAGAAGACACACAGAAACTTTCAGAACATTCCTCAATAACTTTTCACTAGAAGAAAGGTACATTTGTTTCAGACTTCTTCATCTGTAAAGGTGAGTCACAGCATGCTTCAGCCTCTAGTCAGATAATGTATTGATCTTTGCCACTCAACCAAAGTAAGTATTTTGCAGTAAATCCCAGTTTTCAAGGTAGAGAACAGTAATTGTGCACATATAGCGTGATCTTTGGAGGATGAGGTAATGCAGAGAGGTCTTCTAATGAGCTTCGAGAAGGAAAGAGGAACTCTGAGAATATAAAGGAGTTGTTATAGCTCAACAGTAAGCCCTATTCATGCACAGAATCCTAATAAAACCTCCATGCTATTTATCCAAATGTAAAACCAATAAATGTATTAAGCTGTGGAAGAAGAGCCAAACAAACAAAACAGTCAGCATTCAAATAAAAAAAAGAAAAAAGACAGAAAATTCTAAGACGAAAAATTCTAATAGTATCTTCACATGAGATTGTATATGAGAAAAAGTGGAAAGACTGTGCAGTATTAATAAACTTAGAACTACCAGGAGGGCTTGCATAGAAATCTACTTTAATGTATGTATATGTGAGCATATAAGTGTATATATAAATATATGTATAATATATAATATATATAATATTTATATACATATTTAAATATGGAGGAATGGATGGATGGATGGATGGATGGATGGATGGATGGATGGATGGATGGATGGATGGATGGATGGATGTTCATATTTCTTTTGTTAGGTCGAAACCTTGCTAGCTTTGAATTTTACCTAAACCTAGTAATTTGAAATGTGTTATACAGAGCAATTTCTTATGTCTGATTAACCTTGAAATTATAATAATTCTCTCCCCCTTGCTATGGAAGTTATAACCAGCATATGGTTTGGACTGCAGTCTCTGAATTCGAGTCATAAAAAGACACATGGGTTATTTGCAAAGCTACATCTATTTCCTCCAAGAACAATTAATAATGCAAAAACCTTGAATAATGCAAATAGGACCTTCCTAAAGGAACACACAGCTTAACAAGGGCCAGCAAAAAATTCATTTATTTGGCATTGAAAGCATGTTTCATAGCAACACACACACATTATATTGCTCGGCTTTTTGGCTAACTAATTCCATAAATAATGAATTTAAATTACACAATTAATTAACGAGGCCTAAGGTTCAATGTGGAATCAATAACAATCTTTCCTCTGTAATGCTTTAGGTTAAGATCCCCAAATAAACATTTAATTTAGATTTTCATAAGGGAGTTACTGTGTATATACCAAATTATTATTAAATGCTTTTACAGAATGAGAGATTAACTATATAATAGATGTAACATCTGTTAAACAGGTTTTAATTCCAATATCCATTCCTCTCCATTTTTAATTCTAAAATCTATTTCAAGGTACTACACTTATTTTACAGGAGCTGTATTAATATATTTCACAGGGTATGTAATTGTAAACAGCTATTTTACTGTATAGTTGGTAGCAGACTTACACAAATGAAGCTGTGTGAATGAATATGGTCCACACACAGAAGCGCCAGGCACTCATACAAAGTACACAAGAGGATGGCGTAGGGGTTTCTGCTCTGCTCTACACAGGACAGGCTAGATGCAAGTCTACAGATGCTCCTCAGCCTTATCCCCTTGGGGTGTTGCCAGGGGCTGTGCAGAAGGAACAAGAGGCATAGCGTTTGGCCAGACTCTTGCAGAGCAGAGTCACTTCACAGGTTTCTTCAGCCCTTTCCACCTCCATGCAAGACAGGCAGCTCTGAATAGTGGGACTGTTTGCAAAGGCAAAAAAAATTGAACAGAAATATAACTGTACCTTTCTCTAGGCGGTGAAGAAAGCTGTGTTTTGGTAACTGCTCCCCCACCCCGCACCCCCAGCCTTGTCCTTTAAGAAGCACCACCACCATTGCTTTGGTCACAACAATAAGAATATGCCTGTGAAAGGTTTTTGATATTACTGGTAAATAATGAAACAGCAACTAAACAAAATATGACCTGAGTTAACAGCTAAATGGAATTGTTTGTTTGTTTGTTTGATTGATTGATTGATTGATTGATTGATTGATTGATGGGGACAGGGAAGGTATAAACCAGTTTCCTGGCCCTTTCAGGTGCATTTAAAAATGCAAGAATCAGGCTACAGATCTCCAGGACAAGTTTAACTTTGTCTTGCTGTTAAACAGACTGCTAAAGATGTGGAAGCAATTTGTGTTAAACGAAAACACTTGGACATGGGTGATGGGTCTGAGTGCTCTAGCCAAATGGTTATTTCGGAATTGTACACTGTGGGATTTCTTGCACTTTCACTGAAGCTTCTGGTACTAACATTGTCCAGTGTAGAATGCAAGGTTGGAAGGAGCCAATATTCTTGTTAGGTATGTGTACTTTCCTGTGCTACCTGAAATTATCTTTTAATTAAAAGTAATTTCAATCCTTTACTTCCCTCTACAACCAAATTTTGCTCAGCTTTTCTGAACAGTTCAGTACATCCCACTGGCTCAGCAAGGTTTTAGAGATAGTAATCTCTGAAGCATAATGGATAAGCAAACAATTCACCAGCATGAATATTGCCAATAAGTCCAGAAGAATATATATATTTTTTATATATATAAGAAAACTTAGCTCCTCTTTTAACATAAGTGCATTTGCAGGACATAAAACCCAGCTGAATACAACAGAATTTTGTCACTTACTTCAGTATTTATGCAGGAAAAACAAATCATTTGCCTAAGACATTTAGTGAGTCTGTGACAGGGACTCGAATGGTGCCCAGTTACATGAAGTCCCAGTGCAATGCTTGAATGACAAGGACATATTTCCTAGTGCAGCTGCTCCCTGGGTCTGGGTGAAGTCCTGGTGCTCTAGGTTTTCTTTTACGTCAGATCAGCAAAACGCACCTATCTTTCAGAGGCTGGATGGACATAATTAATCAAAGTTCATAAAGCATTTCAAGTACCTTTAAAGAAAGGTAGTAGAGAAGCATAAAGAATTATTGTTTCCCACATGCATTGTGAATGAACCCAAATGCTTTAGTGGAAATTTTCATCTTCACTGAAATTGTTGAAAAAAAATATCCCAACTTCTTTGTATTAAATATTTAGCAGGTATTTCCCCTCTCACTCCTCCCTAGAATTCAGTACCACAAAAGCATTTCTATTAATTTTTTACAGATATTTACTATATTGCAAGAGACAATGGAAAGGGTCAAGGTCCAAGGAAAAACAACATATCTCTAAGATAAGCTCTGTAAGTTACGTATTCTAAAACTAACAGGAGTTTTGTTCCTCAGTAGTTATGCTCATGAGTTCATCTGTAAGCCATATACTAATAGGGTTTTATGGAAAATCACATATTACACCCAAATTTAACAACTCAAATCCTGTGGGAATAAAGAGGAACTGCCAATGGTTGAGACTTCAATCCTGTTTATGTCTCTTTGCCAGTGTAATAGCAACGGCACAGAATTTGACCACAGGTTACTTCATAACATGGAAATGCTCTGAAGACAATTCTCTGTACTAAGATACATTGTTATAGGTTGTCATACTTTCTGTTTTCAGGATATAAAATATATTTTACCCTATCACCTAGGAAGAGGCATCTCCTTTGAAATTTTGCTTAAATCTAAATCTGATGGGGACTTGGGGAGAAGAGTGGGTGAGGGCCCTTGGGCACCTATAATTTATTTCTGCTTCTAGCATGTACTTTGTGATTCAAAGCATAGGCTTCCTTTCCTTATGTTACCGTATGTAAACCTCCACTTACCTGAAACAAGATCTTCAGAGCAAGCACACAACTGATACATTCTTTACACCCATATAAAGTGACTGGGAGAAATAATTACTTTGTATACTGCCATTCACTGTAAGGTTTTAATTTTTTAGCATGTTCTCACCAGTTAAAATCAGATATACTCGGAAGTCATATCATAGAATGGCATGGGTTGGAAGGGATCCCAAGGATCATAAAGCTCCAACCCCCATGTCACAGGCAGGGCCACCAACCTCAGGCCTGGATCTACACAAGGTTGCCCAGGGCCCCATCCAGCCTGGCCTTGAACACTTCCAGGGATGGGGCATCTACCACCTCTCTGGGCAGCCTGTTCCAGGACCTCACCACTCTTTCCGTAAAAAACTTCCCCCTAATATTCAATCTAAACCTTCCCTCCTTTAGCTTTAATCCATTCCCCCTTGTCCTGACATTGTCTGCCCTTTTAAAAACTTGATTCCCCTCCTGCTTGTAAGCTCCCTTCAGGTACTGGAAGGCTGCAATGAGGTCCCCCCGCAGCCATCTCTTCTCCAGGCTGAACATGCCCAGCTCCCTCAGTCTCTCTTTGTAGGGCAGGTGCTCCAGCCCTCTAATCATCTTCGTGGCCCTCCTCTGAACCCTCTCCAACAGTTCCACAACTTTCTTGTATTGGGGGCCCCAGATCTGGACATAGTACTCCAGGTGGGGCCTCACGAGGGCAGAGTAGAGAGGGACAATCACCTCTCTGTCCCTGCTGGCCACCCCTCTTCTGATGGAGCCCAGGATACCATTGGCCTTGTGAGCTGCAAGAGCACACTGCTGGCTTATGTAAAGTTTCTCATCCACCAATGTCTAAAAGGTATATTCAAGCACAAATATTACACTGTGCAATTTGGGTGCACCCTCTTTATCTTCAGGGAGCTGCTCACTTTAAGCTGTCTTCAGTTTTACTGTGTTTTATGATCATTTTAATTTGGAGATATATCAACAACATTATCTAAAATGTATCCAACAACCTTAAAATATATTTAGCAAAATACAGAGAAAGCAAAAAATTACAGGTTCAAATCACCTGTCTGCCTAAAAGATTCAAATTACATCTGCCATGTAAGCTCCTAAGAAGCATAAGTTTTGACTCAGTGACTGCTTGTTACCTCCAGGTATCACATGTCTGGATTTTCATGAATATACTATATTTTAGAAGAAGGTGAACAAGCCAAAGTAGACTATCAAGACCAAAAAGTTAGAAATTTGAGTTAGGGCAACATCTTTGGAAAAGATAGGTATCTAAGTCCCCTCAAGTCAAGGAGTGACTCATCCTGCATCTCATCCCAAAAGCTGCTGTCATTTTTTTCATTCTTAACTAAATGTTGAACTTCACCTGTTTGCTAATAATTTGAAGACAGCTAAACTACCTTTCCAGTTAAAAAATGTAAAGGTTCAAAAACATGACCACTGAGATAAATTACACTGAAAAGTAATTATGATGCAGTTCATTTAAGAAATCAAAACAATCTGGTTAACTAGACTATGAAGCTAGAAAAAGTGAAAGAAAAAAGGCTCAACTAACTTTGCAATCTTCCCAAAGCCCTTCTTAAGTTTCTTAGCTATCTTCATTGCGGTTGTTGAGAGTTGTTGAGCAGCTAGGGCTAATTCTAAAGGGCCTGACACATAAAAGAGACTTGCAGAGATGCTTGTTGGGCCACAAAGAGAAACTGAACCATTGGCAGCTTTCCATATTTCTCTGTTCTGTGGACAGGAACATCTTTGCTGAGGGCCTTGAAGAGATGTCCAGTAATAAGTAGGATATCCAAATTTATATTTAAAAGTGGAGAAATTACATTACCATAGCATTTGTTAACCGAGAATATTTCTCTTTCAGAAATGATGGGGCTCCTTGGACTGGCCCAGGTTTATGTCTTACTGTATCTTACCCAGAACATCTTAATTTGTGGATGTGAAGAGAGATAACTTGACCTACAAAAATCAGAAAAATGTGTGAAGCTTTAGAAAGACTATGTTGTGAAGAAGTGGAGGAGGAAATTTGATGCCAAGAAATGAATGTTCATGTTCTGAGAGCTCCTCATGTGTAAATGCTCAATGTGATGGAAAAAGATGTGAAGAGGCATAAAAGAGACTTCAACCTTTACACATATGTTTGAGGTTACTTTAAAAAAAATGGAGTAAAGCGCCCCAGTGGTCATACCATGAGGACAGGAGTTCATAGGAAGTTTAAGAATTCTTTAGGCAAATTATTAGAAATGTCTGTTGCCTTTTAAACCATTAGATTCACCATGGGTAAAAGTTCAAAATCTTTAATCCAGACAAATTACAACCCACCAAAGAGACTGATAATATCCAGCAGGGATGAATAAAGCAAAAATAAAGGATCTTTTTTCTACCAAATGTACGAAAGAGCGATAGGATTTGGTAGATACACACTATCCCTGTGTCATGGTTTAGCCCCATTTGGAAGCTGAGCACCACACAGCCGCTCGCTCACACAGACACACACAGGCACACACACAAACCCCCACCATGGGATGCTGGAAAGAAGAACGGGGAGACCTAGGCAAACCTCACAGGTTGGACTAAGACAGGTTACTGGGACAGGTAGAAATAACAAAAACAGGACTTTATAGCAGAATACACAAAGCCAGTGATACAGTTTCTCACCAAACCATACAACTCAGTCAGTAAGCTCAGAGCAATCCCAAAGCCAGACCATCCCCAAGCCATGCATCCTGGACCCCTGCCATCCCTCCCTGCCTGTTCCTCCTTTTATACCGAGCATGACATCATATAGTATGGAATACCCTCTTTGGTTAGTTTGTGTCACCTCCTGGCTGTGTCCCACCCCAACTTCTAGTGAAAATTAACCATGTTCTAGATGAACCCAGGTCACCCTGCTCTCATCCTCTTCTCTTATGAAAATTCTTCAGCGCTCATCATGGCTCTTTTCATGTTAAAATAATAACAATAAACACAAAGCATGATCAGCTACAGTGGCATTTCACACAACCCATCAGTTACAGAGCCTGGAACAGGAAGCACCATTTTCCAAATTGAAAATGTTTGAATGGGCTGTCAAAAAGCCTCTCAGTAAATGTGTTCTATCCAACAGAAACAAACCCTGTGCAAACAAATCAAGTGGTGCAGAAATCCTTTGCACAAGATGATAGGCGAGGCCTCCATGCTGACACTGTACGCAAGCCAAGTTTTCATGTACTTTGATGGCTGACCTCCAACTTCTGACATATTCATTATATTCCAGCATGTTGGGCGCAGATTGCATTGAAGTGATGACAGCTACAAGACAGCCAACGAGGAATATGGGCATTCTGGCAACAGGTGGCCTTTCATTTGTACTGGGAAAGTTAATCTAGTTTATCATCAAAGTATATTATGTTCAAGGAGTGTCATGTTTTGAGAAGTCTAGTGACAGATCAAACAGAGGAAGCATTCTTCCATAGACTGTGACATTTTTGTAGACCAAACCTTTCAAGCTGCTCTATTGTTAATGCTTGATTTAGGTCAGTTAAAAGTTATTCCATTGTCTTGGGGTTTACACTGCTGGCTCCAAATTGCAGTTTCTGTCCTGTGTCAAAGGCTGATGGAGGCATGCCATAAAGTATGCAGCTCTGGGACCACCATCAGCCACATGCTGGGGAGTACTTGATTACCTTGCAAAAGGTGATTTTAGAAAGACGATACTCCTCAAGGAAAAATAACAGACAGAAGTACTTCTGGGAATGTGCGTGTCTTTAGCTCTGACAACCACATTAGCTGCAAATCCAGTCCTGAAAAATCTTACCCCCCTGCCCACTTTGCTTATCTATTTCAACAGACTGAGGAAAATGATGTGTAAAATTGAAATCATGTCAAAGTCTCATAACTCAAGTGGTTGATAGGAACTCCTGGTTTAATTTCACTTCTGCTTTTGGAGGTAGGTTAGAGAAATACTGCACCACGGTTAAAGCAAACCAGTGATTTTACATGTGAGAATATAGCCACAGAGCTGGCAGCAATTTTTCTATCAAAACTATTTTGGGGTAACAAAGTATTTTTAACTGAAAATGTTTCCAAAAAGTCCACTCACAATGAAGATTAAAGAGAAGTATACTGAGGAGATACAAACAAACAGAAAAGATCCAACCCCAAAATACTTAAACAGGAAATGGAAGTCTGGAATTCCTGGTGCAGTCTCCAAATATCACACGTTTACTAGCCTAAATATTTTTTTTTCTTCTCTTCTGATCACTTCTTGGGAGACAGACTTACCTGAGGATCTTGGAAGTGAAACTAAGCACATCAAGAGAAATGTGATCTAACCAGGGAAACTGAGTCACACGCAGAACTGACAGACCAGCAAGGATCAAGCTACAGCTGCTGTAAGGCTACCATGGCAACATTTCCAAATCAAATTATCAGGCTTTCAGGTTAAATATATTTTAATTCATTTCTGTTAAAAAAAAAAAAAGTAATGGAAAATGTAAAGAGATGGCTTCACTTCATAACATAAAATTTGACAAATATAGAAAAAAAAATCTTAATTTTATATTTTTTGTTGCTAGCAGTGTAGTTAAAGTATAGCTAAATAATATCCAAATGTGGTTTGACTGAAAAGCATTCTGAAAAATCCAGAAATGTATGTAAATATTATTTTTGTAAAGGTGACTGTTAATCAGGACTCTCATAAGAATATTTGGCTTTTGCATTCATTGAACATAATATTTGAAAGATTTTAATCAATACAGGTACATTAATCTTTTATCTGAGGCAAATGTGTTCCCTGAAGTCATCCCCATCTCTTTCACTCTGGCTTTCACCATGGAGCTGTGTTTGAGTACATAAACCAAACTAATGCGAGGTGCAACTTTATGAGAAAACATGTTCCAGAAAAACACAGGTCAATTAGGTCCATGCAACCAGAGCAGAGCTAGACCAATGAGGTTTACAAACAGTTTCAAGCTTTCCAATAAAATAATTTACTGTCATATAATTTTTTTAACTGAAAGATGCTAAGGAGATTTCTCAGGTGACAGTACCTTTAAGACATCTCAGCAATTTCCAGAAGCTGTGGCAGAGTTGTATAATGTTTATGACATGACTAGTAAAGAAACTGAGTCACTTTCTCATATCCTTGTTAACAACTTAAAATATTTTAAGATGAGTCCTGGGAAAATAATGGAGTCTGATAAACAAGGAGTCCTCTTTCAAGTTAGGAGAAGCAAAAATACACATCAGTTTGAAAGCTAAAACTAGCTAGGAAAAAGAAATGCGTGAAATAAATGACATGAGTTTGCAGAATGTGACAGATGAAATGGAGCTCTGGGTGTTATCTAATAAGGAAAAGCAGACAAACGAACAGCAAGCATTCTGCCTTTCATAGATGAATACACCCAGATCACCACCTCTCCCTGTTACTATGTCCATTGACACCCATTAGTTGACAGTTGTGAACATCTTTACTTCTCTAAGAACTTCTGTAAGTCCTTTCCTGCATACAAAAGAGTGGCTCGTGGTTCGTCAGCTGTTTGCCACAACCTGTCTAGTGGATTTATAGCTTCTGATTATGATAATCTTTACAATGCTGTATGGTTAATTAAGATATATGTGCATTCTACTCTTTGTGTGACTGAGAGCAGAATCATGCCCACAGGCTCTGATTTCTTTCACATTACTACAAAACATGCTTCTATCATCTTTCAGGAGAGATGCCTGGTTTTGTCTCATGTTGTATGCCTCTTGCTTATGTTGGACTAGCTCCTTACAACTGATTTTATAAACGGCTTTTAATTAAAAAAGATATTATGCAGTTCCTTGTGCTGCTCTTTTATCTTTCCCCTGTGATCCTAGAGACAGAATGTTTTGGAATTTTAATTTAATTTTATTGCAAAATTCTTCCCAATTTTGTCCTTAATCCCTGTAGCCAGTTATTGAGTATCTGGAAGCTGGAAATAACATGTAACTTGATTAATCAGATGATTTTGCAAGTCTCCTGCATCACATTGCAGTTATGGCATATAGTGTTCACTAAGATAAAAGTTAAATAACAACCATTTGAAAGAATTTTTTGCCTACATTTTCTTATAGAGACACTTCCTCTTCTCTGCTCAGTTATCTGGGAAAGCAGATATCTAGCCAGGAAGTTTTATAATGGTTTTCTGCCTCCTGGAAAGAAGTGTGTACACAGATATGAAGCTTTAGTATCTCAAACTGAGCTTGCTTGTGCTGAAGGAAAATGGCAGACATAATAAACTTAATTTGATGTATGTTCCTCCTTCATATGAAAGAAGGGTTTGAGGCTTAATACATAATATTTTAAGAAGATACTTAAAGGCAAAATTTGCTTCCTTTATCACAGCCATTTTTCCTCTGAACCTTTGGATGCTCAGTTCAAGGTGAAAGAAGATTAAACCAAGTTTTGCCATCTCACAAAATGTAGAAGCAGTACTGCATGACTTTCAGTGTTGCATAGAAGCATATTAGCTTTCCGTGCATGCCTAGACTCTTCTGAGTACTTATCTTCGCAAGGCATTCCACCAGCAGAAACAAGACTCACAGAAGTAAATTTTGTCATACACATCACACAACATTATGACTTAATGCTTTTATACATGGACTAATAGAATCGGGTTCTGATTCACAGACGAGATGTGTCGACATCATCCTAATAAAACAATAACCAATAACATTAAAAGACAGAGATAAATTGACTGCAGATGGACAAAATAATCATTGTAAGTTCTCAAAAGTACCTCTAGAGTAAATACAGTTGTTTCTGTCGCATTTGATCAAAAACTTTTATTCTCAAACCAATTTATAATTTCTTAATTCATCATTAAAATCCTTTTCCTAAATCATAATTTCTAATAATAATAATTAAACCTGAAATAGATCAGAGTGGCTCACTCAGAGCATTTGAAAACTGAGATATCCTGGTTAACAGGACAAAGAAGTCATGGTATTTAATTATGGGAATTCTGGGAAGTAACTCTTAACCACACATTTCTAGTATGAACTCTCAGGATCAAGAATTATGTTTCTAAGTGCTCTTTTTTTTCATTGAACATTACATGCATTTTCTTAAAAATCACTTTCAGAGCAATTGTTTCAACAAGCAAATTCCTTTGAGAGCAAACTGTAAATGCAAACACTACTCACTTTTCTGCAACTAAATAACAAAAAAATCCCAACCAACCAACCTAATGTTACCTCACTCAAGAATCCCAACAGCAGAAAAAAATTTTTCAGTTTCCTGTGAAGAATCCAGGTAAAGTCAGATCTGTACCCTATCCCTGCAGTTGACCTCATCTGATGGATCTTGTGCTAACTCTGAGAATGCTCTGTTTATGCTGTATTTTTCACACAAATCAGTTAATAACAAGCAGCTATCTCTGTGCAAAAGACTTCTTTGCCAGGAAAGATAACAACTGACAAAGGGAGCCTACAGGACTCATCCACTTAGGAATGCCATCAGACTGCCCCAAGAGCAAAGAATGTGTGTTAGGCAATCGTGCTTGCCTGTCCCATTATGCTGATGCCATAAAGCAGTGTCAACAGAAATAACTATGATGACAAGACTATACAGTGGGACCTGTAAAAGCAAACTCCTCTCACTACACTGTGGGGAATGAATCACAGAACCACAGAATCACCTGGGTTGGAAGAGACCCTCTAGATCATTTTGTCCAACCACAGCCTAACCCTGACTAGTCCACCTCTAGATCATGTCCCTAGAGACTTCATCTACACGCCTTTTAAATACCTCCAGGGATGGTGACTCCACCACCTCCCTGGGCAGCCTGTTACGTTTCTTGACAGCCCTTTCAGTAAAGAAATTCTTCCTGATATCCAAAGTGTCTTGCCTCCCCCAGTCATCCACAGAGGTGAAAACAATGAGAATTATGGAGGAATCATTTATTTTCCCTGCAGATATTCGTGACATGTTTGGCTGACAGGCTCCAATTCACATCCTCTCACTGCCTACACTATCTGGCCTACAATTGGGCTATGGTAGATATTCATTCTCTAGAAAGGTGTTTCAGATGCTCACACATCTGTAACAAACATCCCAAAAGCTTGTATTGCAGCCTTCTCCCAATGCTGTCACACATCAAGTAGTTAAGACTCTGAAGACATTAACAAAACATGTATCAAGTAACTAAAATGCTTTAGAAGGTCTTGCCTTTTATAGAATAGGAGTTCAGAAAAAGAGAAGCAATAACATTTTCACCACAAAGTGAGTATACATCCTGTTTATAAAATGCAATTCAGGTATCAAAATGCGTGTTAATATGTCAAATGTCTGCAGTAATTTCATGGCATGAGATTCCAATGAGCTTCTGTGACATTGCCATTAATTTTTCTTATTAAGAAAAATTACTTCTACATTCAATCCTGCCAATTTCTGTAGGTATTCACTACAGAACTAGTGTGCAGTAACTCAAATTAGATACAGCATGTCTCTGCTTAATTTACTTCATGCTGTTAATTACCCATCTAGAGAGATTTTAATGATGCCACATTTAATAATCCAGATCTGTCTATGTATAAGCACAGATTTAAACTGAGTGGAACTTATTTTGGTTTTGTACATGACTGACAACAATAACCTGGGAATTTCATTTAAGAGGATGTTGAATAAGCTGGTATTTACTAGTCCTCCTGCGTAGAACAGATTTATAGTGTAGAAGCCTTCCTTAGAAGGCACTTTTTCCTGCTGAGACTCTTCTGTGGAGAGCAACATCACTTAATCCTTAGGTCCTTTTCATTTTGCAGTTCAAAACAAAAGGTCCAGCTACATTTAGTCATGGACTTAATATGTACTCTACAAAGACCTATAATGCAGAGGCAGTTCCTATGCTTTTCTCACCACCCACCCTCAGCTGCATTTCATCATCCTTTGCTGAAAAATAATGTTGAGTGATCAGAATAAAAGGTACCTCCTGTCAAAGGAGTACTGACGAGCTACAGGGAATCTGTCTGCCTAAACACCAGAGCTGAAGAAGGGTAGATGTCAACATTTTCAAACCATGTTTCAATATGACAATGCAGTTCTAAGTGGACCATCCCCATGTTTCAAGTAAAATTCATATTCTAATCCCTGCTGAATTGGAGTTGAGGATTTTTGTCTGTCTATACGGTATTTTGCAAATTCACATTGGTGATGATTTCACTCATCTTTCAGGTTGTTTGCTTACACTTGGTGCTCTACTGGCAGCCCTGAGGGTGCAGTAGAGCACCGTGCTTCAGACTGCCCTCACCACAACCAAGAACTGCAACCCAGAACGTATTTCTTCAGCCAGCCAGTCACATTCAACATGGCCAATCGCCCTCCTTATGTCTTGTAGACCAAAGACACTTAGTGAAGTGAAAATCCCTGCTACTTTCTATCATATTGCAAGATACCATCCTGTAGGGATATTTTTCAAAGGTCATAGAATCATAGAGTGGTATGGGTTGGAAGGGACCTTAAGGATCGTAGAGATCCAACACCCTGCCACAGGCAGAGCCACCAACCTCAGGCCTGGATCTAAACAAGGTTGCCCAGGGCCCCATCCAGTCTGGCCTTGCACACCTCCAGGGACGGGGCATCCACCACCTCTCCGGGCAGCCCGTTCCAGCACCTCACCACTCTCTCTGTAAAAAACTTCCCCTTAATATCTAATTTAAACCTTTCCTCCTTTAGCTTTAATCCATTCCCCATTGTCCTGACATTGTCTACCCTTTAAAATGTTTATTCCCCTCCTGTTTGGATGCTCCCTTCAGGTATTGGAAGGCTGCAATGAGATCCCCCCGCAGCCTTCTCTTCTCTAGGCTGAAGAAGCCCAGCTCCCTCAGCCTCTCTTCTAGGGGAGGTGCTCCAGACCTCTAATCATCTTTGTGGCCCTCCACTGGACTCTGTCCAACAGTTTCACATCTTTCTTGTATTGGAGGCCCCAGATCTGGGGCTATTATTCATAAAATAATGCCTTTTTAAATACAGATAAACTGTGCTTAAATGAGGAAGACACATTTCACTTGTGCTTTTAGAGGTTTAGCCTGGCAGGGGCAGGAAACTTGCTGCCTTTCATCAGTCATGAAGATGAAGGTGAAAACTAACTGCTGCATGAGGAAAAGTGCTCAGCTTTGTATTTAAATGCAAATAAAAAAAGAGTAGGAAGTCTTGAAATTAATTTTTAAAATTTCACAAATAACTTCACAACGGTGCTAATCTATCAAGTTTTCCTTTCTTCATGCCTTGTACATTAGAGTCCTATTTAATATCTTGAGATCAATCCAAAGGGATAGAGAAATGTTTGGACAAGGAAAAAAAAAGGTTAGGAGTTTAAACTGAAATTATGCCAGTATACAAGAGGGTTTTGCATAATACCAAGAAATCATTGTTACTTCTTTATCCAGAGTATTGACACTGCAAACATCTTGCACTACAAACTATACAACTGGCACTTTTTGAAAGCAATGAGAATTATTATTATTTGGAACTTACTTCAAAAATCTTATTAATCAATAAACTGACCACAGAAACTGTTAAAGAGAATGCAACTGTTTACACAAAAATCTTTCACAATACTCAAAAAATAAGACCACAGTCTAATAAGTCTTACAACCACTTAGATTTCACAGTTCCTTTACCTATCTGTTAGGAGAAAAGTTGCTGCTCTTTCATTATTAAGTAATCTTCAACTGCTTTGATTTTATATTTCTAAGGTAACAATTTGGCTTACATCAATTTTGAGACATTTAATTTTTCCTTTTACATTAGTTGGAACATCTCCCTTTTAATTCCTCTGCAATGACATCTTTTTGGATCTCCTGAGGACATGAAATAGAATTTTTGTTCACATACTTCCTCTTTGAAAGAATACGCCTGTCTTTATGCTTCTTATCAGCGAACACTCTGTAACCTGTTCCTAATAAACTAGACTCATTTTCATGTGTAACAATTGTCCATTGTGTTCAGTTCTGTTTTTCTTGACCTTGCCTACTGAAGTGTACCTTAAAAGTGTAAATGAAATTTAAATAGTCGATGAATGAGGTTCTGTTCTATCCTCAGTGGTCTTTTCTTTTTAAGGTTTTAATTCAGCACTTATTTCAGAACCCCTTTGTTACATTCAGACACTCTACTTGTTTAGTCATCCATTTGTATTTGAGGAGAAAAAAAAAAAGAAAAAAAGAAAAAAAAAAAGTTCTTTTATGGATTGTACCACTTATAGTCAAGAGGTTCTCTAACTTTCTGGAGGTCAGTAGGAATCCATTGCCTCTTAGGTGTTCAGATGACCTTTTTTTTCAGGGGAGGAGCAGAACCAAACCAAACAACCTCAAACCATTATGTAGGAAACTATGTGACCATTTCCATGCCACAGAAGATCGGTCTGGGTATTTTAGAATTAGACTCCTCCAATGTAATGATAGAGTCAAGTTCTCAGACTGAAATATATCCAAACATATTCATAGTTATTTTCTTATTCAAGAGTGTTTGAAAGTACCATAAATGGTGCAATGTTCTCTTTTAACATTTATTTTGTTAAACAAAATAGTCAGATTGTGTTACTAGGTCTTGCAATAGCTTGATATTATGATTTTTTTCCTATGTAGAAATATGAGACTCAGGGAAAAGATCCATATTTTATTGGCAAGAAAGAACTTGACATACAACCTCACTCTTAAATTAATCAGATACAATTAAGCAATCAAAACCACTTTTCTATCATTAGTCCAGATGTGAAGCCCGTTTCCAATCTCATTCTCTAGTGTAAAACTCAAATGAAATAACAGGGAGGGAAGTTTGGTTGATGTGTATCCTTAGCAGTACCTTATACACAAAGGGCAAGTTTTTAAAGCAAAACATAGGCAAAACTTCCTTTACATTTACTGTGGGCACATTTACACATAAAAAGTACTACCAATGAAACTCCAAATTCTTGCAATTGCTTATTTTATATACAGGCTCCACTTAACTAATGGGAATAGGCCTTTATCATGTGTCTGTCTCTTTTCCAATAATTTATTCTTCAGCATCTGAAGGTCTTGACTAAATTAAGATGTAATGTCCCAGACATTGTGCAAAGATATGTTACATGAGAGTCCCTGCCAAGAAGAACTTAGCCTTGTACATCAGAGGTTCAAAAGAGCCTGCAACATTGAATAGTCTGAGTTTTGTACAACATTCAGCTAAAGATACCTGATTCTGTATGGACTATAGACACAGAAGATTTGATTCATCTGCCTCTTACAGCTGGCAGAAACTAAGTTATTCTGATAAATGAAAAAATGTTAGCTTCTAAAGTCTTCAAAGCTACACTACACCACTGTCAGGTCACTAGCCTTTGACCCAAGATTTAGATACCTGTTCTGGGGAGTAGCACAATTTCATGATTTATTCATATTTTACTCTCTCCCTTTCCCAGCAAAGGGCTGCTAAGAAAGTATACAAAAGTCTTTTTGGAGAAGGGAAGGCCTTCCATACTTTGAATGTGGTGAAACACCACCCATAGTTCTTTTAAAAGCATGCAGTCTGTGAGAGAGGGGACACCACTGTGAGAATATTCGCATCGACTGTCTACACCCATAGCAATTGATAGACTACCCTGAATGACAGGAGATGCTTGATACCTTGCAGTGTCAGGACATACAGGCAACATTTCAGAAAGGCACCTGTACCAAACTCAGTTGTCTGTCATGGTTGGCACAGCAAGAGAGAGAGAAAGGTGAAGCAGTTCCAACCCTGTGATTATGTGAAACAGATCTCTGCTTTTCTGCTTTCACATTCCACTCTGCTGACAGACCCCTCCCCCTCCTAAATTGTGCTGTAGAGAATAAAGATCTTCATATTTTCTAAACCATGATGAAATGAGTGATTAAGAGTGAAGTTTTGCCTTTCCTCGTGCAGTGCCACCTATTGTATAAATGGTCAGAAGACACTTAATAAAAGTCTCCTTATGCAGGAATTTCTCTCCTTGTAGCCTGACTATTACCTTATTCTGAAAAACTGATTAAATATTTTGCCTTTTCTCCCCAGCCCTTTCAAAACAAAAAATCTCCCACAGAAATAAATGCATCCTAGCACAATATGGTATTGCTTATTTTTGCCATATGAGGTGGGGTTTTTTTGAGTGGAAAGAAATAAAAGTTATTTGCAATCACGGTAGACAAAAGTCTTAAAGAAAATAATAAACTTTCTCACAGCATGCAAAAAACCCCATGAAAATCACCAAGTTTATGGTTTATTACAAGCTTCTCAGGTGTTTCAAATATGAGAGCCACTACCCTGACCTATGATTTCATGCTGACATCATACAAATGCAACAGTTTCCCATGAATGGGAAAACAGATAAAACTCAGCACTAGCAGATCCGACATTCACTGTGCAA
The DNA here is from genome assembly GCA_022605575.1 of Laterallus jamaicensis coturniculus. NCBI lineage: Eukaryota > Metazoa > Chordata > Aves > Gruiformes > Rallidae > Laterallus > Laterallus jamaicensis. The sequence continues at coordinate 5,634,458 of JAKCOX010000010.1, forward strand.
TATGTGAGAAAGAAAATCCATTTCTCCATAAATCAAAGAAAATGTTTGCACTAATGTTTGGGTCATGAAGCTTCTGGGTTATGCCTAGGCTGATTCAAAAGTCTATTACTTCTTCCATGTCAACCCCACTTACAGTTTTGATTCACCACTTCTGCCATGGAAAATATGACATTCACACATCTTTCCTTTTCAGTCACCTATATAAAATAACATGCAAAATGTTTTTTTAAAATGGATGTTGAATCCCAGTTCTATCAGTAATCTGGGGACAGGTCACTTATTTTAACAAAACAAACAAACAAAACCCACAAGCCTTGAGGTAGTAGAATGAGAAAAGGGTGTTCCCAGCAGGTAAAGTGAAACGGAATGACCGGTACTGGGGAACACAAGGCAGGTTACTTTCCAGCCTCTCAACTCTTTCAAGGTTTCCTGCTCCATGAAGCATTAACAGTCTCTCTCATTCCACCACCCCCTGGAAATCTCCTTGGTGATCCTATCACAAAATACCTGAGGAAAACTTTGCCTACACTGACATGAGTTCTACCTGCCCATACAAAGGAGTCCTAAAAATGAGAAAACCCCTCTGCCACCCTGTTTTTTAAGAAGGAGGGTCTTCCCTCCTCTGCTTATTTGCTCCCTGACAGATGGTGCCTTGCCATCCCCATGAGCTGCTCATACAACAGCAACTTTGCTGTGTGAGCTGCAGGAATGGGGCAGGTGAAAGAAGTTGGAAACACAGGGACCAAGGCTGAGTCAACACCCATCAGCATTTCTCAGCTCTTTCTACACATGCAATTTACAGACCCCAAACTACCCTTTGAGCTACACAATAAACAGTCAGCACACAAGTCAAACATCTCATTCATGCTTCATGCAGACGTAAATGAACTTTCCATTACGAAGAAAAACACGGCATTTGAGCTGAGTAAAAGCAGGTCAGAAAACCTATGTAAGTGGCAATTTCAGCAAGCCAGATCGAAAAGTTCTATTCATGATGAGGCAATAAATTAAACTAAATGAAATAATGAAAGCCCTTTGCATTGATTAATCACATTATAATTTTGCTGGCTATGTAGAAAGAGGTTTTCAGCCCCACTTGTTTTATTCATGTGTTTGACTATCTGGAGAGTGTAGTACCACCATCTACCCTTTGAAAGCCTATGAACAGTTAAACCTGACTAATTTTCAGAGACATATATGTCAACATATTGAAACCATATTTTTAAAATCAGTTTAATTAATCAGCACAGATGTCAGACTTCATCTGGTATATCAGATTATTTTCACATTTAGATGTTTTTACCATTATTTGCCAATTAAAAGTGATGGCCCCACGATAGAGATGTCTGAAATGAACTGATCAATTGCATCTTGGACAATCCTCAAAATAGAGTAATATTTTCCTAATTTTGAAAGAGTGTTCTACAGTCCTGCTAAGATTCAGTCCCAGATTTTTAACTCATTTTTTGCCTCTAATCAAACAGAAATAAAACCCTGTAATTTTCTAACCTCTTATAATTTTATCATTTACAAAATGCAAGTGGTTCATATCAGTTTCTGACAATAGATGTTTTGAGTGAACCTTTAATGTTGAGAATCTTAATTATCAGTGGAGAAAGAGAGAAAAGAAATTCATAGTTCATAGTTGTATTTTACTTTTTTATATTACAGTTAATGAGGAGCATAAGTCCAGCCAGAAACCTATTTTGAACTGAAGAGTGAACAATGACTCAAAGACCATAACTTGAGCTTCTGTGACAGTTTTCATGTCACCTTGACCTAAAAAGCTAACGTAATTTTTGAAAGTCATTCCTCCTTTATTGTTACAGAATCCTGAATCTTATTCTTTGGACTACAACAAATTCAAGCTTCATGCCCTTGTGTGGTTTTTAAGTGGTTGGTTTAGAGAATAGTTTTCCCACATTGTTAAAAAACAACTTTTTACAAGTTTTTCTGGAAATTGTTTTTCTACTGAAGAGAATAACTTAGTTCAGTCTCTTACGGATTTAAATTTAAAAAAAAACCAACAAAAAAACCACCTTTTTCTATGACACCTAAAATACCAGTTTTGTGTACAAACATATGCTTATAAATGACCGTAACACCTTGGAAGGTCTAAAATGAATATTCCATAATCAGTAGTTAAGGTTGAATCCATGCCACTTCTGAGGATTATTTTTTAATATTTTAATTCAGAACATTGCAGTTTAACAAGTTTATTAACTTTTTAGGAATTTGAAACTCAGGTATATTGGGTACAAGCAAATTCATTGGCTGTTTATAAGAACTTAAGCTGACTGTTCCTCTCTGCAATTGGACACCTGACTCCAGAGGTCAGGTCCCTCAATGCAGCATGAGGTCTTTTTCCTAATGATGACCTTGTTTGTATAAATTGCATATTTAGGGATTTCAATTAAAAAAAACATAGTTAAAATTTAAAAATCAGTAAAGGTCAGACTTACTCTAAAAACATATAAGGCACTAGCAGTGAAATAAAGTTGTCCACAAGGATTTTATTTAATTTTTTTAGCAAATAAAACCCCAAAACCACCTTTTTAAGCAAAAAACATTCTACTCAGCTGAAGTAGTTACACTTTTGAATATAGCAAATCCTTAGATTTTTTGAAATATTGAAGAAATCCAAATTCAACAACTCATTCTCCTGAAATACAGAAAATGTGGCTAGATTATTTCTCTAATATTCAGTTGTTTTTGATGCATAAAAGTAAGGGTAAGTTCCATTTATGCTAAAAATAGCAAAAAGGAGTTTTTATATATTGCCATTCACTCTCCCTGTGGTCTGTTTTCAAGATATTTCTGCAAATCAGTATAGATTTCATCTTGGTTTTTTCACTATAGTCTTACAAATCTGTAAGACTAACATTACCAGAATACCTGAAGGAACATATTTCCTGCAGCTCGCCTCCTACTTATTGATAATTAGAAACTTCAATACTTGTGTTTGTTATAATGGTGGGAGGCTTTTTTTTCATGAAGTCAAATACTCAGTAATGTAGTTTAAGTGATAAAATAAGTTTCTGTATCTCTTTGTCCAGTTATTATACCTCATTTAGTGATTTCACTGATGACTTAGTATTACCTGAGAGAGGAAAAGAACTCTGACCAAAGTTCAACTATTAGATTGCAAATCACTTATCTCACTGAAACTACCTGTATGGATTAATCCACATAATAAAGTTAATACACCTGTCGGTCCTTTCTTGAAGGCTGTACAGCTTCAGACAGAGTTGATGATATTCTGCCATAACATTCACCATCAGGTCAAAGACTTCATCAAATTCAAAAGTTGCTTAGTCCATAGAACCCTAAGCTAAAACACTGGTTCTTCGGATCCTAAGCTGAGAAGAACCACTCCCATCACACAGGCACCCATCAGTTTTGTCTTCCAGTGACTCGGAAAATTCAGCTTCCAAGGGTAGAAAAGTAACGAGTGCTACAGGATACATGGAGAAAGACGAACACATGAACAAAGGCTTTCAACACAGTACAGAAAAGGAGGCATTCCTGTTGCATTCAATAATAGTGAAATAAGAATTGCAGTGAGGAGGTGAGTCTATTTTCACTGCACAATCAATGCTGCGGGATTTTTGCACACTCCAGAGTGGGGTCTTATTTTGAATCACTCAGTGAGGTTTATTCACCAAACTTCTGACTCTATTTGGTATAATATAAAATTCCATATTCTAATTTCATGATGGTTATAGACCCAAAAACATAGGTTAAGTGTTCATCTGCATGCTCACATCCCTTATTTTTCTACACATATTTGAATGAAGTGAGAAATAAAATGGCAAGACTAACACCTTAACTACATTGCTATTAAAATGCTGTGCTGCAGTACAGGATTTACAATCTGTTGCAATTAGTGGTTGACCAAAAAGATTAACAACAGACATTTTTTTTCCAATGTTTATTGAATGGAACTTAACACTAATATTGATTTTGAATAAGCATGGCAATGTAGTAACTGTAAAAATACTGCAAGGAAATTTATTAGCCAGTGATTCAATGAAGTGACTACCTGTTTGCAAGCATTTCTTTTCTAAGTATTTTTTGAGTTTATAAATGGGTCATATGAAGCATGTTTCTGATGGAACTCAGAGTGCCAAAATTTAGTCTAATAAATTCTAATGATACATCAGATAATGTTGTTCATTATTGTTAATATGTTTCTTTTTTTATGTAAAGACGCAGTGCAAAAGTGATCTTTATACATAGATATACATCACACACAGACACACTGATGCTTCAGGATTGTTTTTCAAGTTTTCATTAATGAAAATTTACCTCCTAAAAATAAACAGCCATTTTTTGCAATATCTATTAATGAAAAGGAAATTATTTTTTGCAGTATTACTGTGAAGAAAGCTGGTCTTTTTTTTTTTTAAATATAGGGTGTTTATTTTATTTGGTAAGACACAATTATAACTCTAATTTTTTTGAAATTTAACAGATGAACACAATGCTTTCCCCATGTAATGCTAGCATTTACGGCAGAACTACATAAGTCAATATTTTTCTTGAAGTTTCAGGTTTTTTACAGTCTTGCAGAGATTACCTGAAAGCTTAAAAGTAAAATAACTTTCTCATAAACATGTAGGAATGTTGATGGAAAGCTAAACGGCATATGAAAGTAGTTTATAAGTACTGTTGTTAAAACTGCAATGAATATTTTGATCTGGTGTGAAATAATAGTACAAATAAAAAAAACCCAAACAAACAAAAAAAAACAAAAAAAAAACCCAAAGCAAACCAAACCTAAAAACCCTAATCAAAACCAAAACCTTTTTGCTAGAAAAAGGGAAAATCCAACCTTTTTGGAGCCATGTGGGAAGTGGACAATGTTCTGTCCATTTGAGAGGCTTTGAGGGACGTACAACAGTGGGATAAGCATCCAGCAGAGAAAATCTGCAGAATGTACCGCTCCAGGCACACAGCTGCATCCTCAAATGGTGGGCATTAGCTATGCCATTGACTATGCATCACTGAGGCCAGCAGCTCGGGAGGCACCTGGCCTCTTTCTTGCCCATTACCCTGCAGCCCTGATGGAGACCAGTGCCTTTGCACAATGGTGGTGTGTTTGCTCTCTTCCCCTCTCCACAGTCCCATGATGGGGTTGGTTAGAGCTGGAAAGAAAATGGTCAGCACCAGGGAATGTATGCCATGTCCTGTTTACAGTCACATACTGCAAGCCTGTCCTGATGCTACAACCCATACAGCAGTAGTGCACCCACCTCAACCACCTAACATCCCTCCAGTGCTAGAAAGGGGACTGGATCATACATCCCTACCAAGTCTGCTGCCTACTGCTTTAAGGGGACAGCCTCTAAGGATTTGTCTATAATGAGAATTTCTGTACAAATTATGTCATATTGGTGAAATACATATCCCTCTGGCTAAGGTGGAAATCATATTCTCACAATCAAAAGTCACAGTATGAGGACAAGCCCTGTCTTTCCTGAACAAAAGTATTTGTGAAAAGGACGAATGTTTTACAGGGGGAACCCAAGCAAATGAGGTTTGGGGAGCTATAGAAAACATGCATCAAAAAAGATTCATGGGTGTGTATCATGAACCAGATCCAATATACACTGGAGCACAAGTTTAAATTTAAACACTGACTGCAAAGTGTCTTAGGTGCATGCTTAAGTGCTATGCTGAAAAGAGATCTTGCAAGTGAAGTTGTGTTTGCCCACTTCCCTGAACCACAACCTGTTCTATTCTCTGCAAAGAACAAGAATATCTAACTAATGTTTTACGCTCAGATATTTTTCTTATTGCCATAATTCATGCTTAATGGTGGAAATGAACAATTAGAAAAGAATCCTTGACGTTGATAAAATATTGGGCCCATGCAACCTTTAAAAACATCCTGTCATGCTGCTTGGGAAAAAAAAGTAAAAGAGGACAGTAACAGTAGCACTATACTGTTCTGCAATGATTAACAAGGCTAAAGGGATTAAAATCTAGTATTAATTTTATGAGGGACACAATGGTATTCTGAAAAATCACACAGAGAAATCACTTGCGAAAAACCTGAATTTTTTGACAAATGAAGGTTTTCATTAGCACTATTTGTAATTTCAGAGCATATGGCTGCTGGCAACTATTGAAAAATGACATCATCTCTGACCCCAGAAATACAAGTGATAAATATAAGAGGATTATAAACCATTTTCCATAAAGCTTTAATGCTACTTCCCGGCTTGTCAGAAATTATTGCCTTAGAAGCAAAGTAGTAAACATTTAAAAGTCTCTGTTGTCGGCAGACTTAGCTTGTTAACTGTGAATACAACATTAGCATAAATATCTTCTAAACAGTACCACTACTTCCCTCTGGTTGTTCATATGACCAGGCCAGAGCCGAACTGATCTTGCCACCACTGACCACTGAGAGAGGGCTTGTAATACATTTTTGAAACCACTTCTTTGCTGTGGCTGTGGCTGTGGCTTACCCTCCCAGCTTACTTTTTCTCCAGGCTACCATTCCCATCCTTTCATGTCCAAAGTCTCATGGCTATGATGCGGTATACTCTTAATGCCTGTCAAACACAGAGCTCCCTTCATTCAAGGGACATACCCAGATTGCCCCTGGAGGCACAATGCCACCAGGGAGCCATGCTTTGCACACACTGGCTTGTCAATGCAAAGCTCTTTATCTCTATGCATGATGAGCATTAAGGAAGAGAATATATTTATTGTCCATTTCAAAGCTCTTTGAGAGAGTAGGCATTGGGGTTTATGCCCCATCCAGAATGCCTGGCCTTTCCTCCTCCTCCTATAAGCTGTAGAGAGCAAATGGCAGCAGCATTAGAAGAAAGCAGGTGTCTGACGAAGTTTATGGCTTTTGTGAACTGTGCACAGCATTTGACATTGCCATCCTGCATGGCATTGTTGTTGCTAAATTGGATGCAATGGATGGACTGCTTGGTGGATAAGGCATTGACTAGATAGTCACACTCAAAGAGTTGCAGTTAATGATTCAATGACCAAGTGGAGACCAGTGATGAGTGGCATTCCTCAGTAGTCAATACAGGGACCAGTGCTGCTTAACATCTTCATCAGTAACATGGACAGTGGGACAGAATGCACCCCCAGCAAGTTTCATGATGGCATTAAGCTTTGTGGTGCAGATGACATACTGGAGGGAAAGGATGCCATCAAGAGGGATCTTGACAGACAGGGTTGAAAGGTGAGCCCATGTGTACTGCATGACATTCTGCAGGCCAACTGCAAGGTCCTGCATAGACTTGGTGCAATCCCAAAGACAACTACAGTCACAGGAGAGAACGGATTAAGCCCTTAGGAGAAGGATATGGGGGCGTTGGTGGACAAGAAGCTCAATATGAGCCAGTAGTGTGTGCTTGCAGCCAAGAAAAACAGCAGCTTCCTGGGCTGCATCAGAAGAATTGTGACCAACTGGTCAAGGGAGGTTGTTTTGTCCCTTTACTTTGCTTTCATGTAACCCCACTTGGAGTACTGTGTCCAGCTCTGGGGTCCCCAATATAAGAAGGACAAGGCCCTGTTAAAGCATGTCCAGAAAAGGACTATGAAGATGAGCAGAGGGCTGCAGAACCTCTCTTATAAAAACAGGCTGAGAGAGTAGGGTGTGTTCAACCTAACAAAGAGAAGGTTCTGGGGAGAGCTCATAGCAGCCTTCCAGTAACTAAAATGGGAACTACATTAAACCTAGAGATGGACTTTTTACAAGGGTCATGAGGCACTGGGAGAGGTTGCTCAGACAAGCTGTTGATGTCCCCTCCCTGGAAATGTTCAAGGCCAGGTTGAATGGGACATTGAGTAAACTGGTTTAGTGGAGGGTGTCCCTGCCCATGTGTGGTAGGTTGGCCTTGGCTGGAGGCCAGGTGCCCACTGAAGCCACTCTGTCACTCTCCTTCTCAGTTGGACAGGGGAGAGAAGATAAAATGAAGGGCTTGTGGGTTGAGATAAGGACAGGGAGAGGTCATTCATCACTGGCAAAACAGACACAACTTAGAAAATAATTAACCTAATTTATTACCCAAACAAAACAAAGCAGAACAATGAGAAATAAAACCAAAACTCAGAACACCTCCTCACATCCCTCTCTTCTTCCTGAACTTCAGTTTACCCCCAAGTGCTCTATCTCCTCTCCTCCAGTGGCACAGGGAGATGGAGAATGGGGGTTATGGTCAATTCATCACACATTGACTCTGCCACTCCCTCCTCCTCAGGGGAAACACTCCTCACACTCCCTGATCCAGTGTGGGATCCTTTTAATGGGAAACAATCCTCCACCAACTTCTCCAATATGAGTCCTTCCCATAGGCTGCAGTTCTTCACTAGCTGCTCCAGCGTGGGTGCCTTCCACAAGACACAATCCTTCAGGACCAGACTGCTCCAGTGTGGGTTCCCCACCAGGTCACAACCTCCTTTGGGAATCTACCATCTCTGGTGTGGAGTCTTCCACAGGCTGCAGGTGGAACCTCTATTCCCCATCATCTTCCATGGGCTGCGGAGGGACAACTTGCTTCTCCATGGTCTTCTCCATGGGCTGCAGAGGAATCTCTTCTCCAGTGCCTGGAGTACTTCCTCCCCCCCTGCTCTTCACTGACCTTAGTGTCTGCAAAGTTCTTATATCTTCTCACTTCTTTCTCTGGTGGCAAAAAGCTGCTGCTAGATTTTTTTTTTCTCCTCCCTAAAGGAAGGACTGTGCTATGACAGTCTCTGATTGGCTTGGCCTTGGTCAGCAGCAGGTCTGTCTTGGAGCCATCTGATATTGGCTTTGTTAGACCTAGAGGAAGTTTCTGGCACCTTGTTGCAGAAGCCACCCCTGCAGCCCCCTCCTGCTACCAAAACTTTTACACACAAACCTAAAACACCATGGCAGGGAGGAAGGAACTAGATGATATTTAAGGTCCCTTCCAACCCAAAACATTTGATGATTATAGAATTTTACATTTCTACAATTAATGTTGTCCCATGAAATGTTATGCCAGACTATTAGGTATATTTAAAAAAAAAAAGACCATGAATGAAAAGAAAATGTGCATTTAGTATATTTTTATGTATAATATATATATAAACCTCACATTTATTTTCCTTTTCCATAGGCTGTTAAAATTGAAAGCAGAGATTTTTATTTTTTTTTAATTTAGCAGCAGGATATTTACATTAGATGTATTTTCTTTCCAGGGAAAAGGACAGAAAGCCTAAGATATTATTTCATTCTTGTGTAACCTTACTCTGATTATTTATTTGTTTATTTATTTTATTTCACATGTATTATCAAGCGGTCTTGTGCCTGGAATAGCATAGTGTTGATGTCTTAAAATTTCAAGCGTGTAACATTTTGTGCTGCAGTCCTATATGCAGGAAAAGAGCCATGGAATCAAACCTCCAGGATTATCTACTATATTTGGACACTACACCACATTTCATTAGCTATGTGGTTGCCCTGTGCAGAGAATTTGAATGAAACCAGGGTATCTATTACACACTGCAATTGTTGAGCACTGAAAAGAGTGACTCCTACAAGGCGCACATACTCATTTTGAGTTTAAAGAAAGAGCCTTATAACACTGACACCACTCACATGAAAGCAACAGCGGGATCAAGCCTCATATTAGGAGAAATCTAAGTGATGTGGTTGCAGATCTTCTCAGACACATTCACAGTGCCCCTGAATTCAGAACTAGTATATCACAGAATCACTAGGTTGGAAAAGACCTTTGAGATCGTCGAGTCCAACCATACCTGTTCACTACTAAACCATATTCCGAAGCACCTCATCTACCCATCTTTTAAATGCATCTGGGGTCAGTGACTCAACCCTGGGCAACCTGTTCCAATGCCCAATAACCCTTTCAGTGAAGACCTTTTTCCCTGTCTGATCTGAACCTGCCCTGATGCAGCTTGAGACAATTCCCCCGCATCCTATTACCTGTTGCTTGTGTGAAGACACCAACAACCACCCCTCTACAACCTCCTTTCAAGTAATTGTAGGCGGTGGTAAGGTCCCCCCTCAGCCTCCTCTTGTCCAGGCTAAACAATCCCAGTTCCCTCAGTCACTCCTCATAAGGTTTACTCTCCAGCCCCTTCACCAGATTGGCTGCCATTCTAATACTTGAACTCTCTCTCCAAAGTTCTTTTTAATTTTCCCTTACAGTACCTCTTGGCTATCAGTCTTGTTCCGGTATTTAGCCTTAGATGGCGTTTACCACCTGCTTTGGGCTACACTCCCAAGCAACTCGACTCCAACAAGCCCCAGGCCCTGCATGCCACAGGGCCATTACCAACCTCACTGCCTGCAGGCTGCAGCTTCAGTCACAAGGACTTGGGTCCCCGGAGAGCACTGCTGGGAGGGGGGCTCCTGTACGGCACATGGCCTGCGTCCTACCATCAGGCAGGGACTCAGCACTGGGCTGATGTATAAAGCATCTCCGCAGAACAGGAATTGCATGGGGTGGACTTTACAAACTAAAACCATCTGCTTCGTATCTGTCCCTGTTTAAGGATAACTTGTACAGGTAAGGTAGCAGAAGGATGAATAGCTATAAACCCAAGACAACAAAGTGTGCACCCGCACTTCCCAGAAGAAGCAGAGGACCAGTGGCTCACCTTTATATTCCTACAAAGTCAGTTCAAAATAAAGCAACTCACTAGCATTGAATGAAAGGAGCTTCCATAAAGATAAATTTTCAGTAGGAACCATAGCGCTCAAAATTCAATTTCAGGTGAAGGCAATTTGAAATAATTAATTTTCTCACATTTTATGTTTTAAACTGGTAAGGTATTGCAGTTTTTCACAGAATTATTTTAAATAATTGATGATTGTTTACCAGTGTCAGCTTACCCTTTGATGTTTGTCATATTATTTCTCTTTTAGAAAGCACTTACAGCTGCATAGTAGGATTGTTTTATCGTCAGTAAACTGACATATCATAGATTATTGCTTACACAGAGCTCCACTCCTGATTTCACCAGATCAACAGGAAATAGCACATTAAATTTAATAACACCGAGATGAACATTTCCAGCTTCGTTCAACTTTTTGGCCAGAAAGCATAGAGAATCCCCATACCCACCTGCACATAGCCCTGGGAAAGTCAAACACTTTTTTCTAACTCACACAACCAACTATATGTCCCTCTATCTGTTAACGGGAAATCTCACACTGATAGAATCACCATTGCTGTACTATTGATTATACCTGTACCAAATAAACTGGCAACTCAGATGTCAGGATGTTAGGCAATCAACTGCCCTGCATCTCTGCCTTTCCTACCAAAGGAATGCAGACTAGAAAATGTTTTGATAATCATGGGCTTTTTGCTTTGTTTTCTTTTAATTTTTAAGTCAGCATACCTAAGCACCACTTGCTGGATAAAAACCTGTCTCAAATTCAAGAGAAATACATATTTTGTAATCATCTTTTCACAAGGGACCAAGAGTGTCCTAAAAAGAAAATGCCCAAGCCCAAACAGCACAACACAGAAACCAGAAAGGAAACAAAAAGAAGTCAGTATTGACTACTCAATATTTATCACATGGTATTTTGGGGTCAAGCTTATTAATGTTTTTATTCTTTGAGAAACTCAGTGCACTGTTTTTATCTGAAGCACTCCTTGAGTCTCAAATTCTTCTCTTTTTGCTCTTTTTTTTTTTTTTTGAAACATACTGGAATTTGTGGAAATTATAAAAATGCCAAACAATAACACTGCTTGGATGAGGTTGAGATGATCAAGTTACAGGGAAGGTACAAGGCCCAGACAGGCTGAAGGGAAAGCTGCTGGCTCACCTTCCTCCTGCTGAAAGCTACCATCCCTCCAAATTCTCCAGGTGAGCTTCCTAACATGTCATTTCCAAAATGAAGCAGATTTTTGTACTGTTCTGGCTAACCTGATGCATTTGGGCCCAAGCATTTTAAAGAACATTCAGAAAAAAAGCTTTTCCAGCAGTATAGGAGGAGTGACCCTCCAGATGAAGGGGAAGGAAAGACACAACACTCAGTATAGGCAAGGGCACAACTCTGTCAGTCCCTGTTAGAACTGCTCATAGAGCACATTTGTCTTCCTCTGTCTTTCACTTTTATCACAATCTATGCACAGCCTCTCTGGAAAAAAATAGATCAATTTTTTTAACTTGGGGTAACTGATTCTCTAGATAAAAAAGTTAGAAATACACTAAAGAAAACAACAAATATTTCATTTCAAGGGTCTGAAATTATATTTGATGTGAAAATAACTTTAATTAATATCTGTCAAGTTAGTTCCAAGAAAATATATACATATGTGAATATTTAGATGACTGAAAATGATCCATTATTATAGATACACTTTCAACTGGAGCAGATCCATCTTCAGGTCTGTCTGTGATGTACACATGCAAGCTTGAACATTTGTCTATGTGTTTGCATCTCCATGATCAGCCATTATGATAAGGAGGAGCTGCAGATTAGAATAGATGGGAATCAGCCGTATGAAGAGGAAGAGCTAAAGGATATGAAATTAGCATATGCTACATTGTGTAAGGGTTTGGAAACTTCACAAGGAACCACAGATGATGCAAAATATAGTATATGTTTGAAGGAATTAAAATTAAAAATTATCCCCTCAAAGCTAAAAAAAAAAAGTGTATGTGTATGTCTGTACACAAGTGGTAACTGTAAGAAAGCCAAAAATTGTAAATGGGAATAAGCTAAGAACAAGATCAACTGACAGGAATATCTAAACAAAACCAAGCCCCAACAGCAAAGAATGCATTGAGACAAGTGAGAAAGATCTGACGCGGTTGCCTGATTTAAACTAAAAACTAAACTGAAAACATGCAACAGCAATGCCTTGTCAACACTAAAACAGAATATGGAGCAAAATGCACAAAGATAATTAGAGGTTTTCAACACCTCTTGCCTAAAGATGATTTTCAGTTGGCAATACCAAAAAGGCTGTGGTGATAGCCAACCAGGCCTATGTATAGATCACCATCTGGAATGCTAAGGCTTGTGGAAAACTTGAGAGCAGATGATTACGCTCAGATCTTACATAGCAACTTTATAAGCGTGAAACAAGAATGTTACGGACCTTGTCTATTATAAGCTCAAAAAACATCAGCAATCTTCAAACCAATTCCTGCAAAGAGCTTCAGCTGAAAAATGAGATGGACTGTTCCAGGACAGATAGAATGAATGAAAGAAGCCAAGAGCGACCCATCTATTCCCCACACCTCTTAGACATCTATCATTTAGTTCGACTTCCCACCTCAAAAATAAGAATGCAAATATGAAGAATGCAAATATGTCACTATAATAAGGACTGGTTATGGGCTGAGGTCTTCTTCATGCTGCATCTGGCTTTTCTGAGTTTTCAGAACCTAATTATGCAACTTTGCACTGCTCTTATATATCTTTTCTGTATGAGTTACACTTTTTAATGGTAACATAGAAAGCTAGTGAGAATAAAAATGCAATATTACTGTCTTTGAAAAGGGATTGGCAGCTTCAGTCATGAAAATAAAATTCTAGCATTTCTGACATTTTTATTTTGATTGACTGACAAATAACTTCTTATGGCTTTAAAGCAGAAAATTATATGTATGTGTTTGAGATATAAAATACTCTGGCTAAGTGTTTGAAAGAATAAACGTGTGACTCTGCCAGAATCTCATGTGACCAACTATAACGTTGACTGTAAACAAACAAACAAAAATTCCCATTCAAATGTAAGAAAAAAAAAAAGAGATTTCATAAATAGCCAAGTGGCTAGAAAGCTGCCTGGCAGAGAAGGACTAGAGGTTGTTGGTTGACTACAGACTGAATATGAGCCAGCAGTGTGCCCAGGTGGCCAGAAAAGCCAATGGCTTCCTGGCTTGTATCAGAAGCAGTATGGCCAGCAGGTTCAGGGAAGTGATTGTGCCCCTGTACTCGGCATTGATGAGGCCGCACACCAAGTGTCCAGTTCTGGGCTCCTCACTACAAGAAAAACATTGAGGTCCTGGAGTGAGTCCAGAGAAGGGCAACCAGGCTGGTGAAGGGGCTGGAGAGCAAACCTTACAAAGAGTACCTGAGGGAACTGGGGATGTTTAGCATAGAGAAGAGGAGGCTGAGGGGAGACCTTATCACTGCCTACAACTACCTGAAAGGAGGTTTTAGATAAGTGGGTATTGGTCTCTTTGCCCGGGTGACAGAATGGAGCCGGGGGAGGGAAGGGTGGGGGTGCCGGTTGCAGCACAGGGGGAATGGCCTCAGGCTGCACCAGGGCAGGTTAATTGGGAAAAAGTTCTTCATTGAACGGGTTAATGGGCACTAGAACAGGCTGCCCAGGGAGGTGGTTGAGTCACTGACTCTGGATGTTTTTTAAAAATGGTTAGACTAGGTGCTTCGGGATATGGTGGAATAGAGGATGGGTATGGTTGGACTCAATGAACTCAAAGGTCTTTTCCAAACTTGTGATTCTGTGATAAATATTACAAATAAAACTAAGAATAATTTGCTCATCTAATGACAGAACATTCATTAGAAAAGAAAGCGCAACAGACTTCTATATAGCTGTACTATTTGAGGAACAAAGAGCTGCACTGTGTTTATCCTGCTTCTAAGACAGCTCTGGACCTATAAAACACAATGGCTGTGCCAGTAGAAGATGCAGCTACTCCCTGCTTCTCAGTACTACATTTTACCAAATGACATTGTTGCTCCTAGATGACCATCTCATCTGAGCCTAAATGACATAAATTAGCTGCCGAAACCAGGATCTACAGTAGGTCTTTCTGTCATTTGGCTGAAACAAGTTAGAGAATATGCACCAAAGCAGCTGAACCAAGTAATTTCAGGGAAAAGTCACTGCTCCTAGGGAGCTGGAGATGACAGTTGATAGGATGAACCAATTCACCTGACAGAGATGCATTACAAAGAGGATGTACTTCTACAGAAAAAAAATGGAAAGCTGGCAATGCAAGTGGATCACACAGAAAAAAAGGGGATAGAAAAGGGTTGGTATATTTTTCCTCATGTTTTAACGTGAGAGGTTAAGTAGACATGGGAATATTCTCTTTGCTCCACGAAACACATGTCTTGCCATTGCTGGGACTGAAATCTGTGCCTTTTGCCAAAATGTGACCACAGTAATCTGCTTGAGGTTATCCTTGGCACGGAGAGAGCAAATGCTGTGTCCCAAGCTTCAGACCAGCATCTTACTGGAAACAAAGACCTCCTCTCACCTAAGAAGTAGTTGAGCATGGTGCAAAACGTCATCTAATTTGACTATCCATACTCAAGATCTTGTTAACTGCTAACAGAGGCACTGCTGGGCTTTACCATTCTTTAGAAATGTTGGCCACCTTTAGACTAATCTTCACTTGAAGAAAAGCAATAGAGTAATTACTGCAGGACACATCCCTCCTTTCCCCCCCCATCCCTTCCTCCCTGCCTCAGCATTCATCTCTGGTACAGTGTGTTAATCTACCTTACTTTATTCTCAAAATACTGCAATTCTAATAAAGCAGGGAGACCATGTTCAAAGGAGCAGCTATTTTCTGAAACAGGGTGAATAAGAAAAGTAAAAATAAGACTATTCAAAGAATATTCCCATCTGAATCTATATTAAGATTTACAATGTCCATTTGTCTAAATATTTAAAAGTCTTTTCTCAAGATCCAATCCACACCCTTTTCATTCAAAAATACCACATTATCTATGGGAATTTGACAGACTTATATTCAGTGTTAGACAATTCTTGATCTTGCAGGCAAAAGTAACATCTGCTTCATGGCCATATTTGTCATTCTTGTTTCAACAGTCATGAACACTTTCTCAAACTGAAAAAGAACAGGGCTACAATTCCGATAAATTAAGATTTCTGAACTCTGAAAACTGTACTTATAGTCATTCACCAAATCAGGAGAAAATTGATTTTATTCCCAGAATGTCACACTCTATACAAGTACTAGAGAAGGTTTCAGCAGTTTTGGTCATCCATTTGCTTTTGAGTTTTGCAATCCCAAGAACACCAGTGGTGATAAGCATAAAGGACTATACAGTTTAATCACTTCAGCCATCTGTGTCACATAAACACTCAAAAGAGCTGTTGAAATCCAAGAATTCTTCATACTAAAAAAACACCAAAAGCCGAAAACAACACCAATAGTAAGTTTATCAATGATGCCTTGGGTGTAGAGGACCTTTGGGAAACTAGTCCTGAATATATCTTCTCTAAATACTCACATTTATATTACCAAATATAAATGAACAAATTACTATCTCCCTTTTCAGTTTCAGGAGATTGTTATCTCTCAGTTTCTCCCACTCTAAGAAAGGGATTACATACACATTTACATAGGGTATACAAGCACTGCAATACACTACCAAGGAACAAATATAACTGCCAGGCAAATGAAGTGCTATGTAAAAGGACAACTTCTGTAGAACATATAAGATCTTCCTTCACATATAAGTACAGATCTGGTCAGAAAGAGATCAAAATAAACACTTGTGTGATACTCTGAAGCTGTTCCTTGGATGACTCCTATTAAAAAAAAGTGTACAAACCTTTCTCTATTATAAGAGATATAACACCAAACCTTTTTTTTTTTCCAACTTAAAGAAGTCTCCTCTCTCCTTTATCCAACAGAAAGAAAGAAAGAAAAAACAATCCTGATGCTTAACTTTTCTCATTAAGATCGGACTTTTGTTTTAAGAACTGTCATCACATCAGACTCACCTGAACTTCAAGTGACACTACTTTACAGGACTTAGATATCTAAGACACAATTCTCCTCTGAAATGTTTCGCTTCCTCTTCCATTTTGCAACAGATGGAGCAAAAATATTCAACCAGATAACCAGGCAAAAGTCTCAGGAAAGCTAAAAATCTTCAAATTAGACCTCAGCCAGTCTAGAAATGTATCCTGCAACAGACCCTTCTAAGCAACTAGAGAGTTCAGGTTGTGGTTAATTTGGTAACCCCAACTAGAATGTGACTGAAACAGAAATCCCTCCCAGATCCATCTCCTTCACACATCCCCATTTTACCTGCTGTAGACCAACCTGAACATCAAGACTGCGATCAGACTTCTTCTGAACTAGTATTTATGAACTTCCCTACCGTAGGTGATCCCTCTTGTTAATTTAACCAGTTTGATTATCAGGTTTTCTGAAGAATAATCTGGCTGCTAGAAGAGAAAGCTCTGAAAGCTTCCACAGATTCAAAGAGAGTGATAGGATAGGAAGAGTATAGGAAAAAAAAAGTAATTTCATAAACAAGTTATATAGTTCTCACAAGACAATAAAACTACACTATTACATACATGAATTGTGATACATGAGTAGGGCTAGGTTGTAGAAACAAGTCATCTCAGCAAGGTCATACCTTAAAAAACCTTCGATGACTTCTGCCAATAGTCAAAAGCAAAAAAACAGCCATCAGAAACCCTAAAAAATGTGTATAAAAGCTGACAAATACACACACACACACAAAAAAACCCGTCAAAAACTTTTAGGCAGTCACAGCAGACTGGGGACATGCCTGGCATGAGATGCCCCCAAAGAGCACTAACCCTCCTATGATTTGAGAAATCCAAGGTATCTAACCTATTCCTTTGAGATAGCAGTCAGAAGGAGTATCACTGCCACCAAGAATTGCACACAGCTTTATTTATCACATGCAGCCTGTATCTGTAATGGATCTTACTTCACATCTCTGTTAAGCCGTTAAAGACAGTTACTAACTTCTAAGGAAAATACGGTTTCAGACCACACAACTGGCCTGGTGCAGCTCAGCTATCCAAAGAAAACCAAGTTAGCGTCTGTCAACTTTATCCAAATGTCTGATAATTCTCTTCCAGACTGCAAGAAAAGTTCAATAATGTTATATAGCAATACAGCATACGGCTCCGAAAAAAACCCCAACAAAACCGAACAAACCCAAGCAAACAAACAAACTGAAAATAAAAAGAAAATAAAAACAAACAACCGCACACACACACCCAAACCCAACCATATTCAGTAAAGAAATCTGTTGCCCAGAGTAAATCCAGACCATAGGGCATACTGGAAGTCCCTCCAGCCTGGGCTCTCTCGTATCTCTAAAGAACAAAAGGTTGGAAATGTTCAAGTGAAGCCATTCAGCATTCCACTCTTTTCCTAGTATGGGAGAAGGAGTGAGGGAGACAGTCTCAAAACACAGTTTAGTAAGGTACTCCAGCTGCCAAGTTATCCATTGTAAACTGATGGGACTGAGGTGGCCGAGTGCCTTTTAAAGTATTCCCTCTAATTGCTTTCTTTTAATTAGGTCTTACAGTGAATAATACTTCTTATGTCTTATAAGTGACTAATACTTGTTACAAAACTAGTAAGAATCTAAGCTCAGGTAAAAGACTATTTATTTCATTTCCAGAGTATATTGTAAATATTTTTACACAGTGTGAACAGCATGAAACGGTGCATGACTACAGTTAAGTCTGAAGAATCTCATTCTTTCCTATTAGCAAAAATAAAGTTTTTACACTTTGAAATGTTGTTAATGTAATCCAAGAAAAAGAGAAGAGAAGAGGAGGGGAGAGGGGAAGGGAAGGGAAAGGAAGGGAAGGGAAGGGAAGCCAAAAACACTAAAAGGATTCAGTAACTGTATTTAATTGGTTTTCCACAAACTAAGATATATTTCCAGAGGCAAGTGTTAGTCTTTCTTGTGGTAACAGACTTCCTTTTGTGGATCCTTTTCCTGAGCTGCCAAAAACATTTGCCCCTTGGCAGGCAGCCAGCACTGATTTTAAGCCCATAGCAGGAGCTCTTCTTGAACGTGGTTGCTTCCACTGAGAAGAGCTTTCTCAGCGTTGTCCTGGTGGTTTCTGCAACAGTCAGCGCATTCTTGGAAACATGCTTTAGCTCTAAATTAGGGATGAGACTCTGTAATACATTGCTCTAAATTTTGCACACCTGTCAGCAGTAGCTTTTGAAGCTTTGAAAGTGCTGCAAGATGATCCTCCTTCTCCATTGCCTTCTTGCAATTTAAGGTCTCCTTGAAAGTGGCAGCAAATGGCACCAGAGCCAGGTACCACTTACCCAGTTGGTCTCCTCAGTGCAACGCCTCTTCCTGCTCTCACATTGCATTTCCCCTAACAGCCAGTCCCAGCCAGAAATACTGGCTGAAAATCAAAACCCCAAGTGATTTTCACACCCACCGTGGATTAGTAAGGAATAGACTTAATCAGAATAATTTCTTTCTTTTTTTTTTTTTTTTTATGCAGAAAAGAGTATGAGGTGGTAGGAGGTAGAGCTGGGGAAAAGAGGTTCTTTCCATCATGGTGAACAGCAATCTGAGATAGAAAAATACCTTTTGCACTTGTTTATTGCTCTTGCAATGGACAGATTACTGCTGCAACACATGAGCCAGTTACATGTTCGTAACTCTTGTGATTTCAAGCAGCTAGGTTACCAGGATTCCAGTGTGACTTCTAAAGCATGCCTCTGTATATTTGGGAAGATTGCTTAGCGTTTCTTCACAACCACTCAAGCTCACCTAATCACTCATCACTAGCAATCACTAGGTCCCTGTTGTACCAACACTAGAAAAGGACAAAAAAATTATTAAATACCCTTTTTTTATTAAGTGTAGTGTAGCCCAATTCAATTCTCATAAGCTCCAGGCACTTGTACCGCAAGTGTGGCTTTGCATGACTTAGCTCTTGATCTTCTGCTGTTTGTGAGAATTACTTGATTTGACCTAAAAGCATTTCAGGTTAAGTTTCTTGGTGAGTGCACGCAACAAAACACCGTATCATAATCAATAAGTAGATGTCTGAATGCTGAGATAAACCTCAAACTACGCTCTTTAACACCTTTAGCAGGAATTCTCAGGGAACAAGATCAGATAAGTGGCATTTATCCTTTCTCCTTCTGCTGAAGTAAAGAACACGTCCATGAAAACTGTTAGAGAAGAGCTATTTAAATTCCTCCTTTTCTTCCTCTCCTTCCATCACCACACACAAAAAACCAAAAGCAAAACCAACAATGTGACAGTAAAATAGCCTATTAAAACATGACTGTTGATAATACTGCAGGGAGAAGTGACCAAATGAGGTCTTTATCTACTTAAGCTTTTCTGCAGTATTATTTTCTTTAAGAACAGATGCTTAGGAAAGAAAGGCAGCTTTGAAGCCACACTCGTCTGTCAGTTTTCTTTGGACATTTGAAAGAGAAGAGCAGAAAAACAGAAAAATCTTATTCCAGCCTTGTTCATCTTAAACAAAGGACTCCTTCTTTAACTGCGTCTCCTTTTGTAATCTGTATTTCAAGTATTTCCTGGCAAGTTGTACAGATGGAACTATCTTGAAGACTGTTGGCCACCTTACAACTCGTACAGTCGTAATAGCATTTTATTATTAGCATCAGGAATCATGTCCTTGCTGTTGATTGCAATTAAATGTTCACCTATTTTCTGGAGAGCAGAGCCCTAGTTTTTTGTGTACTGGTTTTAGTCTCCATGTCTGTATCTTTGCATTTCCAGATACATATTTACTTAACATACGGATTGTATTTTTGAGCACACCTTTCAGCAGCATACTGTTCATAAGAGAAAAAGGGGGGTTTATCATCTTTCCCACCTGTGCTGTACTTCACATGTGGCTTATTTTAAAGAAAATAAATCAAAGCTCAGAGTATTTTTCTACCTTTTTTTGTTTGGTGAAGATGAAAACAGGTGGGGTCGTCTCTGTGTGGGGGGGTGGGCTGACTGTTCGTAATAGAATTCAAAGGAGGTGCTTTTCAAAAGCATTCTCTTACCTCAGGTATTAGTTGCAGAGCCATAGAAGCTAAGTTGTTAAAAAGTACAACTACAAAGCCTAACTGTACAAACTCATCCTGGCTCTAGACCCGAAGTTTTCTCCTGAAGCAAAAATACATGGAAGTAAAAGGTAATTTGCCCATGCCAAGGTTAGATGTAAATCAAGGGACTGTCCCTTTAAGAAAAATATATCACCCTTTATCACTCTGAATGGTTGCATTACAGCTCTGCTACTTTTGTGCTTCAGTTGAGCAAGTTACAGATATTAAACAGAATGGCACATCACAATAGGACATGAAATGAATTATAGCATAATGAGTGAACACGTCTACTGCATTATTATACATAGTTACCTTTTATGTGTTATGTAAAAGAACCCAACTTGAGAGATCTAGCTCATTTTTCATTTCAAAAGAATTTTGTTGAGAACAGTTACCATGTCAATTACATCAGTATCAAATAGCAGCAGTTTGGGGGTTTTTTTAAAGCTGCAAAGTGCAGGAGGGTCCAAGCAGAAGTAAATACATCACCAGTCACTGGGACAATGCTTGTCTTAAGGCACAACGATGAAAAGCCGCCACAGCAAATTTCAGCACAGTTTTGCTATCTGGCAGCATTAATTGCTCTGCTTGGGATAGATGGCCAAAGGGTGTCAGGACTCTTGACAAGCTACGCAGCAGTCTTACTGATGCCATGTGAGGTTCTTCATAGTTATACTCACCATGCCATTTTGCAGGTAGCTGCTTGCACTGGTGAAGGGGTTTTATTCAGTAAAACTGATGTCCTGTGGAAAATAAGGCAAAGTGGAATAAAATGTTCCTTTCTGGAAGAAAATACCATTCCTGGCAGTAGCTTGCAAAAATAAGGTTGCCTGCAGCAAAGAGGGGGGCGGGTTAAAAACTGATTGCATCTTGAAAAAGAGATGACAACGTTTTCAGGATTTTGCTACTTCTTCTCAGAACAAAGGAGCATCACATTCTCAACTGTCATACACAAGTACAACCTAATGCCTGGGCCACCCATAGACCATCCTTGCACAAGCTCAAACCTATACCCATCAAAATTCACAGATGCTCATACAGAAAATAATTCTGTTTGAAGTTAACTTTGTGAATTACCTTGTGGTATTTCAGTTGTTAAAAATAATTTTAAAAAATTGAATTCATCCTTAAATAGGCCATCAGATAAAAGACAACAGACATCAGAAACCATATGCTATACATGGAGCCCCCAAATTAAAATGATACCTTTTTCTTTTGTTGTTCAAGATAAAATATTTGGCTTACACATGTCATTCATTTGTAGCTTATCTGCATGCAAGTGAAAGGACAATCGAAAAGGTGAAACACTAAAAGAGGCCTACTGTTGTTATACAGCTGATAGTGGTTTAACAACTGCAAGAAATATAGTCCTCTTTACAGGAATAACTTCATAGTTTTTTGTCTACTGAAAACCAAATACGTTTTAAGGAAATTATAAATATTCCTTTTATCTTACCATGATAAAGAGATTTACTGCAAACATTAACATACCTACCCACCACACATAATTTATAACAAAGAGCTTGAAATGCTTTTATGTAAACAATCATAGATTCTCCTATGGTTACTAAAAGGCTGTTTAAAACTCTTTAGTAGCAGGGGACCTTGAAAAACACTGTTTCTAGTAAATCTCAGTGTTTCCTTTAACTTTTGCAAAATATTTACCTCGCTGACCCCATTTTTGTCTGAAATCCTTACATAAACAATGTCTGTAATAAAAGCAAATATATTTTTACTGGTTTCATAGAAAGCAGGCTTTGGAATAGAAATGCAAACAGAGGCACTGGTCTAAATTAATGGAAGCATCTCCTAGCTCCTAGACCTCATCAAGCACCTTCAGCCACCGCTGTTCACTGAAAATGGCACGTGTACCCTAACCGACAGAACAAGAAAATGCGCAGGACTCCAAATCCCATACAGCAACCACACTTCCACAGCTACCACCACCTGTTATTGTAACTGATGAGCAAGGATGCACTTGAAAGATAAAGAGAGACATGGTTACACACTTGCTCTATGCCCTTCTATTCACATAACAATGTCTAGAGAAGGCTTTCAACTGCAACGCAGTTTTTGTCAAAGTTCACCCATCCAGAAACTGGGTTCAGAAAAGGAGAAATGAGACTCCATGTTGTGATAATCTATTTATTAGATGGATGTTTAGAGGCTCAGAATGAGCTTAATATTTTAAGTTTCTGGCTCTGCCTGGGAAACTCTTGCAAGCCTCCCTGTTACATTAAGTCCTCCTAGGAGACTAGTACCTCTAAGAGTAACATCACAGTGTGCAGCAAACAGCAACTGACAGACATTATGATACCCCTCAGGGACATTCCTCATTTTATACATGATTCTGCATAATGAGACACAACATGTAAGCATTCTGGATTCCGGAGTATCTATCGACGTGTCAGGCTTTCACACAAGCTTGTCTTTTGATCTCAAATTTCCTGAAGCAGACCAGTTAAAACCATGTTTCTGGCCTTTATGCAATCTTTAGCGGAAATAATGTTGCGTGGTTTAGAAATTAATGTCTAAGTAAAAGATAACAGTTGCACTTCCTACTTCTAATCCATAGGTAACAAAGTGTCTCATAAAGAAGCATATTTATCAACTATATTTTAATAAGGGATAAAAGCTAAGTTAAAGCAGCTTCATAGAAAAATTTTCAAGGTTTCAAAGGAGGACATTATCTGAATATTTGATTAGGAGCTGCTGTGGAATAATTGATCTGTTACGGCCATTACAGAAAAAAAGAGACTTGATTTACATCAGAGTAAAATATCCCATACTCCAACTGAGGACACAGTTGTAGTTAATGCAGTAGAAAGTAACATCAAATATGCTTTTAAGATCTTCTAGCTTGACCAGAATAGGATTGTTGGTGTTGATATTATGCCTCTTAAGCACCAAGACAACAATTGATGTGAAAGTTTACTACAACAATCAACTGTAAAACAGATTTTTAGATCTCTAGAACCAGCAACTAGGACACAAGTTATTTATGTTCTGGTAAAGCACAAAGATCTCAGAGAGTCCCAGGCAGTGCATACACAGAAGAGAAGGCAATCCTCGCATTCAAAGACGCTGCAGCCTAGGAAACAAGATAGGAAAAGAAGAGATACACGGGGATGTATCCAATGGCTAGGGTCATTAGCCTGCAACAATTGCAACAGCCAGCAGACAAGCTCCAAGCAGAGCAGGCAACTGAACATGTGCCACCCACCCCAACCAGGGTGATGCCCACAGTGCCCCTCATGTGGGAAGGGAGCTAGTCATTTCAGCACAAACTGAGCTCCGAGTCATGAGAAGGCTCCCTGGTGAGAATTTGTCTAACATAAAATTTTCTGCCTAAACAGTGAATTATCATCCATTATCTGACGTCTTTCTGTCTCCCTTGGTCCTTTTCCAATACCAGGATAAAAGCGAAAGGATGAATGGCTTAATTTTCCATGAAGAAAAAGCATAACACTTTTCTTGCAACATTTTAGTTTGCATGGGGACCTTTATTTTTTCTTTTTTAAAGTTCTTTAACTAGCTGTAATTTAGAATCAGAGAATCATAGCATATCTGAGTCAGAAGGGACTCACAAGGATCATCAAGTCAAACTCCTGACTCCATACCAGGCAACCTAAAAGTTAAACCATGTACCTAAGAGCGGTGTCCTAGCATCCCCTGAACACTCTCAGGCTTGGGGCTATGGCCACTTTCCTGGGGAGTCTTTTCCAGGGCTCGATCACCCTCTCAGTGAAAAAACCCTTTTCCTTATATCCAATATGAACTTCCCCTGATGAGTTTTAAGCTGTTTCTTCATGCACTACCAGTGGGCAAAGGAGAGGACATCAAGCACCTTCCACCCCACTCTGCCTCTGCTAACAGCTGCCTCACACCAGCCCAGCAATGGCTGCAACTCAGGGAAAAGTGAGTTTTCCCTGGACTCCACCTGTGGTTTGTCAAGTGCGCTGGTGAAGGTGCTACATAAATGTCATTGGTTATTTTAGGTGACTGCCTAAGGGAAAGCTGCTATAAATGATGTCAGGAGTGTTACCACACAGTGAGTAGTAGCCACGTATCCTTTTAGGTTCTCAGAAAGGTCTTCAGCAGTCTCCTCTCACAAACCATTGCATCAGTGTGATGAATTGTTACACAGGCATGACAAAGCACCAGCTTCTGTACTCCATCACACACACCCGGGGTGCTGGAAAATGGGGTTGATTTCTTCAGTGTTTTTTTAATGTGGCAGGTACAGTCAACCTCATGACTATTTTCTGCTTTAAAAAAATCCAGCTATCCATTTGTTTTCATTTTTTTTCCTGGGTGTTCCCCTTCTGACCTGCTGCATTCTAGTTGGGTACAATTCCAGGTACTTCAACTGCCTCACACTTTTTTTTTTCATACCTAAAACTGGTGTGGGGCTGCACAAAAGTCAGTTCACATGCAGTGTTTGTTGGTACATTAGCTGGGTTCTTTGAAATGTCTGCAGGTAGACGGATGAAGGAAGGAAGGAAGGAAGGAAGGAAGGAAGGAAGGAAGGAAGGAAGGAAGGAAGGAAGGAAGGAAGGAAGGAAGGAAGGAAGGAAGGAAGGAAGGAAGGAAGGAAGGAAGGAAGGAAGGAAGGAAGGAAGGAAGGAAGGAAGGAAGGAAGGAAGGAAGGAAGGAAGGAAGGAAGGAAGGAAGGAAGGAAGGAAGGAAGGAAGGGAGGAAGGGAGGAAGGGAGGAAGGGAGGAAGGGAGGAAGGGAGGAAGGGAGGAAGGGAGGAAGGGAGGGAGGGAGGGAGGGAGGGAGGGAGGGAGGGAGGGAGGGAGGGAGGGAGGGAGGGAGGGAGGGAGGGAGGAAGGGAGGAAGGGAGGGAGGGAGGGAGGGAGGGAGGGAGGGAGGGAGCCTGTAAATGCATGCTCACATTCTTCCAACTGAAGACTGGCCCAGCCCAAAACACACAAGTACATGTGACAGGATCAGAAATTGTCCTCTTGCTACGCATGAAAAAAAGGAATGCCTGATGTAGAAGGCAAAGTTGGTAAAATTTTAGCGTGGTGTGAGAAGGCTGCCTATGTTTCACATGGAACAATTTGGCTTCTAATACTATTTTCCCTTCCCTTCCTGACATGATAAATAAAAGGAGTCTCAACAATCCTTGTCCTCAAGCTGCATCTCTCACAGCAGTTCACAGGAGCAGTCAGTATAACTGACTATGCTGAGCTGTAATCATCTTGCCTCCCTCCTATGCAGTCAAAATCATACCCCCTCCTCTTTCCTTGCTGTTACTCTGAGCAGCTTAGAGCTATCAGTCTGTAGAGCTGCCATCTGGGATACTCCACTGATCCCAAGTGCTACCAACACAACCAGTGACAGATGTGGAGGAGAAGCATCGGCCGGCCATATCTCTGAGCTCACAAATCCAAACACTTTGACTTACGAAGGAAACCATGCCACCTGCTAGGGCTGGTGGAGCACAAACCCAGTGCCTTGAAGTAGGCTGGAACACACTGCATAGGAGCTTGAATAATGTGACATTTTCTTTTTAACTATTGTTTTTAGATAAGCAGTGTCATAATAAATAGACCTAGGGAGAAGTGCTCACTTTTCAGCAGCAGAGAAACACTCCAAATGAGTGTTTTCTGTTTGACAGCCCTTCTCTCCCACTCTCTTCACCCACCTTCCTCATTTCCCTCCCTCACACCAAACTTTTTTTTTTTCCCCCCAAATAAACATTCCTTAAGTCCATCAGCATTATACATCCTTTTTAAATGCAGGTCAAGCACATAAGAAGGACTAGAAGAGACCTCACGGGCTGTGGATGCCCATGTGGATGCTGAAAGCACATGCACCTCTTCATATATCTATCATTCTCAATCTTACAAGCAGCTTGCTTTTTTCTCAGCAAGCTCTGGATTACAAACCCAGTCCACAGCTCCCCCTGCTCAAACGTGAGCCTCTTAAATTCCAGGCTACACTGTTTTGCCTCACTTGTTTTTCATGTGAGTATTTTCTTTCAGTTGCAATACCTTTTCACCCTTGATAAATAGGCATTTAAAGCTTTTTTAGATAACGTTTGTGTCTACTCTGACACTTTGCTAGATTTAAAGGTCATAGGCTTTTCCTACATGACATGTCCTCCATCCCCTTGGTTTTCCAGTCTGCCCAGTAGACCCTTCTGCGTCAGTCCAGTTACCGATTAATTTTTTTGAACGCGGGTGGCCAGGTTTGTGCTCGCTATTCCAGGTGAGGTCTCATCCGTGCCTTGTATAATGGCAGCAATGATTCCCTATCTCTGCTGCAAATGCCTCTCCTGACACATCTGAGATCACATTTGTCTTTTTCATGGCTGTCTCCAGCTGGCACTCTGAGCCCAGCTAGGACTCCCGGCTCTTTCTCCTCCTCCGGCATTTCCAGCTGATAAGCACCTGTGAAACTTGGTAAAGCAGAAGGGTCAGCTAGGCAGAGGACTGTTCCGACTGCAACTCTTTATTTAAGGCTGCTCAGAGGAAGAAAGGGGCATAAATGAGCCTGTAACAGCTGTCACAGCAGTTGTTACAGCCAGACAAACCCTGTGAACGTTTTCCATTCCTGTTTGCTGAGTAGCTCCCGAGATCAAGACCATGCCACAAGCAACAGCATCTCTTGACCTCTCAACACCAGGTTCACAGTCAGGGAGGAAGGAGTGAGAAAGTAACAGCAGTGTCACATGCAACCCCAAACCCTCCCGAAATGACATGATGTAGAGAAGCTCTTCTGATAGTTTCTCAGAAGTCTGAATGAAACGCTCTGATTTGCAATGGTGGGGGGTGGAATTTCTTCCAGTCAGGCTAAGCCGTGTGCACAGGTAAATGGGAGGATGACATTAATATTGCTTTGGAAAAAGTTTTTTAGTTAAAAAATTAACATCACTGTCCACACTTAGATTAGTGCAAAATGAGCAGACTTTGTGTGTGTGTGTGTGTGTGTGTGTGTGTGTGTGTGTGTGTGTGTGTGTGTGTGTGTGTAATATGGCTTCATGTGTTGGGAGAGGAGGAAAGCTTGTAGAAGCCCTCAGTCTTGTTACGTCACTGTTTCCTGTAAGGTCACTAGCCACGCCATCACATCATTGGTATCACAAGCTGATTTGCATCTGTTTATTCTAAAATGAAAGCAAATTGGACTTCATGCCCAAAACCTCAGAGCCATGCTGACACACAAGAGGTCCATCATCTTTGTACCATGTTTGTAATTTGGGAATTTTTTTCCTCTCCACTCCAGAAGGATGACAGTTCATAGCACAGCAGTGAAAACACCTCGTTTGTGCACTTGTAGTGCTTGATGAGGGGCAGAAACTTTTGATTCCCCAGAGGTCCTTCTTGTTCCTTCCCCAATAGAAAATGCCTCCCTGTATTTCAAGACAGCAGTGAGAAATTCTTCTAAATAATGCTCAGCCTTCTGACAATGCTTTTCATAACAGAGAACATAAAAGCACTTTACATAGGGCTCATGCACATCATTCTGCTGCACACTGCGCAGAGCCTAAAATCAGAAGGGGAGCAGCCTGCTCCACATGGCACTTCCTGCACATGTCCCTGGGACCCAACTCATCCCTGTGCACCATTTCAGGCATCAAATGCATCCTATGTTAGTATAAAATGATGAAGACGGAACTGCTGAATCCCCTTGAAGGTTCCCTATGCCATGCCGGACAAAAATCCATACTGCTTTTGCTCAGGAAATGATGTTACCACCTTGGACCCCCAAATCACGTTTTATAAAATGTGAGCAGCAGAGTCTAAAACATGGCTTTTAATAGCAGCTGTATCACCTATCCCCATTTATAGCATCACTGTGGATTGCACTGCAGCACATTTCCTACAAAATTCTTCAGGAATAATGACAATAAAACCAACACAATTACTTCTCTGAGCACTAGCATTGGGGTATTTTTTTCAAAGAACAGATTTGATTGAAAGGTAAGGATTAGCTTTAAATTCCTCCACCCCTTCTTTTATTCGAATATGAAAAGAAGGTGTAATACAGATGCTTACCTTGATATGACATTAAAAGACAGTTTGGGTCAATATAATTACCGTAGAAGAGCAGAATTTTAAAAAAAATCCTTAAATATTTGTACTTGCTGATTTTTACCCTTCAGGTGCATTGTAGCATTCTGGGGTAAATCAGCCAAGTCCAAACCACAGATGCAGAAGTAACTTCTAAGCAGCCCCTCGCTTAAGGCATAGACGATGCACACGATACTGCAGGTTAATGCTCCCCCAAACCGCAAAAATCCACTACTTCTGCCAACGACATTTTAGGACATAACCATGTGAGTCAAAGTGACCCCCCAGAAGAGCTTCTTTGCACTTGACAGGAGGTTTATGGACATGTTGTAAATGTCAGGCTACACCATTTTTAATAATAAAAAAAGACACTATAATACTGTTTCCTTGTATCCAGGACAGAAAATCATTTGGTAAGAGTAAGAACATTTATTGGTTTTGACATAAAAATTTCTTGCTGTGAGGTGGAAACGCTGTACTCCAAATACCGGAAGAAACGTGAAATCTCAAGGGTTATGTTCAGTAACTCTTGGTTCAAAAGCAGACGCTGCAGGTGCATTATTTAAGAGCTTGTCAGAGATGTTCTTCTGCAGCACACTGCTCCAGGATTCATCTCCTGCTATGGCTGGGAAGGGGATTCTCATGTAAATATATGGCGGAACTGGCTAGCTGCAGGTCACACCCATACTGCCCAACCCTCTTCAGTACCGCGGTGGTCACTGCAAAGCACTCGTGTCAGAAAAGGTCCTCGGTATCAAAAGACCACTGCTCCTCCCCAGCGTGCCACCGAAGAGTGGCTCTTTGGCTGAGCCCTTCAGCGTGTGTTTGTGCTGGGAAAATTCAAAGCCACATTTCTTCTTGTTCAGGGGCCACGCTGGCAGTTCTAAAGCGCGTTTTGTGCTGCCGTGTTCAGTGCAAACTGGGTGACACACGGGCCTAGCATGCTCAATGCAAATGAGAAGCACTTGCAGCCCAAGCCACGGTTTTGAAATTCCCAACTCCTGCACACAGAGAAACTCAAGCATATTTTATTTACCAATTCCTTTTTTTTTTTCATTTTTCATTCTGCCAGAGCATAAAAACTTGAGTAGAAGGTGGTCACATCAGGATTTCAGTAGGGATGACCACAAACATGCCAGTAGAAGAAACAGAAGAGGCTCAAAGGACCGAACTATTCAAAACAAAACAAAACAAGAAAGCCTAATCCAAATGGATGGATCAGGTGCCTATAGCACTACGCTAGACTTTCACCTGCATGAGCCATGGGAACATCGTCTTCAGCACAGGTGAGCTCATCTGCGGAAAGGATCTGACCTGTGTTTCTGAAGAAGATATCCAGAGGCAGACCTGCATAGCTACCTGCCCGTCTCTCTCACACGCCCGTCAACATTTCAGGAAGAAGGAATTTCCTATGTCTTTTGGGTGCCAGAGTGAAGACAAACAAAAAATCCATTTTGAACTATTCCAGTACAGACTAAAAATCCCTCATAGTGGAAAATCACAGCTGGCAAAATATTTTTTTCTTTTTTTTTTTTATGAAACCGAGTAGCTTAAAAAGAAATAAGAGAGAAAAATCACTTTCAGCCAGGAACAAGCAGCAGCAACACAATTTTAAATCGCATATTTTTAGAAAATACTGTTTTGATGGAAAGTGCTCCCCTTAAACGTGTCTATACTGGCCAGTCAGAAAGGATATAAAGATTAGAGAAATGGCTTTCCTAATGTATCATTGCACAAAACAACATTTGAGAGGGTAAGGACACAGGGAAAGCAGCAGCAGTCCCTTGCATATGGAGTATGCTGGCCATGTCTGTGGCACAAAAACACCTGTAACAAACCATTTTGCACAAAATTGTGCTCTGCAGCGGTGAGGGAAACTCAGAATGAAAAAAGGTGACCCTATGTGTGCCTAACTGAAAGCCAGAAAATAGCTCTGTACCATCTCTCACTTGCACTGAACCCTGAAGGGGGAAAAAAAATTAGGATGATTACACATTTAACTGCACTAATCCTGGATTAAAGATTTAATTCCTAGGCTGTTTACAAGCCATCAATACAAACATTAATAAGCAGATATATGGCAGGCTGCTTTAAAAGTATATTACTTTGCTGTCAAAACTAGCTGTGGTACAAATTTGGGAGTATGCAATGTTTTATTCTTCTTAAAGAAAGGGTTTATCTAAGGGGTTTTAAGTAATCTCTTATGCCTGAACTACCAAATAAAAATATTACATCCTCTGCAAACACTAAGTAGGTGTTTTCTCTTTTGTTAGCAAATGGAGTACACCCTAGCCTTTTAAATTTTTGAATGGCTTTGAAAATAAAAGGTGTCTCCAATATAATATTTATAACAGGTAAATTATATCTCTTCAGACAAGAGTAACAATTAACGAAAAGCACCTGTACCGTGTTTACCTTTATGAAGCGTTATTGTACTAAGTAGCACAGAACCTGAATACAAGAGAAAACTTGCACTATTCTGGGGGGCACCTGGGAAACTCTTCACCATTCACTCTAAGGAAACCGACAGTTCCGAGGGAAACTCGCCTCAATTCGCCTCTACACTCTCCTCCACCAGCAGGTATTACAGGTAAATGACCTCATCAGTGTACGCCTTGTTTTAGCATTTAAACAAAAAAAAACCCACAACAAAATCTTTCTCAGCCTGTGTTGACGTGCTGTCAGTCACCACAGGCTGGCACATCACAGCTGGACAGGCTTACGTGCCTGGGAGTTTCCAACATGCACAAAGCTGCTTTTCAGAAACGGGTTATGGGATAAAGATTTATTTCCAGTCTCTTCTCACATTTTTTTCTATTTCCATTTATCCTGCTGTGAATAGTGCAACTCCTCCCATCAATTCTTGCCCGCCCCCCCAGTAGCGTACAAATTAGTTTCCCCTAATTCCTTTTAGCCTGTGTCTTAACTCAGTGGAAGCTGGGTTCAATTCTGGATCTAAACCCAACTGTAGCCAAGAGAAGCTTTTCCACGGGCATGAACAGGCTTTAGCTTTGCACAGGGAAGCCGAGGTATGATGGTGCAGTGCAACACCACTGAACCCCATGTCCTTCAGCAGGTGTGGGAGCAGGGATCGTACAAAATTTAACTCTCTCCAAGGTTTGGGATAACACAAAGCCTTCTATCAGGATGGAAACTACACAAACAGGAGGTGTCAGACTCCTGGGTGACATGGCCAAAAGTCTTGTGGCTGATACCTGGACAGTTCAGAATCATTGCAGTCAGCTAGCTTGGGAAACGATAAATTCACCAATTTTGCTAGCTCAGGGAAATTTTGTGAAACTTTACCTTGCCTCTCAGTGACAAAACCATAAAGCACCTGTAGTGGTGTGATCTGCGACTGAATGCCTGTTGTCCTCACAGACAGCATTCTGCATGCTAACTGGGATTACTGCACGTAAAAAGAATGAGGGAGGGTAAAAAATAGAAAAAAAAGCATCTTAGAAGTTACTTATGTTTAATGCTTAAAAGTCTGAATGCACAAACAATAATCTACCATTATAGAAGTACTGGTGGTCAATACAATGCATTAGAACTATGTACAATGACACAGTTTAGTATCAAAATCTTTCTACAATGTAGAGTATTACGAAACTGTTAATGACATCAAACACTAAGCACTTAAGACACCATTTTTTGCTACCACATTTGGAACTTCAATGAACAGTCCATTTTAACTTGCAGCATCAATCCATTTCTAGTATGAAATTAAGTAATTTTCTACTTATACAATAAGATTTATCTACACGGGTCTTTTGATTTTGATCCATAGCAGCAAAGGCACTGTACATCAGCAGATCCACAGACTTAAAGATTTTTTTTTAAAGCATTCAAAAAAAAAAAAGTCACAGATCATAGTTTAACAGCAACAACAACAACATAAAAAGATAACACGTTGTCTCTGGCACAATGGCTCAGTCTGCGTCCGTTTTAGGGACATCCAATCAAGACTTGGATTGAACTGCTGGCGAACAAAGCAAGTCCTTATCCCAATGAGAATCCATTCCTTTTTGTATGTCGGAATGAGTACTCTTGTAAATCCTACCTTGGAGGTCATTGCTTTTGTAGTTTGTATATTGGTAGGCATCCATTCTTATTTCAGTGCAGTTTCCAAAGAACATATCAAATATTTTTCATAATCTCTTGTAATTGAAAAATTGCCCAAAGACACATATCCCCATTTTCAAGGAAACATTGCAAAAGTTTCCAGAAGTAACAAAGGTGATTCTTTGAGGCAACTTATTGTACTCTCTACAATATAACAAAGAGAGGTGTTTATATTAAAAAACCTAGCTTGACACCAAAATGCTTTATGTTTATCAACAGGAAAGCATTGAGAACAAATCTGTACACAAGATGCTATATTAACATTGCAAATATATAAATTAGCACATTCTTACTTAAAGTGAATTTAATTTAGATGTGAACTGAATTTGCCATTCATCACAGGCATGTAGATTACTGGCTACAGTTTGCAATTTCCTAATGTTTCCAAGACTGTCTAAAATAGTTAAGATACAGCATCTTCCCACCAAATAATTATACTGTAATAACACTTAGAGGTCTCATCCAAGAACAGGACTAAAAAATATAACAAAGTTTATTTTTTTAAATAGAAACTACAAGTCTATTTAGTGTATCTTTTAGCTATCTCGTGAACATCCTTCTCCAAGATCCCCAATTAATCCACCTGCAGAAACACAAAAGTATACAATGCGCTTTTCAAACTAAAGCCGGGCCAGACAGCTTTATTTAGTCAGTTCATTGTTAGAAAGCCTTCTTTAAACAAAATAAATACATTACAGCTATAATACATAATTAAAGAGTCAAGTTCACTGTTAGGTATGCTTATCTGGTCTTCTTCCAAGTGGATAACTGACAATTTGGTATCGCAAGTTCTTAATGAGCATTCACGAATCAACAGCAAGTTAAGAAGGTAAAAATAAATTCCACAACTGTGATGAGCATTTATGTTCTCAGTTTAGAAAGGAAAAAAAAAAGAAAAAAAAAAAAAGGAAAGAAAAATAAAGGAATATACAGCAAAGTGCTAGGAGAAGGAGTTCTGTCTGCATTCAGATTTGTCTCTAATAAATAACTTCATAGACTGTAGCCTTCTTGTCCCCAGAGCCAGTGACAATGTATTTGTCATCCACAGAGATATCACAGCTAAGCACAGATGAGGATTCTTTGGACTATAAGAAAAAAAAGGCAAAAAAAAGGAGAAAATTACATCTTTCCAACCATTCAATCTAGAATGACTCGAAGATTAATTGGAAGAGCTTATTGAAATATCAGTACTGCAGTGACAGCTTTGGTCATAGAATCATAGAATGGCAAGGGTTGGAAGGGACCCCAAGGATCATAAAGCTCCAACCCCCCTGCTACAGGCAGGGCCACCAAGCTCAGGCCTGGATCTACACAAGGTTGCCCAGGGCCCCATCCAACCTGGCCTTGAACACTTCCAGGGACGGGGCATCCACTACTTCTCTGGGCAGCCTGTTCCAGCACCTCACCACTCTTTCTCTAAAAAAACTTCCCCCTAATATCCAATCTAAACCTTCCCTCCTTCAGCTTTAAACCATTCCCCCTTGTCCTGACATTGTCTACCCTTTAAAATGTTTATTCCCCTCCTGTTTGTATGCTTCCTTCAGGTACTGGAAGGCTGCTGGTCACGAGAGTGCTTCTCCAAACTTACTCCACCCAAACCACTATGGCAGTAAAACCAGCAGCAGAAAGGGAACTGAATGCTACGGGCCTAGAGATAACCTATCGAACAAAAAGCAGCGGTCTTTTCTATACAATGTACAAGCAATGAGCACTTATTAATATTTTATTCCTCCGTTTTTGCATAAAAATGGATGAAAATCCATGTTCTTTTTCATCTTTTCTCCCTTTTTTGTTGTAAACCAGAAATCCATATGGAGAAGCCCTACTCAGCAACAGGTATGAAACAAAGAGACTCTACAGAAGTAACTGTATCTCCTCTCCTGTAATTCCACATCACAGACAACTAAAGCCTCCCAGAAAGGAATTTACATTATCAAGGAGGATGCAAAAATGAAAAACCTGTGGTGGAACAGGATGCAAAGCAGCATACAGGAGATGAATGGGAGACAGAATACACCAGGATGCAGTAGCTCTGACTCTCCCAGCTTTTCTGACATTTCTGAGATGATGTATACATTTCACACACTGTTTTGGTGTCTGTTTACACAACATTTGTCCACATTCTTTTTCTGCCTGTCACTGCCAGAGCCAGGCACTTCCCAATCATGCGACAGCTTTGCCAAGAAACCTCTGGTGCACTGCAGAGGAAGTTCCTTTCTCCACCCCTTATTAAGAAAGTTTCACAGGGTTTTAACATCAACTTTAAGGCAGATGTGTTCTTGATTTGGGCTTTCAGGTGAGACCTGACTATTTAAACCAGAACAACAGTTAGATTAATTAAAAAAATCCCAGCGTAAAGGTACCTGGAGGTAAAAGAGGAGAGAGCATGCCAAAAAAATCCCACTTTTCTTAAATGGCACTGAAGTGCCACTAGAACTGGGCACTGAGGGTTTAAAGACTACAGAAAGTTTACAACTTCCAAGTGCACCCTGTGGGACTCCTCCAAAATGATAGAGCCTTCAGGTCAGTCCACTGACTTCAGGCATCTCATCCAAGAAAAAACCATGTGTTGAATAGGACTTTCACTGTTTTGGCTACATTTTGCACCTTCACCTAGCAACATGACTCAGGTACTGTATTACAGCAATATGCACAAGAAGGTGAGAAAGAAGGGTATTAAAAACAATTTAGGATTAAAGGTTTCCTTCATTCTAAGAGCTAAATTGCTCAAATGTTAAAGGACAAAAGCGTGTATCTCTTTAATTACAGACAAAGTCTTAAAGAAACATAGCAATTAGCCAAGAATTTCCATTTAAAAACTCCTTAAGCTAATGACAGACCCTGAGATGTGCAGCTCTACTGCGCTGTAATGTATGTGGAAAACAGCTTTTAAGAGATTATTACCTGGAATATACTGGCTCCATAAGGTGTTCTCCAGGCATTAAGAAGATTATCTTTTCCAGTGCTTACAAACCATTTGCCTGCAACAGATTGTTTAAATATTATTGTTGCATTTTCCTGCCAAGGACTGCACCCCAAGAAACAGATTAATGATAAGAACAATGCATTCACACATTAATGGAAAACAGAATAGTCACATTTTCATCAGGCTGCACTGTGGTGTTTGATCACAGCATAAGCAGTCTACACAAAAAAGCAGCCATATAAAATTTTAAAACTGATTTTAATACTTAAATATAAAGTCTAATTTTTAACTGTACGCCTAATTTCATTTAAAGGTAATCTTGTACGAAATTCTCAGGAGGGAAAACACTGGCACAGAAAGATTTGCTTACCACAGTGAGCAAATTTGAGTGACAACACACAGCTCTCATGAAGATGCAGCTGGTACTTGTCCGGCTTAGTAACATGCAGCACCTCGACATTGCTGTTCTCCATTCCTACTGCCAGCCACTCGCCCGTTGGACAGTAGCCCAGTGAGAAGATCTGGAATTAGCACAGCACATGTCTTAATCAGTAAAGGAACAATCTTGAGATATTCAAACCTGACTCTTGCCACACTGTTAACACTATGTAAAAACACATTTTGGTTGTCTAAAGTTTTAAAAACATGATGATTCAATTACTATAGTAATCAAGATAAACTTGTAAACAAAGCTCAATTAAAATTGCAATAGTAAAGCACTGAGTCAAGCTATAAAAGTTAACGTCCTAGCTTATCTGACAGCATTTAAAAATATTTTCATAAAATATTTTTGAACAAGAATCTACAGAAATGGGAACAGACTGCACACAGGAACACTTTTCATTTGGCAATTCTTTTATAAAAAGGGTTCTCCAACTGCTCTCAAGGGAGAAGTATTAATCCATCAAATTGTCATAATCCAGAAAGATGTTTAGCTGCTACATCAAAAAGAAAAAGAAAACAAAAAAAGAAAAAATGGTGAGGCTAAGTGAAAAGTTCTTTGGAGTTCTCTTTAAGCCTGCTTTTTTTACTATTAAAATAAACCCCAAAACTCAAAGTGCTTGTTCCAGTAAACCATTTTTCTTAACATGCCAAAGCTTTTGAGATTGAACCTGTGATGTGAAATCATGTTGCTGTAGCTGCCTCCCTTCTCTGAGATCCCAGGATCTCACTGTATTGTCCAAGCCTCCTGTCCATAGTTTGGTGCCATCATTAGAAATGTCAATACAGCTCGCTCCGTCTGTGTGGCCCTGGAATTGCCTGGAAGTATGGAAAGAAGATATGCATGTTCTCACACTGAAAAGAGTTGGTCCAGTGCACATATACAAAATACCTCCTTTTTATTTCAGCGTCTGACATGCAGCCATCAAAGACAACAGAAACATGGGCTCCAACAGCAATCTGAGATTAACAGAAGTTCTAGGATGACTAGGTGAACTCTGTGACAAACAGATGAAGCCATCAGTCCAAACATCCAAGTGTCAATCTGACTTCAAAATACACGCTTTACGAGTCACATAGTTTGGAGATCTTTGCTGCTGACTGTGTGATACTCACTACTCAATTGAAAATACCCTGCTCCCTCTGAAAAAATACAGCATGATTGTCAAAATTCACATAGTTTAAGAAGAACCTGTGGGTCAGCAACAATTTTAGAAAATAAAGAACAGTCTAAATGGTAACACAAGGGAGTAAAAGGCTGTCTTTACATGCAAAACTGAAGTATTACACATAATGACACACACACAGAGTACAGTGCACAGAGAAGCTCTGTATGATTGGTTGAGCAGCAACCCATACTCCTAAAAAGCTAAGTTTGCAATGCAGTAATTTACACACATCTTTACCCAAGACATATTTGCTAGAGCACTGATTAAAGAGATTGGAGTGTGAGCACAGTGTATTGCATGGAAACAAAGAAAACCATCTGTTCAAAGAACCTACAGCAATGTCAACACCAGCTGATCTTAAGAAATTACAGTTATTGGGGCTGCTCAACAGGCTTGGAATTCTTAAATTCTCAAAACCTATAAACAATTATACAGGCTTTTTTCGAGGTATTACCATGGCTATTGCCTAGCAATGAAATACTGGAAGCAGCTATGCAGACACCATGGAGAAAACAGCATACGTACGCAGAAGAGCATGTAAGGCCTCATCTAATTAATTCTTCACAACCTGATGAGCCTACCTTACTAAAGTCTGGTTATGCAGATCCCACACTGCGATGTTCCCATCACTACAGCAAGAGAAGCAGACCTTGGAATCAGGGCTGATAGCTAGGGCATAGCAAGCTGGAGCAGAAGATGTCAGCTCTGCTTTGATGCGAGGAGTTGGAGCTGCCAGGTCCCAAATGGATAACGTGCTGGCTTCCCCACCAACAATCAGGGTGCGGCCGTCGGGGAGCAATCTGCAGGAACGGATGTAGTTATCTCTGTTCTGTGGAGACAGAAGCCATCAAGAGATTACTCATGAGGAAAGGAAAACAGCATTAACATGAGAGCAGAAATCCATAAAAGTATTGTATTCCCTCCTGGTTTTAATGAGCCATTTATACTTATGACAATGATAAAGTGTATTAATGCCAGAAAATTACATGACATTAGGGAAGTACTTAAACTTGATCTACAAAATTCAGTAGTGAGAGATATTTAATCTTAATTAGCATCAAAACGCAAAGACCTGAACCCAGCCCAAAACAATTCAAGATAGCTGTATTCGACAGCTTGTGTGGAAAGTTACATTTTCATACTCTGTTTATTTCAGCACATTAACCTCTCGGCATGGGAGAGTAACAAATTCCCTGCATGCTCCCCCCCCTCTGTTCCAGTGAGACTTGCTGCCACCATCTAGAAGATGTCAGAGGAAAATATTTGGGCAATTTGCTTCATTTGTGTAGCAACTTGTGTAGCAATTCATTATATGTCTACATGTGCTGCACAGTTCTCATTTTACTGCCTCTGTAACAAGAAGCAACATTTTACCAAGGACTGGTAAATGACACTAGAAAAGCTGCTAACAATAGTTCATCTTGTTAGCACATTCAGATAATTTGTGAATAACACTCAGGGATATTTTTAATTGTCACATTAAGACAGGGCAATGCATTCACACACATACACAGACACAAAGTAAGTGACACAATCTTCAAATATTCTCAGAGAATACAGCTGCAAGACAGCAATTTTTAGCATGATAGGATATCAAGCTTTAAGATTGCCAACAAATGTCAAAGTTTATAAACAATATTTGCTCTACTGTCTTTGATCTTTCTCCCTTCCAAAACAATTTTGGGATATTAAAGATTTTTTGCTTTATTGGGGGGAAAAAAACCACAAGTACAAACAGGAAAATACTTCAAACTCAGCTCTAAAAGAAACAACAAAACTGCAAATGAAGTATCAAGCTTTGATTTCAAAGACAGTACTCAAATAGCCACTGTTTCCTGTACCTTAATGGTATCATTTCAATCTTAACACAACCTGGTATCTTTTTCTAATATCCTATGCCCTAGTTCACCTACCAGGCAGTCCAGCTGAGAGACAGGGCTCTTGTTGCCAGGGTGGCTGATGTCCCAGACTTTGACGCACCCCTTTCCACCCGTGTACACATGTCTCGTGGGGTTGCTGATGGTTACTGCACACACAACTTCTCCATGGTTCAGGGTGTTGATCTGCCGGGCATGGCGGGGGATTCCTGGACCGATGAGGGCATCAGGAGGGAAAGGAACTGGCTGCATCTGACCATCTGCACTTACATGAAATGAATATGCTCTGAGGGGGAAAAAAAAATGAGGGGTGGGAATTTAGGAAGTTTTTCTACAAGCCTATTTAGAAAACAGAATTAACAGTGTCTTTCCACTGTGGGTATTCAGGTTGTGCAATCAGCTCTTTATGACGTGAAGAAGAAGTTATTTATTAATCTATAGCATGGCCCTCACAGCATAAACTTAGGTACTCTTAACATGGAAAGGCAAGCACATTCCACTGATCAAATGAGCTTTTACAACTCATGTAATGGTAATTGCTGGCATGTGTGGATACAGGATGCTAAACTTCGGGCACAGGGAGTTCACCACATGCAGAGAAGGGAAGGAAGGACATGTCAGGGCCCCCTGGAAGACAGAAGCAGTTGGCTGGCTGCTGCAGAGCACAGTGGGTAGCTGAATGCCTGGGGACACACACATGTATTTGGTTGCTCCCTTATGGACCAATGTGCAAATCTCAGCCTGACTGCTGACAAGCTGCCCCAAATGCACCAGGGGTCCCACGCCCCTCAAGTTAAACAAAAGGAATACTTCCTGACATGACAAACCAACAAAAACGCACTGGAATTTTTTTCCTTCTTTTGGGCTTGCTGTCTTTTTTCCTTTTTTATTTTTTTCCCCTCCTCCCGTTTTTTTGTGTGGACCTGACACAACAACTAGAAATCCCATTTTTTCTTGCCAGAATCAGGACTCTCACTGAGAAAGAATGTGTTGTGTGACTGCCAGTTATGCCACCTGTGAATAGCCTATCAACAGCTTCATCTCAAAATATTTTCCAGGGAGAACAGTTAGGTTGCAAAATTGTCTTGTTCTGAGATGCTACCTGACACATCACATCTATTACAAGAGCACAAACTTTGTAAGAGGGTTCACATACACATACCGAGCTGCGCTTAATGGAAAGCTTTAATTTCCTTAGGCCTTAAAAATCATCATAATACTGATGACAAATCCACTGTCACAATGGTGGGATAAGAAGAGTTCACCAAAAAGAAATGATTTTATGAGAATACTTAGGGAGATCACTTGCTTAATTGCTGCTTCAAAGGCACCTAAGAAGGCAGTCTTCAGGATTCAACTACTAAATTTAAGATTCATAGTGCATTAACACTAGAAGAATAATTTTCAGTGGGACAAAATGGCAATTGCATTTTCACCTTTCTGCCCTATTCCCAGAGCATTATACACTCTTCTCATCCTGCACTCTGTTTCTTGTTCTGGCAGGTCTGAGTGACAGATCGTATCATCATTCTCCATTTTTTGACATTAAACACATTCAGAAAAGGGTAGGACAGATTTCTGCGGTTGTCAGGAGCAGCAAACTGCCAGTATGAGTAGAATTAGGGTTTGATTATCAGTGCAGAAATTGGAAATACCTTCTTTGTTATCACCCCTAATTCCTGTTTGCTGCAGTAAGGTACTGAAAAAAGCATCTGAAATCTCTAACAAAACAAGTGCAACTTCATTATCGTCTCTTCTGACTTCTGTATGCAGTCACTCTCTGCAGAATGAGGAGAGCACTGAGTGAAAGACACTTTTATCAACCAAAGTGATTTTTAGCAGGCTTGCAACATACGCAGGGAACACATGTAACAATTACAGAAACACCACTTAGCTCTGCAGTGTTTGGTGACTACATTATTTGCACTCTATCCCTTACTCCATAGCAGCATGTGTGATTAAACTGTTGCTTTGCTGTTTAGTTTTGTGGTGCTTGAGTGGTTTTGGGTTGGGTTTTTTCCCCCACTCTGACAACTAACACTGCATGTTGCTTCCTTGAAGTACTCTAAATATCTTACAAATACCTGACACTATAAACACCTGGTGAGCACTTTTTTCTTCTTTTCACATTAGCTACCGTCTTCTATTTATACATTGCACAACCCTCGGCATTTTGTTGCATCTCCAAAGTAAAAAGAGAATTATTAGGGTCCAGATCCATGACGTCCCACAGGCTGCCAGCTCCATTTCAATAGACACTCAACAGTGCAGAGAATTTATACAACTTTTGCTCCAAGGAAAAAGGAAGAGTAAATGAGAAAGCAACAATCCTGAATGATAGCTGTGAAAAGCACTGCACTTAAGATGAAGAAAAATCAATATAATCATACTAAAGCAACCACAGTTTTCAAAGGTTTTAGGCCCTACGGCAGACAAATGACGGTTACATTTAAATGTTTAAAACAGTCATCAACAACAGTCAAAACCCTTGAGATGCATGCCAATTCAACCTGTTTGATTTCAGTTTGCCTCATATTCTGTTCCTTCATCACCTCTAACACAAGTTATACGTATGCAAAGAGGTCTCTATAGGTATTGCCATTTCTCAGACCACAGTAAGAAAAGCCTGGTATCCTTCCTTCCTTCCAGGTGACCAACTCCATCAAGGATGAACTTGCAACCAGTGAACATTTGAACATTATGTAAAGCTATTTCTAAGTGCTGCTACATGTTGTAGGATAAAGATCTGCACCCCACAGAATTTTTAATGCAAGCAGTTGGTCCAGAAGCCACTGCACACCAATTTCCAAACTTGCCTTATACAGCCACATTACTATCAGAAGAGTCACCATGAGGCAGTAAACCAGTCTGTGAGGTCTGAGAGAGATGGGCATGGTTTATGATACACATGACACAGACAGAAGAGGAGTTACAGGCACTACCACTGATTGTTTGTCACCATATGTCATGTTATTAATCCTCTATGTCCACAAGCTCACTGGCAGGTAAGCATAGGCATTTACTCACATGCATGCAAGTGCGTGACTAACCCCAAACACTCCTCTGCAAACACATTCATGTATGCGAGAATGAGAGAAGAATGGCACACACATCCCCTGCCCTTCAAACTCTTCAGTATTAACTGGTCACAGCTTCCTGTAAGTGTCACACAAGAAGTAGAACTGGAGGACCCTTACAAAAAATCTGGATCAATATGGTTTGCATCGCTGTTTTTTCCCCCTCTCTAACTCAAGAGGGATGTGAGCACAGAGTTCTTCATACCTGTGTAATTCCTTTTCTCAGACTCACAATAAGCAAAGCCTGGTAGTGCAGGTCACCTTTTACGGTCAGTTCCATCAAGGATGAATTTGAACATTACGATACAATAATTCTTTCCAGTATTTTCAATCAAACAAAACATTTGAGTGTTCCTTTCTCTGCACACAGCTGTTCATAGCAGCTGATAAGTTTGCAAGTAATTGCAAGGCTTTTGTGAACAAAGAAGTATTTTTTTTAAACTGAGAAGCAGAGTACAGTGAAGATGGAAAGCTGAGATCCGATTCTGGGTTTCATTTCCATGTAAGACCAACCAGTCAGATTCAGCCTGTAATGCCTCAAAGTTAAGCTCCTTTTTTTTCCCATTTATTTCTCTCTTTTACTCTGTATCACCAGTCCTTGTCAGCTGCTATTAGTCTTCAAAACAAATTTACAAATGCAATGTTAAGATTAAACAGTGGTTTTCATGCCCTTGCTAAATAGCTATATTTATTTCTATTCACACAATAGTTTTCAATAGCTAAGGGGAATTCCAACTGGCAAGGGAACACAACCTCAACAAAAGACTGACTTTAAAAGTTGAATGTTTTATACTCACGGTTTTCCTCCTGGGATGCCTGTGAGATTGGGAGGGATGCCTGGGACTCGCATGTGATGATGTGGATCAAACCCAACCTACAGTTTTCCCCAGGTAAAAGAAAAAGGTGTATTAAAGATGGAATTAAGCAAAGGAAGTAATTCATGTTCTCCATAGCACGCTCCCCAAATTACAAAGAGACTGAACTAGATTTAACTTTGTTGATCTTACAGTTCATATCAACTGCTCCCAACACAGGATGCACTGTCAGCAAACACTTACCACTGGAGATCTCCCGTAAGCTGCCGCCGCTGCTGCCGCTGCAGCTGCCGCACTCATTTGAGGGGAAATATTGTGTAGACCGGCATAGGCAGCTCCAGGGCTGGTCAGCTCCCCATTCATACCAGCATGGGGCACGATGCCAAATGGAGTAGGATAAGGACACGGCACTGCCATAGGTGTCCTTAAACCTGAAGCTATTGAGTGGAAAAGAACAGAGAAGTCACACGGCCAGCCCAGAACCATTAGGTGCGATATGGATTTATGTGTGTGTATATATATATATGTACATATACACAGATACACACACACACATGTACACACACTGCATCATTACTGTAAATTTAAGGGGAGCCTTGTTAGAGACAAAGGACCACTGTTTCACACCACTGAAATACATGGACACTAACCTAGCGGGTCCACACCTGGGGGTTTGCCAGGCACTGGCCTCAGTCCGGGAGTGGAGTTGCTGCCTGGAGTTGGGGCATCAGTCCGTGGAGTTGGGGTATTTGATTTAGACACGGGAGTGGTAGATTTCTCATTCTAATCACCAGGAGAAAAAAAAAAAAAAAAAGAAGACAGTTTATTACTTATTTTACGTTTTAGCTAGTGGTTGGAAAGAGAGTCAACAACAGCCAGAGTGTGTGTGATTACTGGTATTTAGCTTTTGGGTTTCTACAGTCCCTGGCAGTGAAGAGAAGCT
Source organism: Laterallus jamaicensis coturniculus (assembly GCA_022605575.1). NCBI lineage: Eukaryota > Metazoa > Chordata > Aves > Gruiformes > Rallidae > Laterallus > Laterallus jamaicensis. Next base: position 5,678,666 of record JAKCOX010000010.1, read on the forward strand.
GCAGAGACACTGAAAAAAGACAGACTGGCTTTGGGAATTAACTACAAACTTCACAGCTTTCCTTGTTGGGGCCATCCGTATGATTCAGAATGAGGTCAATGACTGAAAATCATTGCCATCTGACAATTACATTAGCAACGTATGTGAAATCTGTTGGTGGTCTCACTCTGCTCACAGACTTGCTCCCATTACAATTGCGAGTTTCTGCGAGAGGCTGCTGCCGGGTGGACAAGAAAAAGAGAAAAAAACCCACCACCACAGACCAACAACTCATGCCCAAACAAGATGCTGGAAACAGAGGACAGAGACAGTGATGGGTATGAAGTCAGGAACTGTGCTGTGCTTTTCTTGTGACAAGCTTGTTCATCAGACCAACCACTGACTCCTGGGCCTGAACCTGTCATTCCATCACCTTTCCTGAGCACTACATTCACTTCAAGCTCTCTTCTTATTTATTTTATTTCTTTAAATAATCGCGTACCCTGACCTGTAAAGAAGTGAGAAGGGAGTACTGTGCAGCTCAGGAAGGTGATTAACTGTGGTCACAAACAGGAAAGGAAAGAACATCTCCCGACTTGCAGGCAGCTTTTTTTCTGCATTGTGATTTGCGATGCAAGTCAAGGAAGGCTCTTGTAAATGACAGATTACTTTTTAGATAGAAAATAAAAATTATTGTTGTTGTATATGGCCTGGTAATTCAAACAAAGCTAACAACCAAATCACATCCAAGCAGGGAACTGAATTTGCTGTAAAGCACAGCACAGGAAAACAGCTCAAGGAACCCCTGTGTACTTTTATTTATTCTCAGAATGACAGTTTTTCATATGGGGGAGGAGGAAAACATCTCTCGGCACAGCACATCTATCATCTACCCACACCACAAGTGAAAATAACCTCTTCCTATTCCCAAAAAAGGCTGTGGACTTTCTCCTTACTATTTTATTGAATTTCCTTGAAGAGATGAATTAAACAAATTTTAAACTGATGCTTCATAGTGCTTTACTGATAGCTATGGAAATCCAAATTATGTCCAGACAGAAATCCAGTAAGCCTGTGTTTCAGCATATGATCACGGGTCAGGAGCATTCTGAAGCACTTACAAGGCTAAGTTCTTTGGATTTGGAGGAAGGAGTACTGCTAGAGGATGCAATAGATGCCGGACTAATTGGTGCATCTTTCTTCAGCAGTCGAGTCTTGTCCAAGCCATTCTCTCGTGGAGAGTGTGCTGGGCTCCCCCGAGGAGAGGAAGGATCCTAAACATGAGCAACGTGGTTTAGTTTAAAAACTTCATACTAGCCACTAAGGCTTGTCTTGAGCAATTTTCATTTTGGAATGAAGATTGGTCCTGAAAAGTGACATCTTCCTTCAGTTCTTAATTGATTTAGCTGATAAAATTGTAAAATCAAGATGGGCAATGAAAGAAAACCTTTTTTTTTAAAGAAAGTTTTAAAATTTGATGTCATTCACCAGGAAAAAAAATCCTTAAAATCTATGAATATTAAAATAGGCAAGTAAATCTTATTTTTCAGGTAACAGATTGAAGCAGTTTGAACCTGATAAAGTTCACAAATGAAGTCATGGCCAGAGTGACAGAAAACAAACACCATTACAAGCTGTATCCTATCTGCTATGTTGGACTGGCTTCAAATATCTCAAGCAGACTTTTGGTTCATACAAGAAACAAAAAGGTGCTTTGTAGAAATAAGTGTTACAGATCTGATTTGCATTCTAAAGAAAGACAATCTGACTGGGTTCCCTCAGGCATTTCAAGCTCCTTTACAAAGATGAAGGATGTAATCTTATTCATATACCCAACAAGCACAGAAACCACTGAAGACACCCCTCCACCACCACCACTATAATATACAGAAACCACCATTTTGTTTACCTCATTGGAAACATCAACCACCAAGTTGTCATCGCTCTTTTCACCATCACTGTCCTGCAATGACACATCACAATGTATTAAAAACATTTATTTAATATCCTCATGTCTCTTGACTACTACGAAAAAAATCCAAACTGATTAAATTGAAGGCTGCTTAAAACTATGCAACAAAGCACATGCTTTAACCAAGATTTATGTGGTAATACAATTACAATATTTACATCAACTACAGAGATTCTGCTTAACAGGTCACCAGAGCTGAAACATTTTTTCCCGTTTTCACATTCATGAATAAGGATACAGGATGAAGATCCTCATACAGAGTTGCACTGCACTGAGAAGCAGAGCCAAACTAGAGTCCAGACCCATTAATTCCCAGCCTAACTAATGTTCAGTCCTCTTCTCACAGACCTTCCAGTGCTCTGTATTTATATTGTTAAAAACACTATCAAACCTACACAGAAAAGCCTTCCATACAGCACAGATGTTAGACGCAGGCAGTAAGAACCTGTTAAAAATTTGACTCTCAATTTTAAAATTAGTTACGCAGCAGGAATCAGGTGAAATTACAGAGAAAGACTTAAGTTCAACAATGCACCATGTAGACAATTTACTCACATAACGAGCTGCTATTTCCTTCTCTTCTGTTTTTTGTTTTTTACTATCTGAAGAATAATCTGTTGAATTTCTGTGCTTTTCTGCTGTTCTGAAACTGGCTGAGGGAGATACAGAAGAGCTCTGCAGTCAAAAAAGAAGAAAACATCATCAGATTCTCATTCAAAACAGTAGTTCATTTGTCACTATCCCTCAATACAACATAACCTGGTAATACGGTTTTAACCCAATAATATGATTTGGAACTATTCTCACAGAGAGCACTTTGGATTTTAATCAATTACAGCTACCCAGCAAGTGTCTTGTATTAAAAGTGCACGAAGCATTGCAAGAGACAGATAAAGGCAATCGGCCAATGGATCACAGTTGCTATCTGCAGCATCAACAGTATGAATGTAGAGCTATGTTGTAGTTTTCCATGGCTGGGTTCTGGTGGAGAAGAGGAGGGCTGAAAGGGTGGCTTCTGCCAAGAAGCAGCTAGAAGCTCTCTGCAGGCCCCAGAAAGTAAACACCAGCTGACTCAAGGATGGAGCTGCTACTGACCAAGGCCAAGCCCATCAGCCATGGTCACAGTGCCACAAGCCACTGGTTTTCTGCACCAGAGAAGGGAGTGAGAAGATGGAAGGAACTGTGCAGGCACCAAGATCAGTGAAGGGGCGGAGGGTGCGGCGCTCCAGGTGCCAGAGAGAGAGATTCCCCTGCAGCCTGTGGAGAAACCCATGGTGGAGCAGGTTGACCCCCTGCAGCCCATGACAGGGAGCAGAGATCCCATCTACAGCCTGTAGAGGACCCCATGCTGCAGAGTGTGGAAACACCTGAGGAATGCTGTGACCCCATGGAAGTCCACATTGGAGCAAGCTCCTGTCAGGACTTGCAGTCTGCGGCGAGAGTGGCCTCTGGCACAGCAGGTTTGCTGGGGGATGTGGGGGACCATGCTGGAGCAGTCTGGGCCTGACAGACTGAGAGACATTCTATGATTTATGACTGCACCCCACAGAAGTGACCCACGCTGGAGCAGCGAGTGAGGAGCTCAAGCTCTGTGGGAAAGGACTCATGTTGGAGAATTTCATGGAGGACTGTCTCCTGTGGGTGGGATCCCATGCTGGAGCAGAGAAGAGCGTGAGGAATGCCCCACTCACTCACCCCCAGCTAAGAAGGAAAACAACTTGGGTGGAACTGTTCGAAACCCCCATTTCGCACCACAATCTGTGTGCTGTGAGAGGGAAGAAGGGAGCGAAATCCTGACTTAAAGTGAAGCCTGCTAAGAAGGGAGGGGTGGGGGAGGTATTTTAAGATATGGTCACACTTCTCATTACCTGACTATGGTCACTGGCTGTGCAGTGCAGTGTCATAAATTAGAGAGCTTTCTTCCCTTTATTCTGTGCTGAGTCTCTTTTGCCCGTGATGCTGACTGCATGATGATCTCTCCCTGTCCTTATCTCACTCCTAAGCCTCTCCATATATATTTTCTCCCCTGTCCAGCTGGAAAGGGGAAGGACAGAGTGACTTTGGTGGGCATCTGGCCTTCAGACAGGGCCAAACCACCACAAGCTACTTTGGACGATTTCATGAATACTGTGCACTGGCCTGGTTTTAGCCTGTTTCCTCTAAACATACGCAGGGTTAAATCAATACTCCCAGAAGACAGGGATGGGTGTGTATGCATGTATGCTTGCTTGTGTAAATCAAGAATAACCAAGTGGCTTAAAAGAAGTCACAATTCAGAAAATATTTGAATGAAAATTTCTAGCGAAGAAAAAACCAAGCTTCTGAACAGTCATACAGTAGAAAGAACAGGGGGAAAACACCTAAAATAATTTAATTTTGACACATTTTATAATTACAGGCTGCACCTGCAGTAGATGGAAACTCAAGGCAATGGCTCAGGAGTCTCTTGCCATTCTGCAGCCCTCACTTAGTAATCATCATTAAAGAGCATGCATAGGGACAGGAGAGAAAGAAAGACACTGTGTACTATCATACAACAATCCTTCTTTACTCCTTTAAACAAGGCAGGAACATTTATCAGCGGTGACTGTATTTCCAAAGCTTGGTGGAGCCTGTACCTTCAAAAAAGGAAGCAATGAAAGTTGCAAAGTTCCCTCTAGGATTGACTTTAGCTGCAGCAGCAGCTTTTGGCCCTAGTTCAAGAAAGCATTTAAGCATGCGCTAAACGTTATCTCACACTGAAGTCAACAGTTGAATGTACTTAAGTAAGGATGTGTTCAGGCATTTTGCAGAATTGGACCTGACAGGAATGAAGCTGAAAGCAATTCTCAGGTGAAACCGTGCTTTCTTACATAAGGAGGTGGGAGGAACATTAATCAAAGAAGTCCTTACTGCCAGATTTTAGATCCTCCCATTCATCCAGAAATGACAGTTTTGGGGTTTTCCTCCACACACTATGGACAACACTGTTGTTTGGTTTGGGGGTTTTCAGTGCGCACCTCCTCCCTAGGTTTTTTTATAGCTACTACCAGGAATATCAACCAAGAAATTGTGCAATTTTTGTTCCATCACTATTACTAAATTTTTTTGTCTTCTCAACTTGTTACGCCACAAACTTCTGGTAAATATTAAGAACACTTAACCACAGAAGCTAAGCTGTGTTTTTTGCCCAAGTCACATGAGAAAACATTTCTCCCTGCTGAGACAGTCAGGTCCTCCTTTCCACTGCTCTAAAATTTCCAATTTGTGTCTACAGCAGCTCAGATTAATGAGTGGTAGAACTTGCAAAAATCTTCCGTCTTTTTGACTAGTAATTCTTAATTACCCTTCAAGTACACTGAGTGGAAATAAAAACGTTAAAACAAAACTAGTGCTGAACACACACTCTGCCTTTCCCATTTGCCTGCCTCTCCCTTTCTCCCTGACAGCATCAAACAGGTAGGGCAAGGATTTCCCACCCTGACTACACACATCTCAAAATACTTTCACTGATTTACCCTTAAAGCAAATCATTAATCAACTACTATGGTAAATGACACAAACTAACAATGTTATTTTTTTGCTCTGAAGAGACAACATATGTTAAGGCAGTTGGAGAAGGTAGTGGCAGTAGGAACATAAGCCGCTAAAATAAAGGCCAAGTAGAAATGCAACACTGAATGAACTGATGGCTTCAAAAATGTTAGTTTGTTGTAATGACAGAGTGTAGTCTTTTGTAAAATATTTTAATAGTATGTTCCTATTACATTTATATTCATTTACAATTTGGGAGGCTGTAGCTTGTAATGTGAATTCAATTCATTATTTCTCAACTTCACCCTACAGAAAGCAATTTGCTTTAAAACGAAGAAAAATAATCATCAGTAAACTACAAATTAGAGCGGTGTCTAAAGAATTATACTACTACACTTATTTAAATAGATATATTTATTTTCATAAATTTGAACCCATATAGATTCATTTTTCAAAATCTAGTTAGCTATGTGCTATAGATACCATTTTAATCTTTGATTTCACTGCTTAATAAAGTAATAAATTAAAGCTCCCTACTAGAATGATAAAGTAGCTAATTATCACTAGCATATAAAGGATGAGCATCACATTGGAGCAATGCACACTGCTTAATGGGCTTATTGCTTCAAAGATGGATCAGACCTGATACCAATATGAGAACACCTTGCTGTATGTAGTACCTCACCTGACATTAGCAGACTCCTCTATTGACAGCAGGCGGATTCTCATTTCCCAAATTTGGCAAGTGTACTAGGACTAACATTACTTTGCCTCAAAAGTCAATTAAAACAGAACAAATCTAAACAGCCTCACTTTTAACTATCCTACTCCTTTACTTGCATGGGGCCAGTGAATTAACACCCTTGCTGTACTAGCTTTTGCTCACTTCGACATGTAGAGCACCTGCTAGAAAAAGATCTCTGACTTGATGGGATCTCTGGTCCTGGTGCTTCTAGACCTAAATTTATCTCTTTATGCTAGTAATAAAGATATGTCATCTACAAAGCTATGATCTAGATCTTCATATGGGCCTAACAGTATTCTCAGTGCGCAAGAGACGACTTTATCATACCACTGCTGTTTGCAGTAGTTTTTCAGCCTACAAACACTTGTAAGGATCTACCTTCAGCAAGAAATGTTGGCATGTAACACTGTCACCTCATGGTTTCCGCTGAATTTGGATTCCTACATATAACCCTGTACGCACCCATGCCTTGCTTCCTGCATGTGCAAGTCTACACACTCCAAGAGAGGTCCCTGTATTTACAGACTGTGCAAGAAAGTCTCCATCAAAGCACGCTCTTTAGTTGTCAGACTCTGCCTTGTTCCTTGATTAAAACATTGGCGCTCTCCTAACAGCTGCCTTTAAGAAGCTGGAGTAGGATAGCTACTTAGAGAAATTAAGTGATTCAGCATTATGACTTGGCAGGCTGTAACTTAATGGGCTGGAGTCCTCATTTTAGTAACTATTAAAATTTATAGAGAAATAAAGTCTTTTCACACTGCTGTTTTCTTCAATCAAATGCGTTAATCTACTAGAGAGTAGCATTTTCCTAACCAACACTGAGCTTGCTCACATATAATAATTAGATCAGACATAGGAAAAAATACTCTTTGGTGAAAGTAGGTTATATTTAGTTTCTGATTTAGCAAAACGTACAGGTTTTTCACATTCTGCTTAGGTAGAACATTTTTATTCATGTTAAATACACCACAAAATGCTGACAAAAAACAAGTGAACACACACATTTACCGAAAGGCTGAGAACATTGACTTGTTCACATAATTTGCTTAAGAAGTGGAACAGCACGTTTCTAGTGCTGGACCCACAGTCCATTTTGCATTAGGCTGTGAAGCATGGCATGCTATTCTTCAGTCTCCGTTTTGGGCAGTGGAGAGCACAGTGCTAACCAAGAAGATCTCCCACCAGTAGGACCACTCTGCTTTCCCTCCAGCATTGGCAGGGTGCTGCTGCTGGTGGAGTACCGGTGCCACAGAGGTGTTACACAAACGTGAAGTTAATGAACGTGAAGAGGGCCAGACAAGCCTCTTACGCAGCTGTAAAATTCACACCAGTAAAAGAACAAATATCATCATCATCATTGTCTATTCGGGATAACTGATAGTTCAAATTGCTAGGAAAAGGAAAAAAAAAAGTTTACCAATTTACCCTCAACTTCCACTGAAAGTTACTTGCATTAACACAGATGACTCACACTGTAACGTGACAGAAAATAAATCAATACAGTCAGATTGCACAGCCATCTAACTGCTCTCAAATCCTGCTTCCCAGCTCCCCATATGCTAACTCCTGCAGATGAAGCCCTGGCCTAAGCAGACTATGTGATAATTAAATGAAATCAGTGTTAAAAGTAATGACTAGAGATGACAGGATGAAAAGTCCTCCCACATGATAAAGCTGGTAACTCTAAAGCATTCATGAGTATGACCATTCCCCAGTGTACCCTTACTACTATGCCAAAATGATGTATTTGGAGTGCAATAATTAAAACAATAATTCCCAACAAAGTGGGAATTACGAGATAATTGACCATCCTGAAGTATTAAGCAAACTGCAGTAAAAGCCAAGGATGCTCAACGCTAAGGTCAATTACGGTATAATTATCTGAATGACATTATTGCTATTTTAAAGTCTGTGGAAAGTATAAAAGAAACTATAAAAATGGATACAATATGCATTGCAGAGAAACGACCAGGCAGTACAGCCACTTGGTTGGCTGATGCCAATGTTATAGATGGATGTATCAGGGCAAGAGCTCAGCTCCCTAAGAGAAGACTGTATGCTTAGATTAGTAAGTAAAAAACCAGAAAGAAACCTCAATGCAAAAAACCCATGCTGCAACTTCTGACATGCCAGGGATGAGACAGAGACTACTCTAGTGAGCAATGAGTGGTACAAGGTAGGAGAAATCCCACGGGAAAGGTGATAGGACAGGGCGTAAGAATTACTCAAGAGAGAGGCAGTCTAGCACAACCCACTGAGACCATGTCCGAGGGAAAAAAACCTGTAACCAAGAGCTCTCAAGCAGCAAACCTTCTGCAAGGCTCCTAACTATAAGGCAGGACCCACTCATCTGAAAAAACATTAATTTACATACACCCATAGGCATAGGTACATTGCTTTTATTAAACCGAGGGAGATGGTGTGAAATGCAGTGGGCTGTTCTACAGACAACATATGGAGTGCTGTGCTCTTGAGGTCACCCACACCTACACTGCTGGTATGGCTTTTGGTTTTTGTTACTACTATTGCTATTACTACATGGCCAGTATCCACTCCAGCCACAGAGATTTTATGTTCTTTTCTTTAATCTTCCAACATCCTCCCTTCTTTTGTCCTTAGTTAGGCAAGCAGGTACTCCTTACCACGCTGTACCTTTCATGAACATGCAGTGGGTCATGATCAGGCTGACACAGATCAGGCTGACACAGCCCAGCATGCACCTCTTCAGGAATGGCTTGCCAAAGGCGGGGGGGGCCGGTGGGTAAGTATTGTTCCCACATACATATCACCGGTCATGGTGAACTTTTAAAATATTCTCACCACCCCTTTTTCCAACTTACTTCTCTATATACCCATATTGAAATCAAACTTCCACTCACCCATACCATGATCAAATTTTTTTTTTTTTTGGTGTCTCATTCACTGCTTTTTCCCTGTAGCAGCATTTTCACATACCGAAGTCTCAGCAATTGTTAGTGAAAAATGCTACTACTAACTAGCTTGGAAAGATACACAACAAAGCTGGTTTTAATATCACATGACCCTGTCTCAGCTAACTGGATTGTGCTTAGTAATCAAGCGTGTGATAATTATTTTTAATACAAACTATGATTAGAATGCAAACTTTGAAGTTTTATATAGCATTTTTACCCACTAATTAAGTTCATTAATTGCAAAATTAATGAAGTTAATTAGTGGATAAGAGTGTCATAAAAAACTTCAAAGTCTGTATGTGCAGTGCTGCTGCAAGAGCAATGAGACAGTCATAAAGAAGTCCAGAATAAAGAGTATATGTAGGCTCGGCAGACGGTATTCGAAACAAAAGTGTTCTCAAAAGTTTCTGTGAATAGAAGGATAGAAGTGTGCATACACTACTGTGTGTCATTTCCTTAAAAATATCCACGTAACTGTGTACACTGGAGAACTGCTTTGCCCTGGTGGTGCCACTGCAGTATTTACCCTAAGCTAATTAAAAGCATCAAAGTCTAGATGTTATGAAATGGGTGATAAAATGAACAATAAACTGTTACAGTTGTACATGTTAATTCCAGTCATGTATTTCAACATACACTTATCAATTTGCTGGAAAAGCTAAGCAGGCCACACAGCAGAAGTTGGAGATACCTAGTAATTTTGATGTCTAATCCTATCAGCATGTGCTGTTGTTTCTCCAGCCCCTCCTGGTGTAGAGGTGCGTGGTGATGGCAAGAAAAGTAGGTGTTTAGAGCAATGGTGAGGTCTGCTGGCTAGCCTTTCGCAGATGGATTTTTGCAATAAATCCTTTAAAATACAGCTTCTCCAGTAATCACTGGCTGAGGGACATAACACACATAAGGCCTAATCACTACTGACACTGTGAGGGTCAAAGGATGGCGAGAAGAACTGATGCAGCTTAAGTACAAGCAGTGAAGCAGCAGAGGAACACAGCTGTGAGGCAAAAAGGAAAGACAGGTTTAGGTTAAAGTATATCTTAGCACAGGCACATGAAGGTAGTGAAATCAAGGAGTGTGGCAAGAATAACAAGCACCCTTTGGTAAGCAAGACAGTTTGAACAAAGGACCTCGTTTCAGCAGGGAACAAAAGAAAAAGAAACAGATGGGCAGGAAAAGGAGTTAAACACTTCTGATAGGTTTACAGAAGCTTCAAAGTTCACAGATTACATTTACCATCAAGTCTGCTCTCGTCCACATCTGCCAACTCGTAAATATTGAATTTAATTGATGGTAACACAACCCAGGCATTGTCAAACATCTTCTCCTTTAATCCACAGGGCAATTCACCTGATCCGTTCTCCATTCACAGCCCCCGTGCTTCAATCCCCTCCCCTTTGAACAGACCCCAAACTAAGACCATATGCTTCAGCAGGCAGCAGAGCAGGTAATTCAGACAGAGGGGAAAGATTTGCGGCAAGGTGTTAAAGCACAAATTGCGACTGGTATAGGCAGTACAGCGGGTGAGCCTCAGGGCATATGCAGGCTGCAAAGGAGTTCTGTCCCTAACAACACCAGAAAAGATACCTGCTCCAACTACATAAGCGTGCAAATGCAACCAGACAGAGAAAACCACCCAGCTGGCATTTTAGAGAATAAATGCCAGAATCTGGGACAAACCTGCACGTTGCTCATCTCAGCATGCAACCCCCTAAATGTTACCTCAACCAAAACCGGACACGCTGAAACGGAGGGTGAAAGGCCACTGAGTTATATAGAGCGATTCAGAAGGACCGAGGGCAAATATAATCATCTTTGGAAATCTGAGGAACACAGCAGTGCCAAGGAAATGCAGCACTACAGCTCTCCCACTCCTCAAATATTTATTTGGGGTTCCAATTACTGATCTTTCATGCTATTTCCTTCAGCAGATACCTGAAACAGTTTGAGTGGCTCTAGCAAAATAGAAACAGAGAGGAGAGTACTGGGAGTTGGCGAGAAAGAAGGAGTGAGGGAGAGCACGCAATCACAGGATAAGAGAAAAAGCTCAACCAGCCAGAGCATTCAATGCAACAATTTAATTGTGGGCTCACCACCATGAAAAGGAGAGAGCAGGATAACCACCAGCCTGCAGTTAAGGGCTTTGATTCAGCAGTGAGCCACGATGCAAGGGAAAGCCGCAGCGCTCTGTGAGCATTCTTCAAAAGCCGATGACAGACGAGCACAGAAGATTGCCAGCATACAACGTATCTCCAGAATATTAACAGTAATTACATTTTCATAACGACTGAATTTAAACAGAACATGCAAGTTAATTCGTAAAGTTTTTAGAATAGGAAGAAAACGCTAAAGACAGAATGTTTTATGACATTAAAGCTATTAAAGGCCTGTGTCAGTATGCTTTACACTTTGTTAGGAAATATCTGCAAGAATCATGAAATCCCTCTGAAGAATAACCGGCTTTTGCTCAGAGCCCTCTTTCCAGACTGTGCACCACAGTAAAACTGTTACCCTTTCACTTTGCACAGTGATTAAAATGGACTGTGCGGCACTGAGCCAAGCTGAACGCAAACACTTTCCTGCAGCGGCTCAAGCCACAGGGGTTATAAAAATCTCGTCAGTACCAGCAACAGAGGTTAGGAGGTAAAAAATACACACACCTACGCCCCCCAGATTTTTCATGCTGAAGTAGTAATGATCAGGCTTTAAGCATTGCCTTCTCCAGGGATAGCTAAGTGGATTCAGTTTTCATGTGACAGGTCCTAACAACTTTCTCCTGGGATTTATGTTTCCCATCTAATTCTTCATTTTGACCAGAAAGATATAACCTAGCACTAATTAGCCTTTTTCTGTTGTTGTCACTTTAAAACCACAGAGATTATGTCTGAAGACAGTCCCACGAGACACTCCACTTAGCTACTTTCAATCAGGTACCGTGCCCCAGTGCCCCACATTTTTAGTTTTGGTTACATTTAAGGTAGGCTATAATCATGGCAAAAGCACCAGTTCTGAGTTTTCACATTTCTGCTCCTTTCCAATCTATCCATATGTATCAACCCTACAGGGAAAACCACTTTCATTTTCTTTCCTTCTGCCTGTTTGTCTCTAAAGGATTTTATAGTTGTTTTGCTGCAGAGATGACCTAGGAGACGATAAGAAAACAAAGCAAATTATTGTTTTAACTGAATACTTCACAGATAGAGCTGATGATCTCTTTCCACACTTCCTGATTTCTTCCCTCCCCCCCATTTTTAATCCTATTTGTTCCCGACTTGATCAGTAGAAAAGAGATGGCAAAAAGAGGTAGCCTTCAAGAGACTACCACAATTACAAAAACACCCTAAAATTCAAGAGCAACATTCACTCCAAATCTCAACTGCTTCAATAAGCAGAAATATGTTCACATGTTTTTCTCGGGTATTAACTAAGCGACTGGCAATTCTCTTGTCTCCTCTCCTAGCAGATCTTGTGTGGCTTCTGAAGACTCGGTGTTATTTTATGTTTTTCTAGTACCCTACATGATTTAGGAAGCCAGATCCACTAAGCACACAGTGAAAACAGAATACTTTATCCAACCAGACTCTTAATTGGGCAGGTGGATAAAACATGGCCAGGTGCTATAAAATATTTGCAAATTCCAGTTCATGCTGATTCTGAAGCAAAACATTCTCTCAACCATCTATAAAAATATCTTCCAGAAAGAAACCTTTGAGCACTACTGTTCGCCTCTCTGCCCAAATAACATCCAAGCCCATTATATCTGCCTCACTTCATCTACACTCACTTACTTGTGTTCCCAAGACCCTTGTTCAGGAAATTATCCCATTTCCTATTCAGGAAAGCACTCAAGCAGATGCCAGATTTGAGACACATACTTTGATCTCAGGAAAGTCACAAGGCAGATAAAGAAATCAGAGGAACGTATGTATGTGCTGAACTTTAGATGCCTACGGCACACTACCCTGAATCTGGACCTCAGCCTGCTGCAAAAATAATTGTCCCCAGTCTCATTCTTCAAATCAAAGACTCAGGTAAGTGGAATGGATGGAGGAGCGGTGGGAACACAGATCCTGCAGTCTGCCTTAAAGCAGTTACATCAGTATATAATAGCACATTATATGTACAACACCTACTTTGATGACTGGAAAAATAAAACACACAGTCCTTTCTGCCAGATTTTTAGATGCATTACAACTCTTGAACATCCTAGAGCTTAGCCAAGAGAAGCAGCAGCAGCTTTTACTTTTCTGGGCCTTCCATTATTTATATTAGACAGGTCACGCTGTTAATTTTTTAAACGTTAAAAGCACAATCAAATACTAACTTCAGGCTAGCTGGAAATGTTTTGATGTCAGCAATGAGCAGCCAATACATTTTTAATTCAGGCTAGAGGAGAGGAAAAGCAAAAATCTCCCTCTTGTACTTTCCCTGCACTTTGCCAAGTAGTTAAGTGTGATAACTGGCATGCACATGCATGACCTTCTGTTCTATTCAAATCAGTTACCTTAGATAATTTGTGAAGACTGTTCTCTCTCATTTAAGTACTTCATCATACGATATATCTTTTCCTTTGCTTTTGTTAAGGGAAGACTACAGTAATCCCCCTAAACCAGCATACTGGCAAATGCTCCTAAATGATGTAATTCACTAGGTTCAACTCTACTGTTACAATCATTTTCAAGGAAGACGGGTATAATACATTATCATTAGAGCTATACAACCCTGAGTTGAATTTTCCTTGGCTGAATTCCTAACCCTTTAATGCTGAAATTGATCTGTTTTAAAAACATCATGTGAAAGGTTTTTTAAATACCATGCATGCTCAAGCTCTTTATTTTAAATGGTTTAGAAATGAGCTGGTGGAAACAGAAGGGACAAAAAGAAAAGAAAAATCTTACGTTCTCTAATCTAGCATTAAGTACATTTAAAAAAATAACAGGCATGTTTCCAAACAAACTATTGCAGTGTACAAATTACCCAGCAGGGATGGAGATAACAATACCTATGGTGTGGGTTTAGATCTGAGAAGAAGTTGACATTTCATCAAGGTTGTCTAGGAAACCATTTTTAAAATTTATTTATAAAACAAAATGAAAGATGTTTATTTCCATTTGGGATGCCTCTAGAGAAGCTGGCAAGCAAGAGGTTTATTAAAATGACAAGTTCAAGGTACTTTCCTTGTTGACAGTAAATAACCTCCCTGTGAGTCAATTAAGAGTGCGGAGATCAAAGGCCCAAGCAGCACTACAAACCCAGGAGTTATAGAGTTAAGGGAAAGCCTCCCCAAGCTTCCTCAATACAGAAAATTTCTTCCAGCCACCATTTACTCTGCAACAGCAAAGACAAACATCTTTAGACTTTCTTTCAAGTATTTTGAAAACCAACCACCATATTTTAATGGACACTTAACCAAGCATCTCTATTTTATGCACAGTCAGAAATTGTTTTAGCTGTAAATGCTGACTTGGATGAGACTGAAGCAGCTAGTGAAAAAAAGGAGCTAGGAAGGTTGCATGGGATAACTCGTCAAACAGGATTCTCAGTTGGGAAGGGTTATTAAATCCCAGATTGTAACCGTTTGTCAGGGCATTTCTTCTCCTTAGGAGCTGTCAAGACAGTGAATTTTCAAGGCAGAAGTCAGAATAGCTAGAAATGTGTCTTCTAATGCAAGGCTTGACTACTATTATGATCTCTGCACACACCATTTTCAAATTTGACATCAACGTAGGGCATTCTTGTCCTGACAAGTGAGTTTGAGGATCTTACATGGAGTACGCAATGCACTGCCAGGAAGTATCTAGTTATAATTTAAGAGGCTGAATTATAAGTTACACAGCTAGTTACTAACCAACATCTGGGCTGCTTGAACAACAGATTCTGTTTCCTTGCAATGCCACTTTGCTTGCTCTCAGTCACAAGTTAAGTCCTGCCCTGAGACACACAAAGTCTTTAATTTTAAAACGGGCCCTCATTACTGCTTCCAAGTATGATGGGGTCCATCCTCCTCTCTTTCGCTTTCCTTTCCTGCCCCTTACATTACAGGGTGGGAGGTGAAGGAAAGGCCTTTCAGCATTTGCTGTGACTTCAAAGACCATCACACTGCTCATTGTGCATAGGCTTTAGCTCTGACACTAAACGTAAATTTCCATTTAAAGACACCTAGAGCACCAGATGGAGCCCTTACAGTGAGAAAGTGTAACAAGCTCTTTCACAGCAGGCACAATTGTATCAGGAGCTCCAGCCCGCAGACGGAAATCCTTCTACCCTGCCTACACGCTTTCCCCACAGGACACTTTCAGTGCTCACAAAAATCACATTCTCTATCCACTTCTGGGGCTGGCCTCTCCACAGCAGCACCCAAGGTAGCCAGGGAGCATCCTCCAGCCGTGCAGCAGCCCACACTGGACACCGTGCTAGCTTGAAGTGGAGCACTGTGCCGACAATCCTGATCTGTAGCTGAACAATTTCACTCCACGTATGGGAAGCAGAAGAGTCCTGCTAGCATGGCCCCAGGGCCAGCAGTAAGGTGATGGGGAACAGCTCAGGCACAGTGCTGGGCTGTCGAGAGACACGGGTGGTGTGCTACCAAGACAGGTTAGCATTAGCCCCAGGGATTCAGCAGTGTGTTTCGTGGCACGGTGTATATATGCTGTGTGACAGCTGGTTAGCCCACGGGGGACATGGTGCACATGCTCCCCTTGCTGTGACCCTCCCAACAGCGCAAGTGGGCTTCCAGCAATTCTGCTACAGCTACAACCCTGTGTGGTATTGAAGGATCCGTACCACACACAAGAACAACGTAATCAAACCCCAAGGAAGGATGAAAATTCAACCAAAGCTGCTTTTCTGAAAAAAAAACAACAACAAAAAAACCCTAGAATCAGCCCAAAAGGACTGAGCTGGCAAACTAGCCCACACAAACTACCACCAGAAAGCATGAACAGGGCTTTACCGAGGGGTTTCAAAAGGAGGAATTAGGTAAAACTGGAGCTCAATGTAACACTGATGCCTGAGCAAAAAAACCCTAAAACTGTGAAGGATGGAAAACTATGTTTATATTTGGGAAATCTGCTATTTTATCTGATTGTGTGAAGTCAATTAAGCCTCTTTATGCCTCAGTTCATTATCTATAAAATAGGGATAATTTCAGAAGCCTAGAGAGTGTTTGTTTCCCTTGCAGGGTTATTGTGAGGATTAATGTATTGAAGATTTGGAGGTACTCCAGCACAACAGGGATGGATCCACTAAATATACTAGACTGAAATGGAAAAAATAAAGGAGCGGGGGAAAACCCAAAAATCGGTCTTCCTTACATCAGCGAAAATACAACTAGATAACTAGAGCAACCCAGGTACTGTATGTAACAGAATGCAGGCCTACACTGAACTCCAGAAACTACTGTGTCTACAAATAACAACTGAGCCCCGTTCTCAATTTGCGTAAATCTGTATCACACAGACATCGGAAATGTGGAAGAGGAAACACCTCTTCATTGTATGTAAAACTGTCATCAGCTAAACTGACAAGAACCTAAAGCCACTACATCTGAGATGTAACTAACTTAATACCCTGAACAAAAATTGAGGAACAAAATACCGCGAGGGGTTGCTGTTTTGTAAATTACCCATGGGAAACAGGATTAACCAAGAAATGTGCTATCTGCAGGCTTGTCTTTGAAATTATTTTTCTCAAATTAACCTTATGTATTTGAAATGAGAACAAAGCCAAACTTGCAGCTGCCTAATAAACTCAAACCTGTACTTCAGAATGTGTAAGGCCTTCTCAAAGACAGCCAGATGTCAGATAAACCTCCCTGATTTAAAAAATGCAGAGCCAGTCTTCCCATCATCACTCCTCTTACTATAACCCAGCAAGTACACAGTCTTTTATTGCTTTGTGCTATGCAGTGTTTGCACTTACAGCACTCCATAAATAAGAAAAACAAACAGGGTGTGTGCTTATCTGATTAAAATCCAATGTAAATTATATGCAAAAGAGGTGCAGCCCACTGGCTCATGGCAACTTGCCAGCAAAGACATTCTGTGCTGAAGGTTGTGCACCACTGATTTAGGGCATCATCTCTCTGTCATACTTCTACTTCTGCCTCATTATTTTACAATTTCCTATGCTATGTTATTGAATGCTCTTTCCCACCTCCACTCCTATCCAGCCCGTTTAGCACTCATTTTCTTACCATCTCACATTAGACTATGCAAAAAAACTTGCACCGTGATGCATAATGACTTTGTGATTTGGCAAGTCCAATCCTATCTCAGCCTGAGTAGTATGCCACATCCCTCTGTCTCCTCCTAATCACTCCAAACTACTGTTACTCCAATGCAAATTCTTTCCAGAAGCACTTCCCTACTTCCAGGTTTTGGCTTCCTGAAACTCTGCCTTCTCCTGGAAAAGTACAGCCTGGGGCCTTCTCACAGGTCTGTAAGCAAAGCAGATTAGCCTAAAGAGCTAACTCTGTGTGACCAAATACAGAGGAAAGTGCATTTCACATGAAATCAGGAAACTATCCAAGCTTGATTAAAAAGCATCCAGGCAATGCTGCAGAACGCTCATGAGTTATTTCTTCTGAATTCTCAAACAATTTAGATGATCCAAAACTGGTTTTCCCAAATGCTGTGCAGACATGATTATGGACTATATTTGTTTTTATTGGGTTTTAAGTCCCTACTTTTCAGATATTTCACATTTTTCCTTCATTCAAGGTTGAAATTTGCTAGGAGAATTTCTTTAGCCCCCTGTAGAATTCTTCACGATATTCCCCAAAGAGGGAGACAAGAAGAACTGGGGATTCATCATGCACAAGCTGATATTTACAGTAACACCACTCCCAGTACATGTTTGCTGGAAATAGCTTGATATTTCTTCACTTTCTTTTAATATTTGTGGGATTAATAACAAATTCAGGCTCTTATCCCACAGCATTTAACATCTGGGCAGAACATTTCTTGCTGACGTCCACAGGGCTGTGGCTTGGCACAACAAATGTGCTGCATGTTACAAGAAACCTTAGCAATGGCAGCAGTAAAAGGCAATTTCTTCCTTATCTCTTTTTGTGCTTCCCTCCTTATTGTGAAGACACTGGGAACAATATGGCCACCATAACAAAGGGGAATAAAGAAAATACACATGATTGCTCAAAGTGGGTCCATAATCGCCACGATTACTTTGCTTCTGCTGTGTTTAGTTTTAGGACAACTGAAAGCTGCGTGAAAGCAGGTGACAAAAAATACCTGCATATGACAACTTTGATGTTCCAGAATCCTCTGGGCATCTCAGATGCCACCTGAGGCACAAGCTACAGAAAAGGCAAGGAGTATCTCCGTACACAGGCCAGACAAAACCATGTCTTCTCCTTTCATTGCAGCGGTGCTGTCACCCCCATGAACCCTTATTTGCTACTTTCTAGTTGACCTGCACCAGATTTGGGAGGTTGATTGCTACAAGAAAACTGTAGCCAGAGTAACAAATATGAAGCATCTCTCCATGCCATAAGACCTCCCAGCTCATACACTAACTTCCTCCATGACTGGGAAGGTAACCATATTTCATGACACATAAAATGCATTAAGGGTCCCAAGCAAACAATGCTCAGGCATAAAGCGCAACAGCCAGAAATGGCTAGAACAAACCTGCAACTCCTCCAGGGCCAAAACTGCCTTTTCAGCAAATATATCCTAATGCAACTCTATTCTCCTGCCTCTATGCTCTGCCATCCCTCAAGACAGACTTGAAAAGAAAGGACAGCTGGCAAAAAAGAAGCAGTGACAAAGCCGTGAGTCAGACAGAGGTAAAAAGGTTAGTCTCCAGGAGCCAGAAACCACAAGGATAGGCATCTTAGACACGTATTTTTAAATGTTTTCTTTCTCCCCCCTTCTTCTGCTCCTGAAAGACTAAATGCAAAATGAAATAATCTTACAGAAGGACAGCCGCTTCCCCCTGTGCTCAATCATTCCAGTCACACTATGTTGTCCAGTAACCTGCATTGATAATTCCTCATGAATAAAATGCCAACATTATCATCCACAGCTATGTTGTTGACATGCTTTTGCTATTTCACTAAAAATACCATTAATTTTCTGGCTTCACAACAGCTGAGCTACTCCCCATTTGAATATACAAAAGAGTATTTTGTTTAAACCAAATTAAAAGCGTTCCAGTAAATGACTTCAATTTTGCTGGCTATACTACTTAGTGTATACTGTTCTATTTAATCCTCTCTTTTCTCGATTCTACCCCTTCTACCTCCCCTCCTTTTCTTTTTTTTTTTTTTTTTTCTTTCCTTCTTCCCCCTCTCCCCTTCCCTTTTTATACTTAATCCTTTCAAGCCAGGAACTGGATTTGCCCAGCAAGACATCCCACAGTCAGACAGAGCTTCAAGAACGTGGTGCCAAAGACTTAAGGCAATAGTGAAATTGCCTCCACTCTTTTTATTCACCTGTGTTTTTCGAAACGTATTTAGCAGTAAGGAAAAGAAGGGAAAGGGGAGGGGGGAAGCACACAAATGCTGAACACACCTTCCATTTCCATCCTGGTAAGTGGCGACATTCCCCATTTAAGTCGGAACGAAAACCACCATTACTGCCAAGCCCTCCTGGCATCTCACCACTTTATTTGTTCCCATTTGTATCTAATGCTTTTGTCAACAGTTCAACAAAAGTCAAAGCAAACAACTCACTACAAACACTGGGGGTAACAGCAACAAGCATGAATCCTTCACAATTATCCAGCCCAGCTGCTCAGTGCCTGTCCAGGCTGCTTTCATTTACAACAGTGTCAACAGAAGGCTGAAACCCAATAACTAGGTGGGTCAATACTACCACTGTAAACCCTCCGGAGAAGGAAATGCAGTTCTCCTGCTCTACTGCTTCAGCAAACATGCAGAATAATTCAGTTAGATAGACAAGTGCTTGCCTAATCATTTGTTGTGTGAATTATTCAAGGCTTTCCCCGTAAACTACTAAACGATGGCTCTACAAATATTTCCGAGGAACCACCAGATGTCCAACCGGAGAAAAGGAAACATTAGGCAAATTCTGACTTAACAGAGGACAACGGTAACCTATGATCTTGGAAAGCGTTAATGTTCAGAGGATTAACGCCTTCCTACGCCTTGCTTCTGGTGTCACCGTATAGAGAGCAAACAGCTTTTAATATACAGGCGCTAGGCACGTATCAGTCTACTAGCTGCCTGATCTTTATACAAGCACAATCAAGGCTGCTGCCTACGATTTTTCCTCTCCCCTCCCCCATCCCACCCCTTCCTGCGAGTGGTAAAAGAGTTCTCTCCAGAGAATATGTAAAATGTGGATAAAAATAGGCACAGTTAGTTAGTCAAGTGGATGCAGAGAGGAAACATGCGTTTATTCCCACATCTCTCTCCCCGCCCCGTACTCATTTGATCTCTTCTTAATCACCCACCTTCGCGTTTCTCTCTGCGCAGCTACGAGGCGAACGTTCAGGTGCTTTTCTCCAGAGGTTTCACGAGGGTTCATGTTTACCCTTTCAAAGGGCTGCGCAAACCAGGCACACAGCACAGAACCAAGTGCTAAGCATTACATCTTTCACTTCAATTGCCTCTTTAGTGTGGGAAACAGCCACCTCCAGATGTCTGCTTCCTTGTTTTTGTTGGCTTTAGTCACAACCATATCATTAAATTAACATATTCTTTTTAAACTTTAAGTAAACTTTAAGAAAACGGGCAAATTAGACCACAAGTGGTGCTTGTTTTCATTTAATCTCACTGTTGGCAAGAACAGCCCTGGATATGAACAAATGTTTTTCCTCGAGACCAGTTTACATATACATCACGGCGCGGTGCTGCACGGATACATACATTGAGCCAGAACACAGCATCAAATACACTCATAAATATTTTATTTTTGACATCTACAGTAGCAGTTGTACGCGCTGACTAACTAGTATTTCCGAGAGGATCTCTGGCAGTTTTAAGAGTTAGCAGAACAGTAAGAGAAATTCTGTCTGTATGTCAAATTAAAGCACATATTTTTGTTTTTATAATTAGAATCTGCAACGTATTTTGTTTGTAAAACAAGCGGTTTTACAGCAATTTCGCTGTAGCAATCTCTGGAGCCGCGTGCTTTCGACATAAAGAGCCTTCTTCAATCAAGTAAATTATTCTTCCTCTTTCTGTCCAAAGCAATTACGAAACACTTGTCTACTAAGTAGCCGCAGCTCCAGTTACTTCGCGATCGCTGCAGCTGCCGGTACCCGTTTCAGCCCCACTCCGCTCGGTGGGAAACTTCAGTCAAATTCACTATCATAAATCAACTTACTGCTATTTGCAATGCTAAATCTGTTTATCGGCATTAGCAGGACTGTTGCAGTCATTAGCAGTATTTGCAAAATGTTTTGGGGTTCCATGGCGACCGAAGGCACAACAGAGAGGTGCTACAGCACAGAAATGATTCGATAACAAAAGGGTTCCAACTCGCACAGACCAACCGGGAAAAACCTGCGCAGTTTGATGCTAGGCACCCTAAAAAGGGAGAGAGACAACACGACACAAAAATCTCTCATCTTCCTCATCCCCTGGAGCTGAAAGAAGGGTCCAAAAATGGCACCTCCAGCCTTTGCCAAGGCTGAGAGCGATACAGAAAACCTTCACGAAGCACATAAGAGTCCTGCAGAAGGTCTGCTAAATACTTAATTGCTTTCAAATACCTGCGGTGTATAAAGCTTTTAGGCTACCTAGGTGATGAGCGTACAGTGCTTTTTATAAAGGCACCAAACTGACCCTGGACAGGCTGCCTTTATGCTGAAAGCAGGGTGCCTTTGCTACTCTAATGCCAATTATGCATCCTGACAGGGCACTTGGAAAGATACCGTACTTCAAGGGAATGGCGGAAAAAGGGTTTCTCTCACCCCACAAGGTTTGCTGTAATTGATTTTAAAAGGATTATTTTACAATTATTCAGACATTGAATTCCTTACATATTTTGCAGTACGGGACAGCAAAGCTTATTACAGAACAGTATTTGCAGGTCATTGCAAGGCGTTCTCTGCTCAAAGCAGGGGAGGAAAAGCAAAGCATGCATTTCCTTGAGGGCTAGAATAAATTGTGGCTTAGTATTTTTAAAAGGAATAGGTGGGACAGAAACAGAGCATCAACAGGTATGGTTTCAGCAGACAAATGAGGGAGAGACAAGAAATATAAAAACACACAGCTGTAATTACTGCAAGCTAAATACAATGATTTCTCAATGTCTGGAGGTGTAACATCACAATGCAAAGCTTCGTGTTATTTAGGTCAGCATTAGCTTTTTAAGTCAATGCAAGCTATTATTTTTGTACAGTCTGGTCACTTGCTTATTAAAATGACCAAAGGACTCAGGAATACACTGCAGTAGCTGCCAGGTTTTGTGCTGCGTGTGGTCTGTGCCAAACTCTCACCACACACCCCTTCGGACAGCCCTTCTTGGGGTGGCTGTGATCGGGAGACACCTCTCTCGGCCCTTCTTCCCCGCACCCGCTGCAGACGCGCGGGGTACACCAGTCTGACAAAAAGATGGGACGGCCAGCAAAATGAGCGCTATTATTTACTTTGACACGGCAAGATTATTATAGCAAAGAAAATACTACACGCCCTCCTTTAAAAAAAAAAGGAAATAAAATAGAAATGTAGCGGTTTGAAACGTGCCAGCCTGGCTGCACGGAGAAGCTGCAATAGACCGCTCACCCTGCCTACGACAGAAAGAACAAACCGTGTCGAAATTTTTTTCCCCTTCTCCCTCCCCTTCACCCCACTTACGCTAAGTACGCATTAAGGAAACTCCCACAGCTGCATTCACCGCCTCTCGAGGAGCAAGAAAAACCGAGGTACAGCTGAGCCTGCTAATATTCGTATGCAAACAAGTAGCGTCCGACTGGCTGCAATACCTCACTTAAAAGCACCTCGGTACTCTTTGATAAGCTTTGCAGCTCAAAAAGGAGTGATACAGAGCAATCTGCCGTCCTCTTAATGCAATTAGCAGATTAAAGCGGCATTTCACTTCCAATACTTCATTAAAACACTGATTGCCTCCAGCGTTAGCTGATGATACGGCATACACAGTGTTCCCCCTACAGTCCTCCCGAAGACTCGGTGGAGAGCGGCGCCCGCAGCCAGCACCCAGACCCAAAACCTGCACCCTGGAGCGCCCGGCCGGGGGCGGGGAGGGGGCAGGCGAGGGGAATGAAAACCCTCGGGGGTCGTTCGCACCCTGGCAGCATCCTTGCAGATGCTGGGTAACTGCGCCGGGAGGCGGCGGGAACCACCGTCCCTGTGCTTTTGCATCTCTCCAGCGCAGCCGAGGCCGGGTCGGCTGTCACACCGTTGGTTTTTGCTACGTGTCTCCACTTTGCGGTCTGCGCGAGACCTGCTACCCCTCGACGTCTGTTGCCGCTACGGTCCTGTGAGAGCGAAGCGCGGGAGCGGTGAAGTCCAGGACGCTGTGTTGCGGACACAGGTCCTTATTTCAATTCTCTCCTCACATCATTACTTTTTCTTTTTTTTTCTTTTTTCCCTGACGGTAGACCGACAAGACCAATAACATCTCAAATTAGGAGGAAAAGGGGGAAAACCACCCCCCCGTATTCGTTCCCCCGTGCAGCCAAACGCCAGCTAACGGCATCGCAGCGAGAGCGCCGACAGGCTGAGCCCCTCCATCGCGGAAAGGAAGGACCCGGCTTCAACCCCTCTGCCAGCGCTGGGGGCATCCCTGGAGTCCCTCCAGCTCAGCCCCCGCCGCTGCCAGCCAGCGCGGCCCCGCCAGTGCCAAGGAAAGAACCAACTAAAAAAGATTAATTCGCAGATGTTCATGCATTTCACACACAGGGTGCCCTGTGGTCCGTTGCCAGGGCAACGGGAGACCACCGGCGCGCGCTTTATTGGCTTTATGAAGTGCGTCTCGGGGGCTATAGTCCGAGAAATGCTGCATGATAATCGTCAGGCTTTTCAGAAGCCTTGTTTTGTGTTTATCCACATTTAACCCTCCGAGTGTTATTAAGAGCATCACTATGCACGTCTGGCGCTCGGAAGAAAGCGAAGACGTGGAGACGAGATTGGGGGCGGGGGGTGGTGGGGTGGTGTGTGTGTTGCAGATGAGCAAAGTGACGGACAAGCAGACAGCCTCCTCTTCCAGCCTAGAAACCCTGGAAAACGGGTCCTCGGCGCCTGTTCCTGCCTGCCCCGCGTCGAAGTTTCCGCCCACAGGCAAGCTGGTCCCGGGGCCGAGGCAGTGCAGGGCTCAGCGCGGTGTGGGGACAAACCTCACAAGCCAAACGCAAAGGCAGTGTGAGTGCCAGCACTAGACAAGCAGGCTACTGACGGCAGGCACAGCATGTTTTCTCAGCAACTTCGAAATAAGAAAAACAAACAAACAAAAAAAGGCACAGCAACTTCCTAGGCACATTACAAGAAAAAAACCACTCTTGTTTTCAATCCCCACACGTGACAGGAGGAAGAAGCCCGGAGACCTTTACTACACCCCCTCCAACGCTGCGGTCCCTGTGAGGAAGGAAAACCCTGCGTCCAGACAACGCTGGGTCTCCCCGCGCCAAGGGCTCCAACATCGTCTATAAATTCACACAAACGAGCCGGAGCAATAAGCCGCCCAGGACTCGGCTGCTCCGCCTCCCCCATCTCCCGCTTCCCATCCTCTCCTCGCTCCAGGCCGGCGTCGGGCGGCTCCTCCGGCTGGCCGCTCACCGGCCGAGGCAGGGCCGGGGACGGAGGGACGGGGGTTAAAATCACAAATGCCACAACGCCCCGAGCAGCAGCCGCCGCCGCCATCAAGCGCTAATCCATCAGGGGAGGAGAGGGAGAAAGCGAGGGTGGCGGAGGGGATCAATAGAAGAAACGGCTTGCATTCAGCCTCGCAGGAGAAAGAGCACGCAGAGACAATCATTTCCTGGGAAAAGCTAAAGCCTAACGAGAATTTACTCTGCCTCCTTTATTCAGACAGCCAACCCTTTTGTGGCAGGGGCTTCCTGAGTGACAGGAACCCAGGGCCCCTTAATAGGATTTCCATATTATTTCCAACACCTGCCTAGAAGTTATTTGTTTACATTGAAGGAGGCGAGATTTCCAAATCAGACATCTGCTTCTGGTTCAGGCATATCTTAGGAAACCATCTAGAAAGAAGCTTTGTTGCTATGGAGACATTTTTATTTTCTTCCCTTAGTTGGCTGAAAAAAAATTAGCATTTCCAATTTTTTGTTCTTCAAAAGGCCAAATGTCGCTCAAGAAAACACAGAACTTTTCACATTGCTATGCAGAATAGGCTAATCGAGCTTCAGATATTTAATTAATTATTGGACTCAATTAGAGCCGTACCGGAGGAGGGAGGCGGGAGACACCGTGCAGCTTTCCCGCAAATTCCCCTCAATGGCCGGTTCCTGCTGGCCAGCCTAATTGCTTCTTCCCTCAAAGCACAGCTAAAACTTTGTAATTCATGATGCACTCTACAATCTTGCATACTAACTTGGGAATCAGTCAGACTCCTCATTTCCTTCGAGTTCTAAAACCAACCTAAGAGACTGACAACTCTTTTGGCTAGGAATGTGCTTCTTTCCCAGTGCCAGGGAAGAGATAGGAAGCAAATACTACTGCAAATACCAACCTATCACTAGCATTTGGTGACTTTAGCCAGGGGACACAAACTCCCAATGCATATCATCCATGTTTCGGATACCAGAGGGTAATCTGTCCTACCTCCCCTCCCTTCAGCAGACAATCAGCATGCCCAAGGAACTCACTGTTCTGCATAAAAGTAAGGGACGTTTTGTGTTACTTTTGATCTAAGAGCTTTAAAGATAGCTCAAAATCAAAACAGTAAGTGCACAATACCAAAAATGTATCAACAACAACAACAAAAATGTAGCAGAGCCCCCAAAAATCTGTAAGACAAAAGCAGCCATCTACTTTGTGTCCCACTTTGACAAGAAATCCTAAGAATTATTTTCTCCCATTGCTTCAACCAACACCTGTTTTACCCAACCTACAAACATGTTCATTCCAGACATGTTCACCATGAGTAACCTGGTGTAAGCTGTGAATGCCAGCATCCAAAGTACGATTTTAATTGCATGCTTACAATGAAGAGAACTTCAAAAGAGATAATAAACAAATTCATTCCCTCCCTTTACTTCTTCTACCCTAGCTATTACACTGTCAAAGCCTTTGCGCTGGAGAAGACCTTTCCACCCACCTCCTCACCCCAGCAAACTTCCTCTTCCTACTCTACAATGTGAAGTCATAATCCTGTGTTATCAACATCACAGTCTGTTGCCATGGAAATAATTAGACATGACTGCTCAGGTTAGGAATTACAGCCCATGTAAGTGTTTGCCTCCTGGGTGAAGAGAGCACCTGGAGCGAGAATATTTGAGTTACCCAAAATCACCAAGTGGCATAGGAAATTTCATAGTGAGAAGCAGCACAGGAGTTTGTCCAAATGTGAGCACACCACCAAGTAAGAGTCACCCTCTGGTAACTGTCAAAAGCATGCAAGTAAGAGGCCAGCATATGGTTAATATACAGAAGCTGGGGGAAAAGCAACAAAATGTGGGGTACAGGAGGTGTAGCAAATAATGTCAGCAGCAGCAGCTAACTGTTTGATACTGCAGTGCGTACTGTCACTTTCATACAAACACTCTACACTAAATTCAGATTCCCAGATGACCACTTTAAAAGGCAAATAATGTCACACTGAATGAAAGAAAGAAATGTAAACTTCTGTTCAGAGGGTGAGAGGAAAGAAAAGAAGGAAAAGTTGCATCAGGGCGATAACAAATACCTGAGGTTCAATGTCATGTTCTAAAAATCTGTTAAAAACCACAGGGCTCGAATGATGTGCTACACTTCTAGCCATGAAAAGGTTATTAAGAAAAAAAAACAGTGCCAAAAAATCCGCTCCATAAGATAGACCGAGACAACAAACAGGACCCTGCTAATTAATATTTGTTCTGCTTCAGTAGACAGTTACTGGACGAGACTGCAACAAACAAGCATGTCTCACCCAATCACATCATTAATCCATTCACGTTCACCACCTGAGGACCAGCAATGCCCCACAGATATTTATTCATCTGTTCCACAAACAAACAATTACAACACATTTTCTGGAATTAGGGCACCTGTTACATTCGGCACAGCTTACATGCCCAGAGGCAGATATCAATTAATACTGGAAAAATTACTGTATCGCAAGCCAACAGAAGTTACTCATTGTATTTCGATAGTGCTGCCCCCAAAACACCAACAAAGATCAGAACCACAACTCTTGTGGAGCAAAGTTTGATTTGAATGTGCCCAGCTTAAAGCCACCACTTCATCATTCCGGGAGCGAAAGACACATGCCGCCTTGTTTCCGAACAGAGAAAGGCACGAGCAGAATCCATGACATGAGTGTGAAAAGCCTGGATTTTAACAAGCTTGTGAAGTGCTTTTCAGCTGAATGGTATTAAAATGACAAAATAACAAAATGATCAGTAAATAAATTTTGTGAATTTCTTTAGACATGAACAGGTAATTAGGTTTCTTTGGCTCATTAAATGCACACTGAATACTAAGACTTTTGGCGGGGCACTCACGCCACTGGAGGAAGTCTCAGCTAGAAGACACGTGACAAGACAAAGTCCACAGTAGTATATATCATGGCAGTTTATGTGGAGCTCCTCTACCAGCAGCAGAAGAAAGTCTGAGCAATGCAATTACTTGGTAATATCCACAAGTCTTATATCCTATGTTGGGCATTTTGATGTTACTACCTTGTTCCTTCCAGAAGCATTACACTCATACACCTTTTTTTTTCTTTTTTTTTTTTTAAACATAAAATTACAGCTGCAGGAGTAAGCGGCTTACCCTTACTTATACACTAAATGAACAGAGGTCTAAACATTTAATAGTGGCTAACAGCTCAAGAAGCTAAACTGAAGCACTGGAGCACCCGCCACTACAAATGTAAATGGGACATGGGAATCTCACCCGTCCGCTTTTTCTGTATCTGCCACACGTGTAATTACTAGCCTTCATACAGATTAAGGCAAAAGTAATCTTATTGCTAAACACACTTCAATTTGCCTGGACAGACTTTTCCTAGTTCACGAGCATGTTGGACAGAAATGCACCCCAAACCTGCATTTGATGTGTTACTTCAGATTCTTTAAAGTTCCGCCCCCAGGAATTTTAAACAAGCTATTTTATTCCTGCCACAAAACTGCACGTTGTAATTGCTGGCACTTGTTGCTGCTGAAATAGTATCTCCCAGCTTCAAAATGAACAGTCTTCACCATGTTGGCACGTCTTACTATAGGCATGGTATCTGACCCAGGTTAAAAAAAAAAAAAGAAAGGCAATACACCACACTAATATAAACAGCAACAGGTCTGGATTAACAAAAAATGTAGTAAAACATTAACACTTGGCAGCAATTCAGGAGATCGAGACTCCTGAAGACCCTGCTCAGGGATATGCTCACTATCTCAGGCAGGCCCACAACCCATCTGAGGGCTCCTTCACTCCAGCTGCCGCAGCCAGAGTCACCACAAGAGACGGCTGTCCCCAGACTACTTTCTACCAGGTGGTGCTTTTGCACACAAAATGCTTCCTTCGCTTCTTCACAAGGAAGGTACCAGGGCTGGGAAGAACAGCAGGCCTTCTACACCCGCAGGTGGAAACATCCTTGTGGGGTGCAATCAGCAAGCGAGAATCAACTGCATTATATATATATATATATATATATATATATATATATATTTCCTTTTTTTTCTAAGTAAGTTTTACTGCTTTGAAAAGGGGACACACCAAGTCCTCTGTGAGAAGCTGCTCGGTTAACTGCAGAGCTGCTTGTCTTTCTGTCTGAACACATTATATTCCCTCAGAGCCCCTAAGCCAGGGCTGCACTTTGAGCACAGCCCTGGCGCTTGCCACCCTTCCTTTCCCTTTGTCTGCTCTGCAGCAGTGCTGCTGCACAAAGACTGCTCCCCTGACCCAGTTTACCGCGTCTAGAGTTTTCCCACACTTCGAACTTTGCGAAGGATTTGGGAGGACTGAATCCAACATAAAATCAAAGAGCTCCCAGAGCCGCCCTTCTCCACAGCGCTTACTTTGCCAGTGCTGATGGATTATTTAGGAGCAGCTCCTGGACAACCTCATGTTATCAAGAAGGTGACTACTCAGTTTAAGCAGTGAACTGCTTGCTCTGGGGAAGTGCTGGGCAAGATGAGAGCTTGGTCTGGTTTACCAAGCAGAAAATGTCACTTTTACAAGAGTGATGCAAACTGCCTTTTCCCAGGCCTGAGCCAGGAGGAGTGCTGGGACCATCACACCTAGAGACAGCAAGTTTCACAAAGACAGCTACCCATTAAATCCAAAGTGCTGGAAGTGGTGGCAAGGAATGGGACACTATGGCCAAACTCCTTTCTTTGTAGAAACGGGTAGGGTACCGTCGTGATCTGAATTGTACACTAAAGCGTAAATTTACACTTTATGAGCTATTCTAAAATCTGCCCTGCTTAATAATCTGTATCAGCAAGAAAACACTTTAGAGTGTCTCTCACAATTAAACCCAGGCACAACCTTGTATAAATCAAAATTTTGCTACCATATCAAAACGTTACACTGGGGCTGTATAACATTGCCCATATCCTCATTACATGCTACACTAATTACTACCAGCAGATTCAGAATTTTCTGCACATTAGAGGCTTTTAGAGGAGCTATAAAAAATTTCAGGCACCATTAATTTAAATTTGTATTGAAATTTCCTTTTGACAGATGGCCAAAAATTACTTACTATTTAGAGTACCAGAGCTGCCTGTTTGCACATTAGAAGAGGAAAGGGAAAAATTAAAAGCAAGAAGGAAATTTATGTCACGTTCATTACCTGTTAAATGTTAAGGAGCATTATCCTGCATGAATAAATTATTTCATACAAGCACACAGACTCCAGCTGCTGGCAACTGGCACGTTCTGGCTGACAAAAACCATCTCAAGTCACACAGCAGACAATCATAAAAAGCCTCTCTTAACCAGGAGCCACTTAAGGGAGGACAGATCGATCGAACAAGCGACTAACTGCTACTCTGGGCATCACTGAAAACATTTAAGGAAATTAGCAAACTGTTTCACCTTGCAAAGCTGGCAGCAAGCCCCATAATGCTGACACAAAAGCCAACTCACAACCTGAACACCATGCAAGACAAACATCTACTTATCATTTCGAAGTAAATTGGCTCAAAGTAGTGACACCCTCCTCTCCCTCTCGAAGCTGTATGAATAACAGCAACTTTGAATCATTCCCAGACAAAGTCAGCCTTTTTGGTATAAACACTCCCCGTAATACCCATGCCAACAAACACACCAACATCCCACACACATTACAGAAACATGACTTGCGTACTTTGTTTAAAAACAGAGATTGGCATATAGTAACAGTTCTCCTCATTTACATTCTTGAACTGAAACATGCATGGTTTCACCTGTACAGGTATGTAGACTTGCTAAAGAAACCAGGTGGGTTTGTATTCCCACATCTAGGTTTCTGCCCTGGTTGTACTTGTTTGTTTGGGTGGAGGGAAAACCTAA
The DNA here is from genome assembly GCA_022605575.1 of Laterallus jamaicensis coturniculus. Taxonomy (NCBI): domain Eukaryota; kingdom Metazoa; phylum Chordata; class Aves; order Gruiformes; family Rallidae; genus Laterallus; species Laterallus jamaicensis. Next base: position 5,709,409 of record JAKCOX010000010.1, read on the forward strand.
GTGGACTATGCCCGTTCACAGCGAACAGCAGGTTTTCTAGGGAAATCATCATTAATCTGTGCCCAGCCTCACTGCATAAAACAGTAATCCCAGTTTTTAGACTTCATGACAAGGAAGCTGAAGTGAAACCCGATGCACTGTTGTCCTGTGTCGGCAGACAGACAGCTTCAGTGCCTTTACTGCTCACAGTAAAAACTGACAGTTCCTGTCAGCTCCTGGTTGTTATGCAGAGCCATGTGGGTAACAGCAAAACTGACAACCATCGGCTCAGTTGCACTCGGCTGCAATGTGGCAGAGTTGCCAGTGGCAGAATGGGCACGCTAGGGAAGGCTGTGGGACACGTCCCCACCTGGAACTGCCAGAGAAGCAAAGGCACAGACCCTCGCATGGCAGCCTCGCCCAGAAAGGTGGGTGCAAAGCCTGTGCCTGGCACCATGTTACTCCCAATGCCATCTAGAGCACAGTGGTAACACCTCCCTGGCAAGCTCCTGGTAATCTCATCTAATGCACCCAAGACTCATCCTGTGAACACCTCTTCTGCCATTTGGTCAAGCCCACAAATGTATTACACCTTCCTGAAAAAAGCACCCCTAAAACCTTGACAAAATGGTTTGAAGCGTTTAGTAAGGTCTTGCCCTTTGTAAGAGAGCATGTATTTCATTCCACACTCACCATCACCCAAAAAGGCTTAATCTTAGGCTCCTGAAAACTGCACAAGGTGCACAAGGTTCTATTCTGTAACCCCATCCAGCTACGCAGAGCTGGGCAGGTTAACTGGGTAGCTGGTAACAACCATGTCTGCTGTGAGTTGGCAAACTATCAGCAGCAGCAAGGAGAGCAGACTGATATAGAAAAGGGCAGGGCCAAGATGCACCTCCCAGCCTGCAGCACTTAAAACCCCAGGTGCCTCTGTAAAACTCTGGTGGCTATCCAGTACGGACAAGCATCCATGCACATATGCTGAGTTGTAGTCATATGCATCACTGACTGCTCAAAAATAGACAAGCTGCAAGATGTGTATTAGATCTACTTAGAAACCCTACCATGCACAAGATGGGCACTTCTTGTGTCATTCAGAGCCTGAAAAGTAACTTAGAAAAGGAAGGCATGATCATCAGTGCAAGTACCACCTTTGTGTAGGGAATGGCACAGCCGTTTGCTCACCTCCAACTGCTTCAGCAAGGACAGTGGGCAGCACCCCACCTGTCCCCTGAGAGTGACAGAGCTCTCCTTCCATAACTGCATTATTAGGCTACATCAGAATTAGTTTACAACTTCCAAATGACTTAAGACTCCTGGCTAATTCTTTCCATCTTGTAAGCTTGGGCAGAGACCCTGGGCAGCCCTATATCCTGAAAAAGTCTCAGTGCTGTTCCACCAAACCCACTTAACAGCACATCACCTGCAACACCAGCTGCCCCACTGCCCACCACTTTCTGAGTGGGATACACATTCTGCACAGAGCTCTCCTGGTCAACACTAGCATCACAACCACATGTCACTTTGTGACTTTTTTCCACCACTCTGACTCATACTTCAGAAAAACACAGTGTGCAGCTCTTTTGAGCCACCCCTTACACCCACAAAATGGGAGTCCTACCTTGATGGAGTCTCTGTCTGTATGCAGAGCAGCCCCCATGTGCAAGGAGGGGAGGAGGCGGTGGCAGGGCATGAGGATACAAGGGAAGAGAGAAAAAGAAAAGTACTAGTTAGTTTACATAAAATTATACATTTATCATACTTGGAATAAAGAATGGTGATGTCTGTTAAATAATAAATTGCACAGATGTTAACTTTTCTGTACAGTTAATTATTAATACTATACAGCCAGATTTATAAAAACAGATTTCTAGCATTTAAACACAATTTCTGGCTACCACTAGGTAATAAACACTGAAGCAATTAGTTAGGAATTCTTCAGAAAATGCCTTTTTTTATGTGTGCTCTCCTCTTTTTTGTTTTTAAAGACGAGAGGTTGAGAAAAAAAAAATTAAATGAAGCCACACACTCTTCTGGCAACACTTACCTCTTTGGTGATCATTATCATGGTGCTTCTTCTCATCCTTAATTGGAAGGTGGGACTGCCCCCCCAGTGCACTGGACAGTGCCAGGAGACCAGCACTGCTGCCAATGGGTGGGATGGCTGGAGGCTGCAGGCCGGAGGGGTGTGGAGTGAGTGGCACAGGAAGACCATGTCCATGTGACAAATGCTGGGCCTGGAGTTGTTGCTGCTGTGAAAAACGAAACACAGATATTGAATTTGTTCAGGGAGCCAAGGGCTGTCTGATTGATCACGTACATCAAACGTGATTGATGAGATCAACTAATACATCTGATCAATCCAGATATCAACTGCCACAAACATCCTGGTGTTTTGAAAATGCCCATATGTTTGGATGTAACACCATCAGTGAAATTCAAGCTGAAGTAAAAGAACAACAAAAAACAATTTAAAAAAAAAAAGGAAAGGAATTTTACGGTTTTGGTGAAATTTTTTATTGCTCTGACAGAGGTATTACATTTTATTCTTTCTAGCAGAAACGCACCACGTACACATCTAATCAAAACATATGTAACTATAAAAGCAGTTATATAATGCAAAAAAAAAAAAAGCTGAAAATTGAGAAAATTAGTGTTAAACAGTTCTCCCAGCGCTACTGCACAGCATGCAGTGAGAGTTAATTTGAAAGAGAAAACCTGAATTAACAATCCAGAAAAGGAAACTGGTTGCAGCCACCGTTTTAAGCCCTTTAAGTGTCCTCAGCGGTACTTGAGCAAATTACTAAAGAAAATCTAATGTAGCAAGGCTGGGGTCCTCCTGTAGGCTTGCTCAATAATGCTGAAATAATTGGGCACTCTGTGCACGTTTAGTGATGCTCGAATGAAAAGCTAGAGGCCTGCCCTTGTACTCTTCTCTAGCTGCTGACTCTGTGTTGTGACAGGTTTATTTGAGTGGGACTGTGATGCATGCACCAGTAACTGCGCTGACAAGAGTTTAAAGTCATTTTTACCAGTACACTGGCAACACATAGAGAAAGCCCTTGAGAGGTTCGAATTGGAGTGCTTGACCTCAACCAGGGCTGCATCAAGCTCTGTGCTATACTAACCATTGTGGGGTAGGTAGAGTGTTTGTTTCTACTCAATGGGAAGGCAGAGTGGGGGGAAACACAAACAGATGAAAAAGTTACGCTGCATATGTCCCAAGGGAGATGTCTTCAGTTAAGGCTTGCCCACTAACCATGTAACTAATCCCTCTTCGTAGAGAAGGTAGATAAGCTCTGAAATTTTCGTTTTAAAGCAGTCACTCAGGGTAAACTGAATCCTAAGTATCCAAGGATTGCTCTCTCCTCCCTGGACATCTGTATACAGTACTTTTGGAGAAGAAATAAGAATTTAACTCAGCACTTGCAAAAACATTCAGTATTAAATTCCTAGTTGCAAAGATCAAGTCCTACTTTTGTCTGTACCTAAATTCACTTCCTACCCTGCAACCCATCTTTTTACTCAATCAGAAGACAACATGCTGTTCACTTGATTTTTCCCTTCCTAGCATGAATCTTCACATAAGGGCAAGCTGAAAGTAGAGGACTATTTGCCACATACAGCACACTAGGCAAACCTGTGCTGCACACTGCATGCACACCTCCACGAAATCCCCCACTGTGAAAGTACAGATCCTTCTCTGACTCCTGGAAATACAACCCAAGCAGTGGAATCAAACCAGCAGTGGCATGCACATGTCATCCGACCCATGTCAATGCCAGGTAAAGGAGAGTTATGATCCAAAAGAAAGGTAAGCATTTAAAAATAAAAAAAAATCCAAAACCAAAAGAAAAAATGGGGGGAAGAGGAAAGGCACCAAATAAATAATTAATTGTTTCCAGGTGAAAGGCTCAGTCTTTACTCTGCTTGTGAACCTCTGTCATTTCATCAGGTGCTCCCTCCTGTAGAAAGTATCAAACACGTGTTGCTTGCCTATGCAAGGATGCTCCATTTCTTTTAATTTTAAATTAACAATGAAACAAAGCAAGAGCCAACAGATTATTGTCTAGCTTCAGGGTTTGAATGGGGTAGCCTTACAGCAGGGAAACAACCTGGAATGTCTGATTTGGGGAGGGAGGAGGAGAGAGAGGGAAAGAAAAGGCATAGACAAAATAATCTGTGTCCTGGAGTCTCACTTTAAACCAGGAATTTCCCATTTCTGGTCAAGAATGTACTATAAACCACTGAAAGAAGATATCTGCCTGTATCTGCCAGTGGCTTGAAGCAGAGGCCTCAAGAAAAGCCTGAGAATTTCGACAGTGACAGGGCTTTTCCCTTGTTAACTATTTCACTGATGACCCAAGTGTACAACAGGCAAGGGGAAGTCATTGCACAGTACTGTACAACCCCTACAGATCTGCCTACTGACATGCCCAATTTGCATTGTATGACTTCCTTTAGGGATACAGGATGGTTTACAAAGAACTTGAAGAAAACTGTTCTGTGAATACAATTCCCTTTTTTACTGCTTTTTGCTGGGAAGCTCTCTACACAGCTGAACAAGATAGCACCACAGACTCCACCTCGGATGTACCAAACACTGTTTATGCCTCCCAGACGTAATATGGGCACAAAGAGTAGTAAGGGCAATGACATCCCAGTGCCTAGAGGATTGAGATTATCCAGAACAGTGTGGATGGCCCAGTACCTCTTGGCCAAGAACAAACAGGTTTTCACTGCAAGTTGAATTGCAGAGGACTCTGAGAATAACTGGAGAGAGTAGCAAAAATCCCACAAGCCCACAACCTTTCCACCATGCAGAAGTCTTCTAAAGAGATCAAGCTCTTTTATGTAAAATGATGGCAACATGAAATCTGCAAAAAACACAGTCCTCTTAGTCACAAAAGTGACACCGCTGAAATTTGGTGCAATTTTGCTTCATTGTAATGACACAAAGAAAACTCTTTGGTACGCAAACCAGGCTGTTAAGTAAGCCTAAGCTTAGATCCAAAATTTCATTATAGACCCGCCTGCCTGTGCCATACAGTCATGGGTGATGTGGTGCCTGTTGTTGGACTGGGGTGGGACTAGAAGTTCAAGAACAGAAAGAGAATCATGGACTAGGATTGCATGGGTACAAGAAAGGACCATGAACACCTCAAAATGTGACAAGCAACATTGTATGGCACAAGTAAGGTACTGGCCCAAAACCAGAAATTACACAAATTTAAGCAAAACTCTGGGCAAGTGTTTGCTCTCAGAATATGAAAGAACAAAAGGAAAAAAACCAAAGCAAACCAAAACACTATGATTACATAATTAAGTGCTCTTTGCTAACAGGCACACCCAAGAAGGTAAAGACAAAGTGTCAGTGCTTCTCTACCTGACAGCTCCTGACCTCTGTTACCTATTACTATATTCAAATGACCGGGACATTCACAGCTTGGTTTTGCCCATGAAAGTCACTGGTGAGCATCAGCTTCCCGGGTGGCCTGTAGAGACCTGCTTGGTTTCAGGGTAAGATACAAACCCCACAAGAAATTCCTTAACCCACGGGGCATCAGGCTAGTGCTACAGAGTGGTAAAAAAAAGATGGTCTCCTTTAGTTATCAAAATGCCAAAGATATGGAGGAGTAAGACAACTGGCAGATATTCTCCCCACACAGAAATGTTCCACTATGGAAGAAAGTTTACGTTTGTTTCTGCCTATACCATGAATTTAGATCATAAAATCTGACACAATTTAAAAACTTGCAAGGAAAGCCTGAAAATGAGCCAACTGAGCAACCACATAATTTTTTTTTGATGCTTGCTGAAATGCTTTCACTTCCCACTCCTCCATCTTCTCTTTAATTTGTTATCCTTAGTCATGCTATTTATGAACTCTTAGCATGTGTTTAACTTTAGACAGTCCTATCACAGTTGACTACAGTATGCGTAAAGTCAAGCATACATTTTCAGCATCAATGCATAATAGGAGAAAACTTGCAAAGGCAGTACACCAGGCTTTATTATGCTCTACATTTTCCAAAACTATTTAAAAATAAAGTCAGCAACAGTTAGCTACTAAGAAATGTGCCCTAAAGAGCTGCAAAATAGATTCAAAGCTTTTTAAGAAACATCCAACACACAAAAATATATGGGCAAGGATAAAGCCAGCAATCAGAAAGAAACCAAAGAGGAAGGCTGCATAATTTTTGGTAATAATTTTAGGAAGACAGTAATTTTAATCAGTTCAGTAGAAAGAAACAAGTAAAACTTTCAACACATGTCAAAAAACCGTAACATCCAGTTGCCATGAATCTGTTTTGTCTTTTATTTTTTAATTAACTTTTTGTATATTCTTTTAGGCAGTCTGCAGCAAGGAGTAACATAACTCCAAAGCCACATCCCAAAGCCATGGGTAAAAAGGCTTTGCAAAAGGTTCTTATCTGAGTATCACTATTTTTTACAACTGCGATTCTAAATATTGATGCTTAGCTTAATTCTTTTCCCAACACATCTTCAGAGATCAAATTTGAAGTAAAATGTGATAATAAACTCACTAACAAATTAGCTTCTAATGCTCTCTTGTTATAGTCAGCACATTCAAAGCCTATTTTCCTGGAAAAGGTTCAAGTTTTTACTGGATACTTTCCAAGCAGCTCTGTGTAGCTGTAATCTACTACTTCTCCTCTCACAGACCCTGAAAGCCTACAGTCATTATCCAAACAACCTGAACACACTCCTCTAACCTGAAGACATTTCTCATGTTTTCAAACTAACGTTTCAAAAAGATGTATCTATAAAAAAGCATGCACTACCTATACCTGCAATACTACTGGGAGGGGACCTCAACAAGATCTGGATAAACCAGCTTCATTGTTCCTCTGAAATTTGTTAGATGAAGTGATTGATTGCCCAGAGTGACTCATTAGTAAGAGAGCACACAGATAAAACAGTAACCAAGATGAAGAGGAAATAAAGATATAAAAACAAAGGCTGGAGATTACACAGTATCAATGTCAGTGGTTTAAAGACCACTAGAAAAGGAAGTCCTTTGGCACACAGAGTTATGAGTGTCCTTAGAACGATACGAACTTTTTTCGACCATGCCTGTCTGCACCAGACATGATGTGCACTGTCTGTACTGCCTTTACACAGTTCTCTCTCTGCTGCCATACCATTAAAAAAAACACTTCTCTGATGTTAAGACACAATGCAGCAAAACAGCCTAGAAAGAGAGAGTCACGCAGCAGTTCCTCCAGTGTGATGGTCTTAGAGCTATATGCATGTGTATCACATGACTGGTTTGCCATACAGAGGCTGCGGTACAGATGTATCGACAGAGCAACTCACCACCCTCACTCTTTGAGGGAAGAGTGATCGTTTTACAAAGGAGCATGTCCGGTGTGAAAGAAATGTGTCAGAGATTGAAGGTAACTCTAAACCCTCATAGGCTGCTGATCTGGGAAACACAGATGGTGTTTCTGTTCAGAAAGGGGAATAAGTGCACAGGTTAGACAAAATCCAGGAAAAACACTGAAAAACAATAAAAAACAAGAGATAATAAGGAGGAGACTAGTAATGAAACTAAAAACTATGGAGAAAAGAAAAAAAAAAGGAAATACCAGGCTTCATAACGCTCTTAGAATCAGTGATTTCTGCCTTTGAGGAAGTAGAATCTACAGGAGCAAATATGGGGGCAAGGAAAAAAATCAATAGCTGCCATTAATCAGGAGGGGAGCATTTAGAACTCCTACATAAATAACAAAGAAACTATCAGAATCATATCTCTACAAATTGCCTCAAAGATCTTTTAAGTGATCTAGGAACAAAAAGTCATCTCCCGAATCATACTGTGGGATGAAAGGCAATATATGAAGAGCACATTTCCGTTCTTAATCATATATATAGGAACATCTGTCAGGATACATGTTTCACCATTTGTCCTCCCTTCCCCCCATGCCTATTTTTCACTCAGTGAAACACCACAGACAGAGGACAAAAGTTAAAAAAAAAAAAAAAATACAACCCACTATCAAACAAGAGTTTTGGTTAAAAAAAGACCTGCATTTTAAAAAAGGAAAAACCTAGACCCCTGCAAAAGGCCAAGTTCACCTTCTCCCAGAACCTTGGAGCAGTCCATCTTGATTTCACATGGAGGACGGAGGGAGGAAAAAAATCAGGCTTTTTAGAATCACTCTCTATTACCTTTTAAAATAAAGGGCAGAAATTCTTGCATAAATCATCCCACTTCAGCTCTTCTCCTTCCTTTTCCCCCATAAATGGCTACGTAAGGAAAAGAAAATTCATATCTGCCCAAGAGAAGGCAGAAAGCAAGTAAGCTCACACAGAGCATCCGTGGCACAAAAAGTATCACACATAACGAACCTCCACCTCAAAACCTTGCCACAAAGACCAATGCAGAGAAAAGAGTAATGATGGCAGCAACTGTATGTCTTCTGTTACAGATGAACAGATGGCAAACATCAGTTCTGGACAAGTAGGGACACACTGGTTGAAGTACCTTATTTACCAGGTGCTCCACTCATGTCCTACCAAGGGATGCTAAGAAGGTATTTTTTCTCCTCTGGGCTGACAGTAGGAAAATTATATCCCTGTTGTGACCTTGTGAAACTTGGTCCTTTTTTTTTTACAACTAGAAAACAAGCGGCATGCCTATGCTTTTCCCAGCTGAGTCCTAAATAACCGTGTTCTAGGGTCCTCACACAAAAAAGTTGTGTAGGCTACATAAACATAACTGAAAAGTGAAAAAAGTACCATCTGAGCTATACTGAATCAAACAATAAAAGCTAGAAGAAAAGTTAAGTAATGCCATGCTCATAGAGACCTGAGTTGCCAAATCTATAAGCAATTCTATCATCAGAGCTTTTAATGTGGTAACTGTAATTCATTTCTAGGCTTCCTCACAATGTACTGTCTAGGTACCATGTAGTCTTAGCATAGAAAAGATGCATGTTACACATCACACAAGTCAAATTTCTGGACAGCAGTTACTGAGAAGCATGGGCTCTGTAACTCCACGTGCTAACAGTATGTTTCATCATGCTTACATCATGCACGCTGTCTTGGACTTCACTGAGTGGTCTTTGCTTGGGTAAGAACCTGGGCTGCTTAGATCGATCAATTCTTTCCAAACCATTCTGCATCTTTGAAGACTGCAGCTCCAGTATCATGCCTAGTACTCTAACATTTACTTTTCTCCATGGTGAGCAGCCTTTACACCAGAGGTCAACCTCGGGTGCTGGGACACATAGATACCATTATCTCTTTCCAAGCAGACTTCATTCAGAGATGTAGTGTTCTCTTTAATTTAGCATCCATTAGCCAAAGAACTGAAACTTAAAGTTTTGTTGGGTTGTTGGTTTTTTTGCTTTAGTGCAGTTTTCCACTTACAGCAGCTTTGATAAAGGAAGGTTCTGACAATTTAAGTTGCAGCTCTGAGACAGTGGAAGGACTACTTGTTTTCTTTGCCTTAGCCTCTTCCAAAGGTAGAAGAAGGAAAGCAGTACTTGTTTTAGAAACATTACTGGAGTAAGGTCATAAGTGCTTGCGATGCATTAATATATGGAGGAAGTGCTTGTGAAATGTTCAAAGACTAAGCAAGGAACTGCCTCACTAACGGAAGTCAAACGTTCTGATACCAGACAACTTAAAAGTTCTAAGACATATTCAATTCCTTCTTCACAGATAAAATTTAACATCTGGAAATACTCTCTTTGTAGAGTACTTCAGTAAGCATGGCAGTTGAGTGCTAAAGCCCTCACTTTAGCCTACATTTAAGACTAAACGCAGCAAAAGTACTACACATATACCCAAAGAAAAGCAAAGGTTAAACTGATCCACTCTACAGAGTCCTGGACCTCATTCACAGCTGTAGGTACAGCCCACAGAGGGTGGTTGGGAAGAAGTCAAGATGACAAAGATGTAGCCCTGTTTAGGGGCGATATCAGAACTCTGTGGCAGGAAACCATGACAGAATAGTAACTGTCTTTAAGCTATACTGTACAGAAAGGATACATATTTAAATGGGCTGCATCTCCACTGAGAATATAAACATTGCTGATTTTACAATGAAGGATTTTTTGGGAAACCCCTGTGTCCTGGGTTCAGCCCAGCAGCAGGCTATGTTAGCCCTGAGAGTATTCCATACCAATTGCATCATGATCAGACAGGCTGCCCCCCTTTGCAGGGGCGACTTCAGACCCAGGCACGGGAAGTCCCGGCCTGGGCAGGCGCAGTGCCAGTTCCGGGGGAGACTCCGGACCTATCAGGAACTGTTCCCAGCACGGGAAGTGCTGGTCTGAGCAGGCGTGTGGGAGTTCCGGCTTCTCTCTCTCTCTCTTTTTCGGGATCGGCGTGGCAGGAGGTGGTGAGGGGGGTGCTCGGGGGTGCTGGGCTCGGGGAGTGCTGCGTTCGGGAATCTGAATCAGTTCGGGCACGGCTCAAATGGCATAGTGTGGTGAGAGGTTTGCACTGTATATAATAATAGCACTGTAGTTAGTTGTTTTCATACTTTTCCCTGTTGTTTAGTAAACTATCCTTATCCTAACCTTGCAGGCCTTGGTTTTTTTTTCCCCTCTGGCTTTGCAGCTAGCTCCGTTCGCCCATCCTCCACCTCTTAAAGAGGTAAGGGGGCTTTTTGGTCTGACCTTTGTGGCCTCAGCTTTCCGCTGAGGGTTAAACCACAACACCCTGCCTTCCCAATACTCCAAACCAAGCAGGTCCCTTATACACTTTTTATTCTTTTCCAAAGTACCAGTATAAGGGTGTCACTGAAGGTAGTATGTAGTACATAATGGTCTGACAGACTATGGCAAATCTGTATTTGATTGCCCCATACATTGGAGCACAGACCGCCTTGGCAGCACTGTTTTCTCCTTTTCACTGTATGTGAAGTGACAGCATAAAAAAGTCATAAATGAAACATTGCATATGTTCATACTGTAGAATATAAACAAAATTCTCTGTAGGACTCTTCATATGTGCACTGATTAATCCTAATTCACAAAAAAAACATGTTGGTCACATAGCTTTGCTGCCAAGGTTTGGAAAACCTTGAGAAACATGGAGGCAGAAGTCAGCTCTCCTGCCCGATCAGATGCAGCATGCGAGCCGTAACACTCATGTCATATGCACTTACTTAAGCATAACGAGCAGGGCCTCTGGCATCAGCATATTGGCAGCGAGATGTAGTAAGTGGTCTGCACTTCACACTGCAACACTACTGACTGCTCATATAGTGGTAGACCAATATAAACTGAGTAGCTACCACAGCCACTGAAAATAGGAGGAAAAGAGAAAAACAGTGGTAGCCCTTTCCAAGTGCAGCAACACTACCTAAAATCCACCCTTGGGAAGAGTTGTTGTGGTTTTTTTTTCAGGAAGTATGGAACCTGGAATTATTTACATTCTAATTAATTCCCTCAAAAATCCCTAAAAATATCCTGTACCTCCTTTAACTCAGGATAATGCTGCATACGGAAGAGATTTATGTAAATTAGGCCGCCCCTGTAAGGCAGTCTCTGAAGCTGGCACCTGGGAATAAGGGGAAAAAGAAAAATCTCTAGAAAACACCTCTTTCTCCCTCAAACACAAGGCGTCTTTAACCTAGCCAGACTTCAGATGAAAAATTCAAAACCAAAGAAGTACTCAGCCCAAAGCCTTCTATATCTACAATTCCTTCTACAATTCTAATTCATGAAAAAGTTCGTAGGACCGTATCATCACAAATCCTCAGCATACAAACAAGAGTAATTAGCTGGGGAGGAATGAATTTCCACATTTCTTTAGGGTACTCAAGTAAACAACTCCACGCACATACCAATTGTCAAGCTCCTCTGCCACCTTCCCACTGCAGCAACCCATATACAACACACAGTGGGTTTCCACAGCGTTTTACAGAATTTAAGCTCCAACCACCATTTACTATCATAGAATGGTTTCAGTTGGAAAAGACCAACCATCTATCCAGCCCTACTATGTCCAACACTATACCGTGTCACCAAGTACAACATCTACTCTTCTTTTAAACACCTACAGGGATGGTGACTCAACCACCTCCCTGGGCAGCCTGTTCCAATATCTGACAATCCTTTCAGTACGGAAATTTTTCCTAATACCCAACCTCAAGTTCCCCTGACACAATTTCTGACCATTTGCATCAGGGGAAGCTTGGGTTGGGTATTACAGAAAAATTCTAATCACTAGAAAAATGTCTAAATCACTTAATACATCTTTGAACAAGCAATACAGAAGAGACAAGTGACTGTTGTCCCCATGTTACGATACTTGGTCATTCAACCACCCTTCCCAACCATCCCGGAAGCTGCAGCTTCTGACCACAAGCACTTGGCAGGAACGGCTTTGCTGTATGAACTGGAACCAAAACATTCCCCCCTCTCAGTCACACTGGGTTCAACCAAAAATCCCCTCGCTCTTCCCCAGAGTGCAAGCACACTCAAGAGGTAGAAGGAGCCCGCCCTTGATGAGGAGTGGAGGTGCCCCTGTACGTTAGCTGCCAACACAAAAAAGTGCTTCAGCACTTGGCAGCAGGAACCCTGGACCATCAACGCCGCAGCCACGATCACATCCGCTGATGCCAAGTTCTCATTACAGCTCGTGTGTGCTTACCTGCATCGTGCTGCTCGCAAAGGCTTCCGTGCCTGCGATGGCATACTGTTATTTTTTAAACAGGCATTGTTCCCCACAGCTGTAAAATGGACTACTTGCATGAAAGCAACCAAAAATTACACACCTTTCGAGATGGGTCAAACACGCACCTCAGCCTTAAACGCAGGGTAGAAATTGTGACAAGCAGTGTATTAAGGAAGGAACTTTATAGCTTGATGATTCTATGAGACAACACAGAAGGACTCCTTTCTTCCACTAACTGCCATTTGCTTATTTTTGAAGAAGATAATGGAAGTGACATAATAAAACAAAATGCTTAAAAATTAAACCAAAGCCATTCCTTTTTTCACTCAGATGTATAGAATGGTAAAGGAAAAATAATTTAAATAATTTCCTTAGTAATACAAGTAATATTTAAATAGATTTAATAGTGCTGCTCCAAACCAATGAATTATGAGTTTAAAACCTATTAAAATGTAATGTTTTTTTCCTGAGCTGAGGGGAGAGAGATTTAAATCCACTGAATTTTAATATTTCAGCTTGAGCTGCGGGAGGTAGAGAAAGTCCAAATGAACTATTCCATCAGCACCATTCAAGCATGAACATTTTAATCAGTTTTACTTCCTTGGAGTTCTCCAACACAGTTTACGCTGTCATTCTGAAAGCACTTAACACAGAGGGTGTGAAAAACCACCAAGGCTTGTTATTGCCTTCACAATTGATGGCAAATAATTTTGCAGACTTCCTATCATTAAAATGTCACTGCTAAAAATTGAGGTTCAGCATTTCTTGTGCTAAACTGCATTTTCTTTGAACACCATCACATACCTGTTCTTAACTTTTTGGTACATTTATCTCTCTCCATGTGATAAACAGGCACATAAGCGGTAGCCTCCATTTCTGCATTACTACCCAACAGCAGTTGAAACAGAGGGAAAAAAACCCAGACTCAGATAAAATTCTTATAAAGTTACAAGTTAATTCCCTGGTTCCCTTATTAAAGCGTCACCACATTCACACAGCATGTTCTGATCATATTCCATAATGGATTAAAAAAAATTTAAAAACCCAAACAACCCCCCCAAAAAAATCCCACCAACCCCAACCAGAAAACAATAACCAAAAAATCCCAAACATTTATAGAGAGTTAGACAAGTCAATTTAATAACACAGGAAATGAAAACATCATTCCTAATTAGATCATATTACTGATTTAAGGCTACAATTTGTGTGTTGTTCCAACAGTATGATCTTGCAGATTATAATGTAAAAGCACAGCAGCTATGACACAAGACAACATCAACTGGATACACCACACTGCTCACCCCGATACACACAAGCTGGAAAAGAGCTCTGGACATGCACTACAAATTGCTCTGACCAAGAACAGGGTACCACACCATCCACGGCAAACACCAGATGTGGAGCCTGGATGCCTGCAGATTTACAGTCATCGTACAACATGCCTACGATACCTAGGTTTTTTGTTTAGTTTTTTCTCCCTGCATTTCTCCAGAAGATAGATGATATTTAACTTATTTCAGCCCGTCAACAGTTTTAAACTGAACATGACCTGTGAAAGAAGTCATTATAACTGTGTTTCATTCCATTAAACACAACTAGTTTATTGTCAGGAGAACAAGCAGTCTCTCTGGGTTCCAGGCTCACTTCAGTATTTTGCATTTAAACTGCACGGATCAGTGATTTGGTTCATTTACCAATGAAGATAGAATAATATTGCAAAGTTAAAAGGTGCTTCATCAGATTCCATTAAATCAGAGCACACTCATACAAAAATATATACATGTGAAACACAAAGAGAGACATGATTTGTGCACATTCAGTTCTTTCCTTGTGCCATCCCCCACTGTCGTAAAATCTATTTTAAACTCAAACCCTGGGTTTCTCCCTTCAAACCTACGGGGTTTAGCACAAGGGAGGGGAACCAAACAGGTCCCCCCCACAAAGCACAGAGAACTTAAGTAACAGTTGTATTTCAAAAACTCTCATACTGCTTTTGTCTTCATCTGATACACAGCTCAATGGGTAACTAAGATATATCTTTTAAAACTAAAAAGCAAAGGAATGTCAGAAGTTTTTAAATTATCACTGAGTTACAAGAACACAAACTCTGCCAGACTTACCACATAGTAAAATAATGCAAGAGAACTCAAGAGATACAGAAAAGCCATGATTTCTAATTAAATTGTTTAATTTTTAATAGTATTCACTTTGCAAATTATCCCTTTTTTAGTCCCATACTACATTGTCAGACTAAATCTCTTTAAGTGCAGACATAACATTATCATGGGTATTCATGCAACTAAAAGGTAAGCTTGTTTTGTAACTTGCTATCCTATTTACTCAATTTTTTAAACTAATCTCTTACAGATTGGACTAGATTACCTCTTTCTAAACATGACAAAGAAAAAAATTTCAGTCTGTATTGCTCCTACTTCTCTAAAACTAAAGAGAGGGCCACAGCACATTTCCTAAGTCAGCACAAAATAGAGTGAAAAAAGGCAGTAAAGCAAAGTAAAAGTCAGTCTTGGAAGGGAGATGAGAGCTGTCCCATTTTAATGTACAAAATCGAAACCCAGATATGATGGAAGTTTGAGGCAACAGAGTTTAAACTGACTTGAAAAGATAAAATTCAGACAGGAACAAACAAAACAGAAAATCTACTTCTGTCTACTGAGGGAAGACCAACAGAAGTTACTGCCAGGCTCCCAGACAAGTGTCTAGTCCATTTATATGTATTCTGTGTGCTTTACTGGTTCATGAAAGCAGGATAAGCTTAAATAGTAAGTGCAATAGCCAGTATCTATAACATCACACGTTCTACTTTAATCAACTTATTCTTTACTAGAAAGCAGATTGCTTTTTGTGTTCTCCTTCATTCATACCAAGGGGAATGGCAAAAATATACTTAAGTGGGCTGTGAAATACTTGTAAGCTTGCATGTGCACCTACACACAAAACAGTATGGGTACATATAGGCACACACATATAAAAACTTCTTTTACAAAGAAGCCAACCTTTAGCTACTTACTTTATGCAAAGAATGTTAATAGAAGGCAATATTTTCGGTTAGGTAATGAAAACTAATTGGGAAATTATTCATCTCCCACTCTCCCCACTGGAGCGTAAAAGACATACAACAAATGTTATTCATGATTCTACATGACTCGCTCCGATTCACCTCCTTCTTCCTAACGGGCACTTCAGAGGAAATAAAGGTTACTCTTTTCCATTTATATCTTCTAATTGACTACCAGTGTTTTCTTGTGGTCAAAGGGATACAAAATAGAGTTAGGAATAGCCTATTAAAAAACAAGCTACAATCAGAGGGCTGCTCTACACCACCGTCAGCAATGATCAGAGAGTCCTGATTTCCTTGTTAAAAGACAGAGGCATAATTGAAGCAATATCTTCACTTCAGATTGATTATTTGGCGACCCTTATCCACATCTTCACTCAGCAATTTGAATTTTAATGAAAGTAAATGGAATAATTAGCATTTCAAAGTGTGTTTGATACACTGAATAAAAAAAAGGGAAAGACTTTTATGTATAATCTATACACAAAAGAAAAAGCATTTGGGAGGGCACAGAAGATGGGAAGTACAGTTGTAGTGTCTTCATTAGAATAACTTAAACAACTGCTTGCACCAGCTGCATAATTATACATGTGAATAACGGGCTACTAAGCTATGCCTTCTCACCTTTATTTTATGTAGTGTGAACTGCCACAGCTTTCATTGTTATGCCTTTCCTCTCCAGTTGTAAAATGTAAACACTGTGGCTGCCCACACCCATAAAAAACTCAGAGGACTGCTATACCAGGCTAATACCTCTGGCAGTAAAGCTTTTACAAGAGGGGCTCCCCACACAGGTATTTTCAGATGACTAGGAGCAAGGTGCCGATGAGCACACTGGTGATGAGCCATTTTGCCAGTGATTTAGGTTGGTTGGTTGTGGATTTTTTTTAAAGTAACCTCTATTTTTTAATGTAAAAACAAAAAGCGTGGTGAATATTCATAGTCTTGAACCACCAACCTAGAAAAAGGTGTCAGCAGCAGGAATGGGTAAAATCCCCCAGAAGCACAGGGTGTCATAAGAAGACTACAGCGGTTGCACGAGCAGACGGGCATGCAGTATGCAAGGGATGCCAAAAAACCAGGTACTGACCTAGCATCAGGAAGGGATACAGCACAGACTCTAATTACTCCATTAGTCTTAGCACAGCACAAGCAAAAGTTTTCAAGTAGTAACCAGCTATTACGAAGATCAAACTACTGAACGTAACTGCCCACAACTTTTTGCCCCCCTGATGGAAATGAGTTCACATAAAAGAGAAAGAAAAAGCTATTTGCAAACAGTACTAGAGCTAAAACAGAAAGACCACATACCCCAATGATTGCGTTCAGTTCTGCCATGGTCACTTGCTTGGCACGCTCCACAGCCTGCACCACTTGCTGCTGGTGCTATAAATGAAGATCAGAAACAGAATAAAATTATTGTTTTCTGAATTATTAAGCACAGGGTTTTGTTTTTTTTTCCTTTTATCTTTTTTCTTTGCTTTTTAAGACACATGCAGGGCTTGAAATAACTCTGACAGAGAGTCGCATTCTGTATTGAACTCCAAGAGTACCAGGTAAGGGGAGGATTTTATTTATGCTGTTACTTGCCAGGAATTACACTCCTGCTCCCCAAAAGAGCTATTTTACAACCAGGCTAAATGGAGAACTGTTTTCCTTTTGTTCATCAGCACAGCATGCTCTTGAATTTACATTCCAGCTACTTTCCTCACAGTCACAGAAACTTTTTGATTAAAAAAAAAGAAAAAAGACAAACTGAAAAAGAAAGGTATGTATTTTCCACAGTGCAAGGCACCCACATCACTGAAGAATATACAAATTCTCCTTCTTGGTACATTTCAAAGCAGCTCAACCGTAAGAAAGAAATTTAAAATGCCATTCACAATTCTGTCAAACATGTGAAAGAGAACTAATTATTTCAATCCCCAACATGTAAATTTTAATAGCTTTAAAAAGTCCATCAAAAACACATGGTCTAATTAACAACACAGTTTACAAGCTTCAGTGGTTATATTATCTCAGTTTGAGTGATACTGTATTCCTGCAGTAAATTCAAAATTGCTGTATGTTGAAAACTGATTGATATTTATTTGAAAACATCAACTACAAATAAAATAAGGTCCTCATCTTGTAACCAGATCCATGCCTGTTCAGAGCTACACCAGTGGCAAATTCATCTGCACGAGGCAACCTCGCAGAATCACGATTACACGCAATGGGGGTGGGGGGTTGAGGGGGGTGTCCGGGAGAACTGCAAGCAGTCTGTGCAGTCTGCACTGGCAGTGAGTCATCTTTGATTTGCAGGTCACAGAGGAGCAAGTTTTTGCCGATCTGTGCTGAAAGTGAAACATCAGCTCTTTATCAAAACCAGCACCTGGATGCTCTTCTAGGCAAGGTTTCAGGAAAGGGTTGAGGGGGCCTCTAGTTTTCCCCCGATGGTTGTGTGTATGGGCCGAGCAGAGACAAGGTACAGCACATATGGCAACACCTCCCATGCATCCTCATCTGTGGCAGAAAGCTCTGTAAAATAAGGTGGGGACCGAACTCCACAAGACTTCCTCCCACACAAGAGTAGGTGAAGAGCATCCGAAATGCTCCCTAGGGAGCACCCTGAGCCTCACTGGGAAAGGGGGCCATAAGGAAGGGCTCAGCTACCTCACAGACTTCATAACTCTCAAATTTGCCAGTTCTCAGCACAATGCACAAACTAAAACGGGACTTCCACTTACAAACTCTTTCCCATAGAAGTCCTCAGGGAGAAGAAAAGCAAGCCTAAAAATCCACCCGCAAATGTGAGAAATGCTGACCTCAACTACAAAAAAATGGATAAATGCAAATAATGAAGGAGGTAATTTAGAAACACTCCTGGAAGGAAGTAAATGGGTTTAAGGTTTGTTTGTTTTGAAGTAAAGAAGAATTAAAGAAGGAAATGCCAGGAGAGCAAATAACATACTGTTGCAAACAGAATCACAGCAGTACCATTTAGAGTTTTGTAAAGCTACTCTGCCAACATAAACCAAATCTGTCACTTTGAAGCAGATGATGTGAAGAACAAAAAGCAGGGCGAACACAAGCAAATGTGTTCTTGGCATTCAGAAAAAAAATAATAACAAAATACAGTGGTGTATCACCATCACAGATAACCTGACCAACTTTAAATTTCTGGAGATGTGTTAGCTTGGTGACACACTGCTTTATTTGGCAACTTGGTGACCATAAAGATCACACCACCACTTTATGGCGGAGGTCAGCCACACCACAAATGGGTCATAGCATTTTTGATCAACTAATTAAAAAAACCCAAAACAACAACCAACAAAAAAAAGGGAGGGTGTGAGGCAGGGGTTAAATATATATATTTTTTTAAAAGAGAGAAAATAATTTACTGAGGTTCGTAGTCGTTTGGTTTCCTACCACCTCCTAGGCAATTGCTTTTGCACTGAAGTAAATAAAGAGACCTAGCTCTTGATTTGTATAAGTTAGCACTCAATTCTAACACTCATTTACTTAAATCTTGTCCATAGGGCCAGGGTCAGAAAAGAAAAACTTTCGAACTAGCCTAAAACCACCAAAGTTACTGGAAAAATTACTGTCATTTTCATCCATGTTTTGGAAACATATGTCAACTCCAAAAGAATTTTAATGGCTTCCTTTCCTTTACAGCAAACATAACAAAGAATATGGCTCTGAGAAGTATTTGGGAAAAACAGTATTTCATTCTCAGGTGATGGGAAGAGATGTAAGGGAAGAGTACCAAAATCTTACTTTAAGATTTGTCCTGGAAAGCACCAGAAGACAGAAACTCCCTAAGCAACCATACAAGGTATCTTTCTTTCATTGGTTCTAACAGGTTTGGGATCAAACCTTCATAGAGAGAAGAAAACCTACTGACCTTGTAATGTTGAACCTAAATTACGTACGGTAGAGACAATGAAACCTCTATTACTAGCTGCTTTAACATTGATTTAATCTTCAGTGGCGTAGTATGCAGCAGACCCAAAATACATGGTCTGCAATTAGTCTCTCCATCACTTCCACCTTGTCAGAGGAACCAAGCAGACTCCTGCTCAGCTCCCTGAAACCCCACGGGGGCTCTGCCCTCAGTAACCCTGGGGCTACTTCAAGTCACAGGCACAAACCACACACTCCAGTACCTAAGGACAGGAGAACGAAAGAGGAGTCATCCTGTGGTATCACAGAGCAGCATGCAGGGCTTCAAGAGACCACTGGCTGTCCCCAGGGTTTCTGAGTCTGGGGCACATGGAGGATGCCACATTACAAACCCCAATTCTGGTGATGGGTAGAGATTTCTACATACAGAGAAGGGTCCTGAATAGGCTACAGGGACCCACTGCAACCCAAAACCAAGTTGAGGGTCAAGCAGCCCAGAAGTCTGCTGAGTGGGATGGCAGCTGGCTGACCCAGCCCATGTGGACAGATGGCTGAAGTGCTTACTGCATGCTTGGACTCCTTCCCTGGCCAGCATGCTGGTAACAAGCAGCACTATGTTAAAACCAAGCAGTACACATTAGCCTGCCCATCAAGTGATCCCACAGCAATTTACAGCCAAGTGAAATCAGCAACAAGAAAAACCAGGTTACTTTATCCTAACCAAATGCAGACACAGGGTTGCAGCTTTCACACACATTTAATGTTAACTTTCCTTTGTGCACACAAGAAAATGACAGACACATTTTCTTCAGTTATGGGAAAGCAGTATTTTGCATCGCATTTAACAGGCCAGAGCAATGAACCCAACACCCTGCCCTGCCTGACAGGCAAGCTAGTATCATTTCTCTGTTTCAACTTCTTCCTCATCTCTTCGCCCCTTTTTCTCTATGGAGCGGTGTTTCTTCACTTGCCTTGTGTTGGCAGATCACCTCATTTCGGTCTCACAGTAGGCAGCAACAACACAGACCACAAGAAGGATGTAGGCTTTTTCACCATGATTTTGCCTCACCACACTGTCCTGCCACTTAGCCCTGGCACATGCACAGGCACTGCAGCATGGTGGAAAATATCTGGGCTCTTAATAAAAGAAGACTTAGGGGGGACCTAATTAGTGTTTATAAATATCTTAGACATGGGTGGCAGGGGGAATTGGCCAGCCCCTTTTCAGTGGTCAGTGGGGACAGGACTAGGGGCAATGGCTGTAAGCTGGAGCACAGGAAGTTCCGCACCAACATGCGGAAGAACTTTTTCACAGTGAGCTTGACAGAGCCCTGGGACAGGCTGCCCAGGGAGGTGGTGGAGTCTCCTTCTCTGGAGATATTAAAGTCTCGTCTGGACACCTATCTATGTAATATGAGATAGGGAGCCTGCTTTGGCAGGGGGGTTGGACCCGATGATCTCTTGAGGTCCCTTCCAACACCTAAGATTCTGTGATTCTGTGATACCACGTCACAGCTCCCTGTGGCTCCCAGTGATGGGGAAGCCATGCTGACAGCAACCAAGAGGCCAAAATTTCCTCCGGTGCACACACACAAATTCTAGCCTGCCTCCAGCACTGCCAACAGCATCCAAAGCAAAACACCTCACTTTGCAGAAGCAAGCGGGCTCTGCTTTATTCGTATTACTTTGTTGTTGTATTATCTGTTCAGAGCAAGTACAGACGAGGTCTTGCTCAAGAACTGCAGCGGTGCCATTCTGAAGAAGCCTGACACAGAGATGGCATGATGGGACGAGGCTGCACCAAAAACACTAGTGAGAAACGGAGAGCAAACACGCACTTGCCATGGAGTACAGCACACACTTGGAAAACTGTAAGGGACCAGCAGGGTCACTGCATCCAGGCACCATAACTCAGACGAGATACAATAACCATTTCATAAAAATGTAACATTATTAGCAACGTATGCATACATTACTAATAAAGATGCCCTCCGGGTAGAAGGATTACAGGTACCTGACAGCTTCCTCATACTCAGTGTTTCAGCTCTAGTCTAGGGCAAGTCTAAGATGGAGGGAAACAATTTTGTGTTTCGGCCTCTAACATCACAGTCCAACAACTACGTTGAACAGCAGGAAAGGACTCCTGCTCTGCTTCCATAAATGCATCTCACACTCTTCATCCAAACTTACTGAACTTCAAAAGCATCTCTAAAGAATGTTAGTACAGAGATGAGCTAGCACATTACAGCTTATATCTATCTTGTAAAAGGAAAAAAACTAATATTAAAGTGTTTCAAAGGAAAAGACTGCACACAACTTTTCCTTTTTGTATGTCTGTTGACATGTGGCATTGGCATTTATGGTACTTCTAAGACCACCTTATCATGCACGGGGAACTGAAGGTACCCATTAAAGAGCAATCCTTCTAGCTTATTATTGGCTATCTCACAGGCAGTTGGAAGGAAAAGTTCACCTTCCAAAAAAGTTTATTACAGCTTCCGACAGCCTACGTAATGATTGCAGTGGGGTTGGAGCTGACAGGGAACAATACTGTTAACGTCTGTCTGGCTTCTCAAGTAGCTCGTGCAGGTTGTGCTGAGCTCCAGGTTGCCACAAGTACATCGTTAGCTGTAAATCAGCCAGCCTGCATGTGCCTTATGAATATAAACACAGTCAATATTTACTCAAAAGAAGGTAACGACACTACGAGTATCCCCAGCCACACTGAACAAATATCACTATCCAGCACATCGTGTTGTTCAGCACTCGACAGCCCACAGGGTGCCACGGTGATAGCCAGAGGTTGCAGCCTGCCACACATTCCACCTTGACCACACAGGAACCAGCCCCAACTTGAAAGCCACTGGGTTGTGCAAGTGTCACACTGTGCTGTAGCTGGCAAATTCAGTTGAGAAAAAGCGTTAATTAGCAGAGGCATGATCTATGGTTTTAAACCCAAAATACATCCCATCTTACTGGCTAGCTCACAGAACAGCAAGTGTTAGAAGGGACCTCTGGAGATCACCTAGGCCAAATTCCCCTGGCAAAGCAAGATCACCCAGAGCAGGTTGCATAGGATTGCATCCAAGTCGGTTTTGACTATCTCCAGAGGAGACTCCATAACCTCTCTGGGCAGCCTGTGCAAGTGCTCTGTCACCCTCACAGTGATGAAGATTTTTCTCATGTTCAGAAGGCATTTCCCATGTTTCAGTTTGTGCTCATTGCACCTTGTCCCATCACTAGGCACCGCTGAAAAGAATGTGGCCCCCTTCTTTAAACACCCACCCTTTAAATCAGTGTTGATGAGATCCCCTCTCAGTCTTCTCCAGGCTAAAGAGACGCAGCTCTCAGCCTCTCCTCATAAAAGACATGCTTCAGTCCCCTCAACACCTTTGTAGCCCTGTGCTGCCTCACCAGGGCAGAATTGAGGAGAAGAGCCTCGCTCAACGTGCTGGCCAAGCTTTTTTATTTGCACCCCAGGTTACCACTGAACCTCTTGGCCACAAGGATACACTACTGACTCACAGAGAGCTGGTCCACCAGGACTCCTAGGTCCTTCTCGGAAGAGCTGATTCCCAGCAGGTCAACCCTAACCTCTACTGGTGCACAGGTTTATTCTTCCCTAGGTGTAGGACCCTACACTTGCCCTTGTTGAATTCCATTTGGTTCCTCTTCACATAATTCTCCAGCCTGTCCAGGTCTCACTGGGTGGCAGTACAGCCTTCTGGCGTGTTGGTCACTACTCCAAATTCTGCACCATCAACAGGCTTGCTGAGAGTACACTCTGTCACCTTGTCCAGGTCACTGATGAGTACAGTGAATAAGAATGAACCCAGTACTCACCCCTGGGGCACAACACTGGCTACACCACTTACCTAGACCCTGAGCTCTGCCATTCTGTCAGTTCTCAACTCATCTCACGGTCCACTCATTTAATCCACACTCCCTAAACTTGCTTATGAGGATGTTAGGAGAGACAGTGTCAAAAACCTTGCTGAAGTCAAGGCAGACATCTACTGCTCTCCGTTCATTGACTCAGCCAGTCATGCCATCAGAGAAGGTTGTTAGATTGGTCAGTCATGATTTCGCCTTGTTGAATCCATGCTGACCACTCCCGCTAAGCTTCTTTTCCTGCATATCCTTAGAGATGACTCCTAGAATGATCTGTTCCATCACCTTTCCAGGGATGGAAGTGAGGCTGACTTGGGTCCTCCTTCTTGCCCTTTTCAAAGACCAGAGTGACACCGGCTTTTCTCCAGTCCTCAGACACCTCTCCTGTTCTCTCTGACCTTAGTAATACCTTCTGCCTCAGTAGAGTGCCACCTCAGCACTCATGGGTACATAGGTCTGTGGGTGTTGGCTGTGTAAATGATCTCTAAGCCAGTACTCCTCAACCAAGGGAATGTCTTCCTTTCTCCAGACCTTCTCTCCTCCCTCCAGGGTCTGGGATTCCCAAGAGCCAGCCTTAGCAGTAAAGGCTGAAGCAAAGAAAGCACTGAGTAACTCCACCTTCTCTTCTCTATATCCCCTGTCCCCAGGGAACCCACCTCATTCAGCAGCAGACTATGAATGTGGAACTATCTATACCAGCTGCAGCACATCAAAATTAAAATAAAACCTGTAAGTATCTACCTACAACCTTGCAGACACCCCCTTCACCTTATGCAACAGGAACTACTTTGAGCATACTGGTATCTTACAACTTCACAGGGAGATGACTGTTGTAACACAGGAATCACAGAATCACAGAATCTTAGGGGTTGGAAGGGACCTCAAGAGATCTTCGGGTCCAACCCCCCTGCCAAAGCAGGCTCCCTATCTCATATTACATAGATAGGCGTCCAGACGAGACTTGAATATCTCCAGAGAAGGAGACTCCACCACCTCCCTGGGCAGCCTGTCCCAGGGCTCTGTCACCCTCACTGTGAAAAAGTTCTTCCGCATGTTGGTGCGGAACTTCCTGTGCTCCAGCTTACAGCCATTGCCCCTCGTCCTGTCCCCACTGACCACTGAAAAGGGGCTGGCCAATTCCCCCTGCCACCCATGTCTAAGATACTTGTAAACACTAATTAGGTCCCCCCTAAGTCTAAGCCTGCAACCGTAGCAGAAACTGAATGCATACTGCACCTGAGGTTCACCTCATTCCTCGACCACAAAGTCACTCTTTCCTATCAAAATGGGAAGCTAGTATTTCCTTGTTGCTGTTTCCTACAGTCTGCCAGAATCAACATAAAAACAAGGTATCACTTGACTGCATATTTAGGCAGGTTAGGGACTTTATTTTCAATACATGCTTGGATGATGTACAGCACAGTAAAACTGACTGAAGCCTGGATAACTTCCTGAATACTTTACTGGATTGCCCACTGAAACAAAGCAGGCACTAGTACACAGTAGGGTGATGTATTATAATTGCATCCTTCTCATGAGATCTCTAGTGATTTTGGCCACGATTTCTTACTTCTAAGTGAGTTATCGCAAGCCATTGATTCCTTACAAAGTTAACAAGCAATAAGACAAGTTAACCTGGTGCTATTATGAGGCAATAATATTGCCATCAGTGCATGTAACCACTGTATTTTGTTCATTTTTCCCTCAGGCACAATACAAAGGAGCCTGATCACATTTTTCAGCCCCTATTCTACAATTAGACTGTATGCAAAATGCATAAACAGCAAAAGCACACTGCAATTCAATTCTCTATTAATCTAGAAGATGAAATAAAGAAACTTCTATTAAGACACTCACTTTTTAAAGACACAAATTAGATAGAAACCAAGACTAGCAGAATATTCAAACCTAGAGACCAGTTTTCTTTTGCCTCATCAGCACATGCCAATCTAAACTTATTTAAGTAACTGTTTCTCCCAACAGAGGTCAAGCAATTACCAGGATTTTCCTAACCCCAATATGAGAACTATCACAATCAGCGGTACTGTCAAGACACGTAAGTCTTTTCGAGCTTCCCCTTTCAATGCCTCTCTGTTGTCTAGTCCCCCTTCTCTCTTGCTCGGTGAACTGAAAACAACACTCACCTCCACACAAGGTGTACAGTGGCTTTTTGAAAGTGCTCTCCATCTCCTCTGTAGCACTAATGGCTTTGACACAGTGCAAAATGCACAGAGAAGCTGTAAGACTTGGGAAGTTAAGATATGCAAACAGGTGAAGGAAACTTTATGGTCCACAAATTTAGAAAGCAGAGAGGCTCACTAGTACAGAAGCCATATGAGAGCCTCCTTCCAGATCCAAAACCTCTTAACTCAAATCTCTGATCTACAACCAAACACAGGAAATAGGAGTCATTAAGCACCAGTTTGCTGAAGACCTCTACTGGGTGGTACTGTACCCGAGACAGAAGTGCGTTGACACTATTTTCTGTATTTACCATCTGGATCCTCCTGGTTGTCTACCTACATACTTCTTGCAACTAGCGCACTGATGACAAGCCACTGCAATGGCTAAGTCCAGAATTAAAACTGCTCTCGATGCTTAGCTGTTCAACAGTGGTCAAGGCCCTTTGCTCATAGTTTTCAAGTTACTGCACATGACCATCACATGGGAGATTGTCCTTGATGGAAAAAAAGGAAGGAAGCACAACGTGCAACCTTCACAGTGTCTCCTCCCTCTAAAGGAGGCAGGGACTTAAAATGCCAGCTTCCAGGAGAATGACTCCAGGGAGATTTAGCTCCAGGGACAGGTGAGCATGATGTATATGGAGCACAGGAAAAGGAGAGAGCTTGTGTTTACTTGAGTCAGTGTTTGGAAACCTACAGCCTTTTTTTTTTTTTTTCTTTTCTTTCTCCTCCTTAATTTCACTTGAGCTATAAAGGGTGTGGAAGCTATGATCTCCAAAATCAAAGGCCAAAATCTATCAGTCGCTATGATTCCAAACCCCTCTTTCTTCAAATGTATTCTAAGCTCATCTAATTCTTTTGCTTGTCTATTGGTGAGAAACAGGCACTACAAGTAAGCACATGGGCTGGGTTTGTGGAAGTGGAGCAAGCAGGGCAGTGTGACTCACGCTGGAAAATAGCAGTACTGATACCTGCAGCACTACATGGGTACAAAGTTTCTGAACACGGTATCACATACTCTGGAGAAGACAACTCTGCCATGAAATGCTGATCGCATGTCTTTGCCAAGTTCACAGCTTTGCCTGCCAAGTACTCACCCCTGCTTTTGTTTCCATATTGTGTAATTTTAGTGTTCATTTTAGCAGGAGCATGAATCAGCTTTACACCTCATTTTTATAGGCTGTGCTATTCCTGCACAGCAAATAAAACCCTGTAACTAGATGTATAGAGGCTCTGTAGCAGTCAGAGTACAAAATCAACAGCTACTCATATTAGATCCACGCAGGACTTGAATTCTGGTCCCCCAGCGATATAACTAGATCATTACACATCATTTAGTTTCCACAAATCCATCTCTATAAGCAGAGGGTACGGTGGCCTCATGAACACTGTCAGGTTCTAGTTTTGATAGCGTTATTCTCATTTAAAACACAGAGATGCACACGCGCGTGCACAGAGACAGCGCATTAGCTGAATGCTGATGTTGAGCACACAGCCTCTTGTTTGCAGCAGCACGAGCAGCCCTCTTGAAAAGCAATTGCACTTTATGGAGCAACTGAAAAGGTAGGAGAAAGAGCTGCTGCGTGTTCTCAGGCACGATGCTTTATGGATGCAATGCACAGAAATACTCCTTCCAGCTTTGACTTCTCAGCTGCCAGCTCTACTGAAATGAAACCATGCGTTAAATAGACGCATGCCAGCCTGTGCTAGCAGACCCCAGTCTTCAGCCCCTCTCCTCCAGCGGGGCGGGCAGGGGAAGTCATTGTGCACCCAAGGTCGCCTTTCACAAACCACACTTTCATTTTACTTCACACCTGCCTGTGGCTCCAAGGGTTCCTCTCTAGCTCCCAGCAACTCTCCCAAATCCCAGTGCCTCTCAAAGTATCTACAATGCACTCAAGATAATACCAGCAAATCATAATTTGGAGAAAATTAGTGCTTAGAGAAATTAACTCACAGTGAGTTTCAATCTTCTGTATATATTCCCCAAACACAGAGAAAACATATAAGGATTTAAGGTAATAAGTAATCTGGGATGCAGAGAGAAAAAAGGCAGGAAAAAACCCTGCACTTGTATGCCTACTGTGTTGGGCATCAGTACTTGGTATAGCAAAATAGAAGTTTCTGATGAACTTTAATGTCTGCTGCCAAGAATGCAGCACAAATTGGGCCTTCCTAGCAGTTTTGCAAGCCACCCTCTGATTTCAGACCCACAAAGTTGGAACTGTGAGAGAAACCTTACTGTACCTGGCAGCAAAATATTTAAACAACGTAAATTTTGCTTAGCACATTACATAAAAAAAATATATTTAGATTATATTAAAATGGACTTGGAGATTATAATGAAGTTACAGTTATAAAACACAGTGCAAAGTCATCTACAAGCACCAAGAGATTCGTAAGAAAACAGCCTCAACATAAAGTCCCACTTTTTTAGTAGATATGATCAGGCAATCATTTAGATCAGCACCAGTACAAACCACTACGTACCTCTTGGGACAGGAAGGGAATGACTTGTGCACATATAGCATTCAGCCTCTTGACAATTTCTGCCTGCAAGTGACAAGAAGAAAGAAGTTCAATTATGTAAATTCTCAGATGTGATTGTCACCCATGAACACAAAAGATATGTTTGTTTGCTTGTTTGGGGTTTTTTTTTTTTCCATCTCTAGTCATCCTCTGGCGAGGACAGATTATCAAAATGACAAAAGTATTTGTACACCAGTTCAACAGACCCTAGGATGCTAATAATTTCTGGCTAAAAGTTTTCCTTAAAGAACACGGTTCAGAACTGAAACAAAGAAAAGGTAATTCTGATTAGGCAATCATAAGCATGTAAAGTAAAAATCTTCAGATGTAACATAAAAGAGATAAACAAAATACTGTGTACCAAACTAAACTCTCTCCTAAGAGGCAAAAAGGATTATTGCAAGTTACTGCAATGTCACTGAAAGCAAATGGAACAAATAAACCGATTTCTTCTGTGCTAACACTGGCTATAACAATAACATTAGCAACACAATATACAACTTCACTGATAGTCCTTCTACCACATATTTTAGAAGGGGATAATACAGGTTTGCATCATATTCATGCTGTTATCAATCCCGAAATTAGTAGCAGTCACTTTCATGTTGTCATTGTGATCAAAAATGGGTAACATATAATGTTTTATTTCCATACTGAAGATCAATTCTTATTCTGTGCATTTAATCTAAGTATCCCAATAGAGACCAAGGGGATTTGGGAAGAACACAAAAAATACAGCTCCAGAAAAAGAATATTTAAAGCCACACCAACTTTCTTTTAAGAAATCATAACTTTCTTATAATAAATTGTAATCTGGGTCAGTTCCTCATCATACAGTAGAGGACAGAATGCTCTTCCTCCTGCAAAATCACTAACCATATGATGAAGACATACAAACTTGCCCAACTTAGGTTTCCTTTTCATAGCAACCCTCCCAGGCTTTTTGCTATGCTGTCTTTTTAAACTTGCAGATGCTTAAGAGCCTATCAAGCAGAAAGGCTGAGAAATAGCTGTGAAAAAAGACATAACAACGTACATACCTGGGTGCAAGGAATATTACAGTTACACAGGTACATAACCAGAGGTGGGGATACACATGAACCTAACTCTACCCCTCTGTGCACATTGTGATAGACCCACACACTACTCAGCCATGAAATTTCTTCATTCCTCTGGAAATTCATCTAAACTCCCACAGGTTATTTATACAGCAATTCCTATGATACACTGTACCGGTATCTTCTTATTGGTCTTCACTGTGTGCAAATCCTCATCATGTTAAAGCTAAGCATTTCAACACAGGTTCTACATTCACCTACTAGACTTCTGTTTATTCAGCAGCATGGGTGCCTTAAAGGACACTTGAGAACATGTTCTGCTCAGCACAAAACTAAACTACCTGCTAATTTCAAGGGTCTGTATGTGCCTGCAGTATCAGTTATCTCACAATGTAAAACTTAAATACCCCTTTAAATAGCATTCACTATACTAGCTGATGCAGAGATTTACGAACTGCGTGTTACACAGAGCAGTACAGGGAGCGACATGATGTGTGCATCTACGCTTCAGCCAGAGAGGCTGCAGGATCTAACACAGCGTTACTTGAGAAACAATATTTGATTAAGCAATCGTAGACTGTAATATAATGCACAGCTGTAAAGTACCTGTGCTGTAGTGGTTCAAGCACCATTAATTTAATCATTTCCAAATTTTGGGTCCCAGCCACGCTGTTTTGAGGTTTGTGGTTTTGGGTTATTTTTAATAAGGAATCTCATGAGTGCCTTAAAACCAGAGAGAAAACCCACACATCCTGCTCTTTGCAGCTTTTCCGTATGAAAACTCAAAAATACCACCTTCCTGGTTTGAGCTGAAGCTCCTCTGACCTGCCATTTAACATATACATACCTTAATAAAGAGAGGCACATGCCAGTTTCCTCCACAGCAAAACAACTCTTCCTATCCAACTATAAAAGGCTGACGCAGCCATACCCATCTCCCACACGGCTCCTGGGGAGAGTCTTTCCCTCGGCTGCACTCAGCGGATGACCACTCTTCCACTGCAGCTACGTCAGCTGGACACCTCTACCACACCACTTAGGACGGGAGAATAAAACTGGCTCCAAGAGCCATGACGAAGCCTTGTGTGCAATTTTAAAAAGCTTATAGAATCACAGATTTTTAAGGCCAGAAGGGGCTGTTATAATTGTCTTATCTGACCTCCTCAGTAATGCAGGCTGTAAAATTTGACTGACTTTTCTGTCAATCCTGTAAATTCTAGTTCAGCTGGAATATAGCTTAGTCAACAAAAATAATTTTATTCAACTCACTTTGAGGCATTTCTTCTCAATTAAGGTACGCAACCCCAGCTATTTCAAGCTATTTTGGCTGTGATGCT
Source organism: Laterallus jamaicensis coturniculus (assembly GCA_022605575.1). Lineage (NCBI taxonomy): Eukaryota > Metazoa > Chordata > Aves > Gruiformes > Rallidae > Laterallus > Laterallus jamaicensis. The sequence continues at coordinate 5,740,016 of JAKCOX010000010.1, forward strand.
TTTCTTTTGATCACTTCCCTCCTCCCCGCCCAAAAAAAGAAGTACATCTCTCTTCTACTCCTCTTCTGGCCAAAAAAAGTAGTTGAAACATTATTTGCTCAGTATTTATATAAAAATTCACCTCCGGCAGATTCAGAGCCTGGGAAACAGCAAAAAAGTGTCTTCCAAAAAACTGTAAGTGAAAACAGGTGACTGAATATGAGCGGTTACACAACCGTAATAAAACTCTTGATATGAATGCCAGTGGAGTGTAGAGGAGCAAACCCTTTCATGCTGTGCACAGGAAAGTGAGCTGATCGAGACAGCACCCAGCTCAGTCTACGGAGAAGGAAAATCGCTCACTGACAGCTCGGGGAGATGCTGGGACCTCACCCGGCAGCACTTCCCAGACAGGTAAGGGGCCTGCAAGGCCAGTCACAGCAAAGCTGAGAAGCCCCTGCTAGGCGAAACCAGGCCTCTATGCTCTTTCCTTACCGTAACAGCCTTCACTCTTCCTAGCAAGGAGAGTCCCCCTACAAGCACGTGGCTGTGTGTACAGTTAGGTTGTATCACTCCCACACCTGAGCAGCAAACAAATGGCCCAAGCAAGCAGCAGTGGACCACAGAAGCACAACATGGCTGAGGTGTGGCCTGCCCACCTCAGGAGACCACACGACAGGGGAAAAAGCACTAGTTCCTCACATGGTAAGCTAAAGTCACCTCAGAAGCATGTTTGCTTCTGCAGTTATCTGATCTTGCCTCTTTTGTCCTGTGGGACCAGGGCTTAGAGAGGCATCGCTTATTTACAGGCCTTTCCACTGGGCGCCAGTTATCGGCCAGCAATACTGTGGGCACACACACACTTCTAATGGCCTATGTTTTGAAACCAAGTCTAATCTGATGGCGCTGCGCCCAAACTCCTTTTCCAGCATAGCCATTAAAGGATGTAGGTTATTGCTGTTGTCACCATTGATATTTGTCATTGTAATGTAATTAGGGCCCTAAAATGATGCATTACAGCCCTTGGCACAGCTTCTATTAAAATCTTTTCTTCTGCTCACTGAACTGCGACCTGCTTTCTGATGAATAACAGACAGACAGCTTTAGGGTGAGGAGCAGATTCATCAAAGAAGTATTTTTCAGCTCTGGAAATAAAATAAATAAATAACAGAGGCCAAACTAGGAAGAAAAGCACAAGGAAGGAACAGAGGGGGAAAAAAAAGACACACAGTACATTTGAATTTCATCTGACCACTTGAAATTCTGATTGCATCTGATGAATCTTTCTTAGGACAATATATTCCCAGCCTGTGAATCACATGGTTAATCAGGGCTCTAATCTGCTATCCATCAGCCTATGCCAGCACTGTAACTTCCAATCAAATTTATAGGTTATGTGGGTCACGCATCCCTGAACAACTACATTCACGGATATCCCATTTAAACCAGCACAGACTCTGAAATGCTGTTGTTAGGGTTACTGAATGTTATAATACTATTCAAAGCTTTATGAAAGCTCCTGATAAACAGCTGCTAAATTATTGCCCGTGGATACAGCGTGATGCTCTGAAATAGCATTAATGGCCCAATAAAAGGGCGATTGTTCATGCCAAAATATAAAAAGGATAGCTTTTGCTGCCATAGTTTGTCAAATATGTTAACAAACACCGACACTTCTATTACTCCTTTCCCTAACCACAAAGGATGTTTGGTTTTGCATAAAAACACACCAGCATGGAACCAGAAACATGAGGGAAAGGCAGGCAGGGAAGGCTGATGCTGGAATTACCTTTTTACTTATCTAACGCAAGTTTGTACTGTTTGCATCCTTTGGGAGACATCTACAAATGACACTTATTTTAACCACTTTACACTCTTCTCCTAGGCACTTACGTGGCATATTTTTTAAGAAGAGAAAGAAAGCTTGCGTATTTATTAACTACAAAGTCAATAATGTTCTCATTTTGTTAGGCATATAAATAGCCATAAAATCACAGAATCACAGAATCGTAGGGGTTGGAAGGGACCTAAAGATACCATCGGGTCCAACCCTCAGTGTGTCAGAATCAGACCCAAGTAAAGGAATGAAGACCAGTACCAGTCAACAGTCCCTCAGCATCACTCAGGGATACCACACAAGAGCAACAGCTTAACTGCCCAATTCAGCACCCAAAACCCAAGAGTTAAATGGTACCTGAGTGCCTAAATGTGCCTAAAACCCTGGCCTCTAAAAGTATTCAGAAGAAGAGAAGCCTGCAGGGAAGGCTACATCTCAGGTTGAATGGGGCTCAGCAAAGCTGGTCCTTGCGATACAACCACAGTCTCACAGCTACCAGCTGTACTCAAAAGGGAGCATGTGATGGACCGTTAGACTCTTAAATCCCTTTGAGGATGGCAACGTAAGGGTTTAATTCAATTTACCCATGCCACACACAGCTAAAATAGGGCATAAGCACATGGTAAAATATGGGAATATGTTTAAGTGCCTTGGTAAGTATTTTAGGATATGTCCAAATTCTTAGCACAGATGGGGACTAAAAGAGAAGCAAGAGTCATAGAACCTCCAGATATTAAAATACTTGGCTATGTTCTAATACATAGGGAGTTCAGAATCAATCTGTTGCTTAAAAATCTCCATTTGCATTCTTTTTTGGAGAAGCGAAAAAAAAAGAGAATTGGGATTTTATTTATAGTATGTAAACTTCAGGAAAATATTTCCACTATATTTCACAAAGTTCCATAGTTATTACAATTATAAAAAATTGCTGGTAAAGAATTACTACTGGAGGCTGTAGGTCTGTCAGTGGAATGGAAACAAAACTACTATATATGTATTATTGAAATAAAACAGAATAATAAAACACTATTGGGAAACCCATTTCAGCAGCCAGTAGGAAAAAGAATATATGCAATTACACTTTCAGAAAAATAATCTGAAACAACTGTTATTTCAGGTTTAATTTGTTCTACACAATGCAGGCTTTGCCAAAAAGATCAATCTGGTTTATTAAGTGCTTACCAAGAACACATGCACACACCCATAATATCTAAACAAGCATTTCACAAATTAGCAAGAACAAAAAACATTATGACATCGTAGGAGACATATCACGACTCTGAATAAAGCACACAAAAAAGCTAATCTTAGTATTTCATAGAAAATTAACTCTTCTTTCATAAAGAAGAATGTGTTTTGTTTTAATCACAGACTGTTGTCTGGAAGTGCTTACTCCATTTCTACAGAACTGGAAGAAATACCGCAAGCCCTGAATATAAAATTTCTCTCCAGCCCTAAAGGAATGGCATTTGGAAACTGAGCCACAAAGAGTCTAGTCTTGTAGTCAAAGAGAGTGGAGGGAAAAGTTCCCTGGTGAGAAGGATACTAAACAGAAAACAACTTCTTCACTAAACCAATTGCTCAAGCTTAGGAGCTTTAATTTGAGAAATGCATGTACGAGTTGAACGCAAACAGCACCACCAGACTTTGCTGAATAATCACTGGTATGTTCTCCACCTCACTTTCCTATCCTTTACAAACATCCCACCTAAGCTCATGAAGTACTGTAAACTTGATATCTACCATTTGTAAGTTAATTTAGGTGCTTATTTTGCACAAAATACTGCAGACAGCAACATAAGCAATAAACTTGAGTGGCAGACTTTTCAGAATCAATTTTCTAATGTACATCCCGATCCGTGGGCTGCTGAAGTGAACTGATAAGACATGGCTTTTATTTAATGTCTCAAGAACCACGTGGAGCTCAACTGAGTAAAAAAAGGATACATATTGAATCATTCATGATTAAGACAATAAAAAGCAAGTCAAGTAAGGTGACATACAAACATGCTTCAAGCCTGTCACTTGAGAAAGTCGGTGTTTTTTGTTAATACTGACTTCTGCCAGCAAACAGGGGATCAGAAATGCACAGCCTGGAGATCCAAATCATCCTTCAGTTGTTCAGGCTGCCAGCAGGTAGCAAGCTGCTTCCTGCCCTGCCCTGCCAGAAGCACCTGCACAGCATCCAGAAAAAAAGGCTGCAAGTGACACTTGAAGTGGCAGAGACACTTAAATTTCCCTTATACCAAGGCAGCATGAAACACTTATTGGAAAAAGCAGACAGAAATGAGTAAGAGGAGGACATGGCCAAGGGAGGTGCTGTTTCCATCAGTAGAGCTCTAAAGTCTTCCATAAAGTACTATTCCTTCACCTACCACCAATCCTCAGCAATACTTGCTTCATGAAAAAGGGCCACATAATATAGGGATGAGAAGTTTCCACGACTCTCCACTAACTGAAGGAATTGGAAAAAAATACCCCAAATAAACCCAACAAAACTGCTCTTGTTTCAATTTCACACACCCATGGCATTGCACTAAGACAGCTTCAGATCCCAATTCAGACTTCTGCGTATCACAGAATCACTAGGTTGGAAAAGACCTTGAGATCATCAAGTCCAACCATACCTGTCCTCTACTAAACCATATCCGTAAGCACCTCGTCTACTGTCTTTTAAATACATCCAGGGTCAGTGACTCAATCCCTGGGCAGCCTGTTCCAGTGCCCGATAACTCTTTTAGTTTGGAGCTCAGCCTCCACTTCTCCAGGCTAAACAATCCCAGCTCCCTCAGCTGCTCCTCAGAAGGTTTGCTCTCCAAGACCCTTTACCAGCCTGGTTGCCCTTCTCTGGGCACATTCCAGGACCTCAATGTCTTTCTTGTTGTGAAGGGCCCAAAACTGAACACAGTATTCAAGGTCTCCTAGATGCAATCAGGTCAGAATTTCTCATTTTAATCTTTCCCATAACAGCCAAAATGAAGGAGCACACACACAGTCACCAGTCTCTCATTACTCAAGTCTTCCCCTCTCACATCCCTCAAAAGCTTCTGACCACAGTTCTTCTGTACCTGCTTGAAGTAGTACAAGCTGGTCTGAACCTCTCCTTTCAACTGTTAGTGTACAGTGGTTGTAGAGCCCAGTTTTGATTTAAATAGATGAAGAAAGTCCCCTATTTATTTACATCGCTATTTCATACTCTCTCAGGCATAGCAGGAAAACCAGATAGAAATAAATACTGCAGATCAGTAGTTCCAATGTGTACATTGTGAAAAAGTAAAAAAAAAAAAAAAAAAAAAAATTAGAAGAAGAAAAAGAGATGTGAGATCGTCAAAACCTGTTTCTCAGTAGGCTTATGTTTCACTGGGGGTGTCCTTAACTGCCCTAGAAAAGTATTAAGAAGGCAAGACTTCAGGAAAAAGCGGAAAACCTCTAGCAGGTTAATCTAAAAGAAACCATGCTTTTAAAAATTTACGTATCTAGTGTGTAGGAAAGGGGTTTCTGCTGCTCTTTCTAAGTGTTACCACAAAATAAACACCAAAATAATTTTCCCTCTTCAAAGTAGAGCTGTCGGTGCCCACCTCTGATCCCCACCAGCACTTACCCTTCATTTGGAAATACACACAAAAAAATCTTGAGTAGCTACAGGCACCCGCTACCCTACACCCACTGTCTGCATAATGGCTACAGGGCTTACTCTGGAGCAGCGTGCCTCAAATGTTAACCACCAAGAAGCTGATATGCCATCACGTCTGGGAACTGCAAAGGCTGTGCCAGAGCTCCAGCTACATCTACAAGGTACTGTTAGTCTTGGAGCTCACAGAAAATACTGTGTCCAGTGATGTAACACCTAGGAGTCTGACAAAAAAAAAAAAAGAAGAAAGAAGAAAATTTTGTTTCTCCAACAGGCATAGCAATATTCCAGGTTTCAAGGAACCACATAAAGCTGATCAATAAACTTATAAAAACAGCACTCAGAAGCCCTGCATTAAAAAAACTAAAGGAACAAACAAAGACCCCAAAAAGCAACGTGACTCCTGAACTCCATTTATTTTCTTCCAGAATCATCTGGAGGCCAGGAATCAGCCCTTCTGCATCAAGAACAACGATACTTCTCTTCCAGCCCTGGTTTCCTGGTTTCCTCAGCCCTGCAGGTTATGAAAGATGGAGCCCACCTGGCTGATTCATTGATAATCTCACTTTATTATGTTTGCTTCCAGAAAAAATAAATATTAGGAATCAGCACAGTGATCCATTCAGTGGATTTGTTAGGTCTGGTTACAAGAATTCTTAACAGTGTTTGAAAACTTTGTCATGTTTTGCCTTCAATCCCTCATCTCTTCTTCCTACCCAGCAATTTCACACCATGTGGTGAATAGCTATCAATTAGCTTAAGAAATCCAGCAAAAAACCCCAGGTATTTATTTCAAGGAAAAGTATTCTACACAAAGGAAACAACATTTTAACTCCTTTTCCATTGCGACTTCCTGTTGTACTATGAAAATGAACTCAGATACAATTTCCACAGATTAAGGCAACAGATTTTTGTATTTGACATAAAAGACAAAAAATATCCTGCCCCTTTTAAGCCAGTACACAAAAGTGGTATTTAAACAACACCCTGGAAGACAGAATACTGCAGTGGATTTTATACCAATGCTGTTCAGTGTTGGATCATAGCAACGATACAAAATCAAGTAAGGCATGTTACTAACTCAACATTTAAACCAAGTGGAATTATGATACCTGTTAACTCTTTCTGAAAGCAAATAAATGTTTCATATGCGTTGGTGGTATCAATAAAGTCCCACTTCCTGGAATAAAGTTATCACCTGAGAATAGGATTATGTGTGAGACACTTTTCATGCTTCCCCACTTGGAGAGCTCCTTTTCTTAAAATCGACCCCCCAACAAGTCAAAGTTATCTAAAATACAAAGTGCGCCTAAGTAGGGCACATTTTCTTTCACTCTGAATTTAAATGGAAGTTTCAGTTTCAGGTGCTGACTAATGATTTCTTTATGGTTTGAGATGGCAATGCCACATTCCTATGGAAGCACCAGCTATCAACTTCCATCCTGCAGCACCCAATGGATGGGATGGGCAAGCCAGGATGAACTGTCACCAGCCTCCTAGCTTGGGTCTTACACTGTACCACATGGTGCAATACAGCCCGTCAGGATCCCAGTTCCCTTTGTCCGAAACAGGTTGGCCTGGGACTAAAGGCACAGCAGCGAGGAGCTGGAGAGCTGAGGGCGTTCAACACGGAACGACTGGAAGTTCCAGCATTTCACACACCTCTGCTTATTACTTGAGATTATATTGATTCGTATTTATATTTTTTAACTAAAACACTTGCTGTGACAGCTACTCAAGAGGAAGGGATTGTTGATGCGGCAGAATGCTGCTTGCCTGAGTTCAACAACAACAATAAATCCCCCACTCTGCAGCTCGACTCCTATTGAGAAGAAAATATTGATATGAATTGTCATTGCTCATAATTTCAGTCATTGTGGATCGTAACTACCTCTGCTGAAAGTAGCTCAATTCGGATTTCAGCATTTCTGGGTTTATTGCTATTGTTCCACTAACTGAAGGAGGACAAGGAAAGAACAGGTCATTTGAGCCTTTGACTTGGGAATATCTCCCAAGTGGTAGTTTCACCAGCAAAGTACACCTAAAATCATCAGACAGTTTACAAATATCTTTTCAACCTTCCTAAAAAGACACATTTGCAAAGCAAATGCTGAGACATTTGTAAGACATGCATGCTTAGCATGTTCAGGAAATTCACTTGTCTGAGACAGCTGGATACGCTGAGTACATCTTGATGTTCAACTCATTTGAATGGTATTCCCCCAGTAAGACTCCTGCCAGGACAGACTCCAAGTCAAGCAACACTAAATGACATTTATCTTTAAATTATATCAGCATTATTGAGGTTTTCAAATATGCTTCATCCAAGAGGGATTCTAACGTAAAATAACGTTTTAAAGAAACACAAAGTTTGAGCAAATGCCATAAAAAGAACGGGAGTCATGGAGCGAAGGAGAATTCTCTGGCTGGTAAATGTAGATTTCATGAAACCTTTTCCAGGGTTGTAACTCCCTGTGAGATCACACTTTATGTGGAGAGCTACTATGAACTGCATTAATTTCAGACAAATGCTCAAGATGCACCATATGTTAAGTGTGCTCTTCATCACGCTGCACCTACAGACTTTAATAAAAACATCTAGAACACGGAAAGTAGGTCAAATGTAAGCAAATGAAAGGGGTAAATAACCAACCCTAACCGTGTGACAATAGCAACACATTTCTCTTTAAATATGTTCTTATCAGAAAAGGCATCAGTCAAACAGGATCCCTTCCTGAAGTTGGTCCAGTTTCGCTGCCATAATTCCCCTATGAAGGTGTCTGGGCCAGAAACACAGATCACACCCCCACTAATTATGCTGTAGCTTAATTAGTTCTTTGAACTGGCAGAGAAACAGGAACTGAAGAAGCTCTCTCCTAATCCAACTACTCCTGCTCACCCCACCCTTCTCCTGCTACCAGCATTTTTGCTGGTATGTGGTGAGCTAAACACTGAGCTTACCCAAGTTAAAACCCAGATATCCCTGCGCCACCCCCCTCCGTTTTTTTAAACTTTTAATACAAACCCCATCCCAGATCCAGTTTACCATGGAGTTAACCCAAAGGCGGGATCACCCCTTTCATTAGCAATGCCAGCTTCTCACCCACCTCAAGGAGGCAGAAAACTTCAGTCCCAGGCACACAAAAGTCTCTGAGACTTTTTGTGAACACTCCTCTGAGTCAGAAAACAAGAGCATAGCTAAGAGAGCAAACCACACAGCAGCACTCCTGGCAAGATGCTCATCTCGCTACAAGTACCCGATACTTCTCCCAGCACAGGAAGACACTCAGTTTCACTTCCTCCCCTACCCTGCAACCCAGGCAAACTGCTGTCAACCACAACCTAAACTTTTCACCTCTCGGGTTAGCATCACAATCTGGTTTAGCTGCAAGTTTCAACTTGTCTTTAGAGCCTCCTGTTAGATAATCCAGTAAACCAAATCACCAATACCCAACTGCAGAGTGAATTCAAAGCAATAAATAAATAAAAGCTAGTGAACGTTTGTGGTGGACATCTTAGCTCGGTAGCGGTCAGATTAAGAAATTAAATGCTGTGGTCAAAACTGTGAAAAAAAAAAAATCAAACCCGCTCATAAAACAATGTATGGGGTTTTTTCATTATAGCAGACAGCATAACAGACAGCAAAACCACATTTCCATGCCTGGCTGTTGGTTTTTGTTGTGTGTGTGTGGTGTTTTTTTAATGGATCGCTGGCATTTTGCCATGGAGTAATTCTATGGTTTACCAAAATGCAGTCTCTGGGCTTGTTAATTTCATATTTAGTTAGCTAGGTCTGTAATCATGCCACCCTTTTAATCAAAAAGGTTTCAGGCAAGCATTTATATGAAAAATACTCATGCAAATGCTAACATTTTTACCCACAAAAATACACAGAGGTTGTATCTATTTTGGTTTATGAGAATCTGTTTTGCACAAGCTATTATAATTATTCCTTTTCATAACAGCAGTTTCCCATGACAATTAGAGACTAAGTTGTGTTATTCTGTTTGCATTAGAAATTTGCCAAAATACAAGAAAGGAGACCTTAAAATCATTGAACTACCTACTGACTGTTTGCAAACCTGTTTGTGTATAATCACTATCTGTTTTTCACAAAGATGACAGAAAAAGCCGGGGAGGGGAGGAGGAAGGGAAGTAAATTCGATGACTAGTGGATAGCTCAGACTGCGTTTCCTTTGTGTATGCCTCAGCGAAGATAAAAGAGTAAGTTGGAAAATATTAACCTTTAATATAAAGGGAAGGCAGTTCAAAATGACTGACTGCTTTATTGAAATAAGTCAGCTTTCACCACTTCAACATACCACGTTTGATAGGTGAAAGCAAAGGAAAGAGAAGTGAGAGAAAAAAGTTTACTTTTATCAACAAGGGACATAGTGAGTTCACCATCGCAAGCATAACTTCAGCTCATGAACACAAAATCTGCAGTTGCCCTCAAACTGGCTGCAGGTCTGCCCATGAAACTGGAGAAATACTCAGCACACATAGTAAAACCCTGACAACTCCTCAGTTAGCAGGACCCAAGCAAGTCTGTGTGGTTAAAGCACACCTGAGTATTCCAGTCACACCCTTGATACCATCGACATGCTGCAAAAGGACTTTATCTTAACTCCGTCCCTTCTAAGCAAAGTTGTAGAAATACATGCCATTTCCCACCAAGGCAGCCCAGAGCAATACAAAATTACTCTCAATATGCACCAGAGAGCCTGTGTAGAGTTCACTTGATATGGCTGTAAATTAGAATTTCTCCAGCTCTGTTGACTAAGTTAGACTGTACATCGAGAGATATTATAGTCTTGCTAAATTCATAGCTGCTCTGCCTCCAAAACTGGCACCCTTCTGAGGAAGGGTAACCAGAAAGACAGCGTCAAAGAGATGCCTGGACAGATAAAGTGATCTACTTCACCATCTAAACCCCGCTGCTTCTCCAAAGCGTAAAAGCACAGCAGTGTTTCAGTGGAGAGCACCAGGTATCAAACCTTCCTCCTACATTATGCTGAATACAGCCCTCAGACTAGTACTTCTTTTTCAAAGTCCAACTTTCATTTACGCTCTTAACTAGATTTATAGTTTCTCACACGTGTGGGGTAGTCACATGCTGAGGAGTGAAGATTCAGCTGAAGCTGCAATCCTCACTGTTGAATACTAAGCTGGTTTGCCTAATCTTTTGACAACTCACACTGTCATTATCTTTCTCCAATCTCTGCAACAATATATCAAGAAAGAGCCTTGTACAGATTCGTTGTCTAATGGGCAGGTAGAAATTCAAATAAGGTTAAAAAGAGACTGGGAAACTAGCTACTTGAGATGTACACCAAGAGCCTACCTCAGACTAATTCTGCATGGAACCAGGCACAGAAAGATTTAACAAACCCTGTATTTTCCCTAACTTTGTAATGCAATTGCTCATACCAGAGAATCAAGATCCCACAATGCTGCAACTGCACATGTAACAAGTTCCACCTCAACATTTGCCAAGTTTTGGGTACACAGGAAGAAAGTAGTAACATGCTACTACAACCTAAGAAAGTTTGTTTTGGCTTTCCCCTCAAAACCCTACACAGGTTAAAAAAATGTAGTATTATCCCATTTTCCACAGGGAGAACAGAGGCTGAGAAGATACATATTCAAAAGCAATCTTCCCTAACACAAATCAAAGCATCAGCTGCATTACTACTGAAAGGTACATCACTGGAGCATGCTAATTGCAGCTGGGATGGAACAGACAGCAGAATTCACATGGGAGGCGAAATGGGGACAAAACTGTCTTGGGAATGAGCATCCTGCCCAAAGCATCTTACAATCTAGAGAGATAAACACAGCTACTTCTAAGCGAACCCCATGTAGAATCGTATCACCTCCCATTCCTTAATGTATTGCTGTCCAATAACTCCTCTGTGGTAAGGATTATACTTCAGGAAATAGTATTACTTCCACTTCCCAGAGAGAGAACTGAAGCAGTGAAAGCCAGAGGTGAACTCTCCAGAAGGTATGTAATGGGATTTTAAAAAATGCCTAAGCAGACTAGACATGTAATTCGGGCAGAAAGTCAGCAACAGACAAATGCTCAAGAAGACTGCCCAGAGTTCTTAGGCACAAGTGGGGGCTCCTACCCATACCTACAGACACACAAATCCACCTTTGCACCTTTAAAAAAAAAGGCACATCAAATATAAACGCTGGAGCACCACAAGAATTTAAGCATTAAAATCCCAAACTACAGTCTTCAGCCCTTTTCCTCCTCAGGAATGATGAAGATTGAAGTTTACAGAAGTGTACAGGAATTTCCACCTCCAGCACTGAAGCTCCCCATCAACCCTGCTGAGTCCCCTTCCCAGGCATGTTCAGAACAGTCTTCAGATCAACAAGACCAAGCTTTTTGGCATCCAGCTGACAACTAAGCCTTGCAAATACCCTCCTCCTACAACTCCCCCAACTCAAAGCTTCTCCACCTATACCCCCCAGGGAGCTGAGAGACACTGCCAAGATTATTCCCACATAAAATACTGCAGCAGCACGCTTAAAAAAAAAAAAAGGTGGGGGTGGGTGGGGAACAGATCAACTTCTGTCTAACAGATTAGTGGTTGAAGAGTTTAATTAGAGCATTATGTTCATGACTTTAATTCTTTCTTTACTTCTCGTTCCCACCTCTTATCAGAACACCCTAACAGGCTTCACCTGGGAAAGAAATACTCCCAACGCTTCCCCTGGAGAAGTCTCTTTCCCAGTTCCTGCTCAGAATCATCATACATGAAAAACCACCATGGGCTAAAGCATGTAAATAGGTTTGGGGCAGGGACTGGAACCCAGCACAACTCCTTCCAGCTGGCCAGTCTTTCCAGGGAGACAGCACAGCATGCATCTCTCCTCTTTCAGCTCTACTGAACCATTAAGGATCTCATGCAAACCAGACAGCTTTCTGATGGGTATCCTGGTCATTCTCCTGGGAGAGAGGATACGTGGGTCTCGCTGGTAAACAGAAAAGTAGCTGAACTCAGATGAACCAAGAGCATTGCCTTCTCCAGCTTTTTTGTTTGGATTTTATTGGGATTTTTTTAAGGAAAATGCATACTACCCTTACACTTTAAAAAGTTTAGGTGTCACTCTTCAAAAAGTGCTTCTGAAGCTCCTAAGCCAAGACAGCATGTCCCAGCAGCACTGACTCTCATATCTCAGCCTTCAAGCCGTGAGAGACTTCAGACACAGCCATGACCTCACAGCACTTCCCTATGCGCTACCCTCTGTATGCGCTGCATTTCTCTGGCTCTGTGCCTAATCGTTGAACCCATCCCACACGCTGCAAGCTTCGCTGTGCCCGCCTCCAGCTGGCCCAGAAGCCTAGTGGTGCAGAAGTGCCCACAGCATGGCTCTTCTCTTGCTGCAGACAGTGGCTAAGGTGACTTATCCAAGGTCTGACCAGTAGCCCGGGACAGCACAGCCCAGAAACTTGCACCTCTCGCCCAAGCCCCAGACCTTGGCAGATGCATCTCATCCACCTGGGAGCTCTCTGCTTTGCTGCACATTAATACGGAGGGGTATTTCCTGTGTCTACAGATTTTCAGGCTCTCCAGGTTCTGTCGCAGGCTTAAACAAACCTCATGACCCTTAATACAGTGCATACTTACAGCGGCATTTTTCTTTGAAAATGTGTAAACTAAGATTATCCCAGGATCCTTCTCATCCACACAAAAAGACTTGTTAAAAATCAATGCTGTAGAAGAAATACACACCTGAGTGCCAGGCAGAACACAGAGCTAAGTAAATAGCAACTAAACAAAGGACAAAATCAATTTCTTATATTCACAAGGCCTGTATGTCCATTTGGCTGAAGGCATATTTGAAAAAGTGTTGCATATGCAAAGAAGCTGGACATTTGTATCTACAAAGGAAAATCTTACGGTTTTCTAGAGGTAAGTTTTAAAGGTATTAACAAGGTTACTAACAGCAGTTTGAAAATACATCTTCTATGTGCTTTGCAAAATTCATCTTCAAGCGGAAACCTCCAACCTCTGGAAAAAAAAACCCAAACCACCGCACATGTACAACCAGGGAGGGTTCTTTTCTTGTACAATCTCGTGGTGCTGTTGCTCTTTACATCTCTATCTACATGATCAAACCAAAGAACAATTGCCATCCTCAGTCAACTGTGGGTTTAGATAAAAAAATGTCAGAAACAAACTATTCCCCAGAAATTCCCTGGGTACCACAGGCACAGAACTGTAATACTTGCTCTGATGCTGCCAATGAGTGAAACAGGACATCTGGTGTCACTGGTCTGAAGAGATGAACTGGGGGAAGTTGTGAAGTGACAGAAGAACTATTTGACTTGTAGAGATCTATCAGAAATGTCTTTCTCCTCTCCATTCAAGACCATCATTAGCTTTATATTCCTTAGCTCCACCTCTAAAAGCACATGCAAAGGAGAGATGCAAAGGAAGCAGGATGTTGTGAATTAACTGAATTCATTAAACCAAGAGCTTACATGTGAGTTACTTCTCAAGAGTAACACCTCCATAGTTATGTATTTGTCCATACATAAAAAGAAACTTGGACTTAAAAAGACTTTTGATGTTTGGAGATGGTGTCTCTTCCACAGATAATGTTTCAGAGGAAGAAACAAGCTAGAGACTCTCATCAGTGCTTGGATTTTGTTGTTTAGGTCAAGGCTGAGAAAGCAAGCGTGCAGCTTGTCCCCAGAAATTAAAGAGTACCGATGAACACTGTAAATAAGCAACATGCTCAGACTGTGACAGCTTTCTGCAATGAGGATAGAAAGCCTACTGGTAAGACCGAGCATAAGAATACACAATCCATCCTTTGTTAATACGCTGACACAAACATACGGCGTGTATTTTACCCACAAAGTCTTCCCAATCTTCTTGTGTTATTCAAACACTAAGGACTGATGTTTTAAGAAGAGGCACCTACTTTGTATCCAGTCACATGCTTTTCAGAATTACAGAAAGCAGACAGTGGTGGTGTTGTAGCTGACACTCTGACACACAACAGTACAGTGCCATCTTTCAAAGGGGGCACTGTGAGAGTGGATGGTGGTCATACAGAGTGAATGGTACTGCAGGGAAATTAGAGACGTGAGAAGAAAAACAATTAATGAGCTTCCTCCAGCTACTCCCAGTTCTTGTTCTCTGCCTCCTCCCTCAAACACAAAATCCAGCACAAGCCTTTTGACCAGTTTTAGCCTTATTCTCTTTGCCTTCCTTCTCCAAACACTAGCACAAAGCCAGAGATCCCTACTTCCAACTTTTATCTCCAGACACAGAATAGCAGGCAGGAGGACAACTCAAGCATCTTTTGTGTTATCTCCTTTGGACCATGTCCTTTTCCAAGGACAATGGAAACCCCACAGCAGTTAAGGTACTGATGGACCTAGTTTCACAGCAGACAGGGGTTTGGAAGAAGTCCTCTTCCCTCTCCATCAAATATGTATTCCTTCAACATTCTGTGACCCTCTAGAGCCTCTCATCCAATAATAGACGTGAAGAAGTTAAATCTTACATCACTTAAATCATCATTTCAGAGAGGAAGGCAGAGCTGCAGAAATGTTAAGATTCTTTCACAAAGTGCTGCAGAGCACAAGCTCTCAGCCAGAGAAGCCACAACTGCCCATTTTTCCCATGCTTTAAAATAAATATGGCCTCTTCCCCAGGTCTAAGGCAGCCAAGCCTCTGGGTAGCCACTTGCAGGTATCCAGAGCAGGCCACGAAACTGATCTCAACTCCAATATTTCTCTGCAGACCCACAGTGCTTCACGAAGGATGAGTACTGACCTCACACCCCACCATCCTGCAGCTGCCATAAAAATCCAGCAAAGCCCCACATCCCTCTCAAAGCCAAAACCACAATGCAGCTAGGCTCAACTGCTGGCGTGAAATGATCACGCAGAGCTCATGCTACCACTGGCTTACTTGGATGCCAAGCAGATAGACGGTGACTTGTATACCTCCAGCGCAAGGCAAGATCTCCCAAAGGCAGACAGGATGGCAGGCAGAAGCACCGACAGAGCTATGGAGAGTAAGCTGGCCCTGCACAGCCCCAGGGGAAGCAGCTCTCACAAAAACACATGGACAAGCGTTGCCAGGTCTGAGAGTGCCCCCTTTCCCCAACCTTCAGCTGGGCTGCACTACCGTTCGTCTCTCTTGCATTTATTAATAGCAAAGCTTAATAGAAAAACACCACTGTGCTTTCAAAACGAAGGCCAGAAGTGTTTCAGCTATGAGGCATGGCTGAAAACTCCCCATTCATTCATTTGAAAGGTTAGAAACTGGAAAAAAGTAGTTGTCAAATATAAAAACTTTCCTCAGTGACTGCTCTACTTTCCCCATGCTTTTAAAAGGTAAACTTTGAATCAAATGCTAGATAGAGTCACTGGCTGACCACCAAACAGAAGTTACTGAGATAGGTTAACTGGATATCAAAACATGCTAACCTAGAAGCCCTCTGCTATCTCTGTTACAAAGAATGAGCAAAAATGGAGTTCCACCTCTCCAGCCAAGAAGCAGAAGCACAGGGAGCAAAACAAGTGGTCACAATGCTGCCTTCTCCCTCAATCCCTACATAAAAACTCACTCCAATTTGCCTTACAATTGATTTAAATAATGCTGTCACGTTGACATGGAAAATAATGGCTGCAGCCACCAAGCAGCTGTCAAGAACACCCTACAACCCTGACTCTCCTAATGCAAGCTTCCACCCAGCCGCTGCTGCACGGGGGGGACCGATAGAATACATCCCTGTGCCAGCTCAGTGGGCTTCAGGTTACCTTCTTTTCCCTCACTCCTTGCCGAGTCGTAACCGCACAGACATCCCATAATTAATTTTAAGGAATTTCCCTGCCTTGCGGATGCAGCACACCCAGTCTAGATCTATTTGATGCTGCTCTTGGGTTTAAGATTTTCAGAGTTAAATTTCGGTATCAATTGCTGTCACTCCCTACAAGTACCTCAGTGCTTTATTAAGTATTTGCAGAGTGCATGTGTTGGCCCTGCTGTGTTTTGATTTGTTGATTTTGGGTTCAAAGTCGGAAAAGGCAAGAGGAAAGGGGCTCCTTTGCTTTCCAAAGCACACTTCTGCCACAGTAAATCTGCATCGCTCGCTCTGCCTGTAATTGAAACCCAGGTGATGTCTCAGCAGCAGCCTCGCCATGCCCTCTATTACAGTGCTATTCCATCACCAGCTACCCGGGACAGGGTCAGAGGGGGTTTTTTTGCATTTGCAAATTCTCCAAAAGACCAAGGCACTAAGAGAAGCCAGGCACGTAAGCAAAGTAAATATAAGGCAAGTTTATTGTATTTAAGATGGAAGAAAGAGCAGGGTTTTTTTTAAAAAACCTAAAAATTAAATGTTCTCAGATCACACACAACACATGCCAAACAAAATCTAGTGGTAGTACCTATTGTTGTGCAGATTCTTTATTGCATGAAGAGGACAGATTTTGACTTCTGCTCAACTGTGAGATGCTCTGCTGAGGTTTTTAAGCAAACACAAGAAAAAAGAAAAAGCACACATTCCCATTGCCAGCATTCCACATCCCAAACATAACATTGAGAGGTTTTTCTCCTTTGAAGAAGTTGACACTCATCCAGCAAATGTCAGAAACCTCTGGCAGTATGAGATCCTGCAGAGAAACCATTTAAGCAGACCAAAAGAGGTTAGAAGATTTCTACTTAAAACTATGTCCCATGTTCTCTCACAGAAAGGGGAATTGCCGTCAGTCTATCCATGCCATCTTATGAGATATAACCCACAAAAACTTAACAAGCAATTCCAGAAAAAAACATGTTTTTTTGTTTCGTGAGCTTGGTGTTTTCTTTTTTTTTTTTTTTTCCTCCTTCCTTAGGAGAGTACACCTCGCATAGTCTCTGAGAATAGGAAACTGACAAAAGTTGCCAGCTGTATCTCATACCCAGCTTCCCTTGTCTTTATCATGAATCTTGGGACTTTTCACTCCTTACTTGCGAAAAACCATTACAGAAGAATACTGGAGGGAAAACTAAGAAGCATGAGCCAAGTGCAGTTTGACAGCTTAAAATTTGAAAGAAAATAAAAAGAACCCCAAATTTATTATTTTTATATCATGATTAATTTTAAGCCAATCTCATAATTTTCTGGGGATTGGCATGATTTAACATTTGGAGCTGGCAATACAGCGCACCTTACAAATACATAACCATAAAGAGACCAATTCAAGTTTACTGTGGGGACTATAACTTTGACTGGCCTGACATCTGCACATTTAAACGTCTTAGCCATAACCTCCCAGTGCTCACTACCAGAGCATTACGTACCTCTCCTAGGCTAGGGAAGATGATTCCTTACATCTAAATCCTAGCCATGAGGGCAAAGACAGCACTCTTCAGAGTTCTGTTCACTATTTGTGACATATTTAAGTGATATTTATAAAAACAGTATTAGAAAAAAAAATGTTATGGATGTCTGCATTTGACATTATGCCAAAATGCATCCCGCTACACCAAACTACAGAGTGCATGCAACCACAAAGTTGAACAATACTGAGGGAAAAAATGTACAGAAGTAGTATTTCAAGGTACCAGTGGAACTGCAAAAACAGCATTTTAAACCAAGAGAAAACCTGTAGAAATACACAGATGAACTGAGACACAAATAGGCATTCTTAAAACCACTTCGCATTTTTTGTAATTCAAAATAAAGATTAATTTTTAATTCAAACTCTCATAGCATTTCTCCAGTATAGACAGGTTCGGTTTCAAGCATACTGCCGTCTGTTACTTAATGCAAGTATCGGTTTATACATCCTGTGTTTCACATTATCATCTTTGCTGCTCCTGCTGTGCCTTGTGGCTAAATAGGTTTTCTGAAAGTCAGTGGCAACAGATGTGCTCAATCTGCAGACAGCGAAAGAAGCGACTTCTGTATCAATCATAAGCACACTACTCACAAACTGGCCCATGTCTGTGATAAACCCACTCCTCTATTGCGTCCACAAGCAGTAAACCATATCTCTTCATCAAAAAAAAAAAAAAAAAAAAAAAAAAGGGAAAAACCCAAACCCCACCAAACAATAAAAGACTAAATTGATAACTCAGAAGTCTCAAGGTTTACAGCCTCAGGTAAGAGTCACAAAATCCGCCTCATGGCTTTAATACACCGAGTTGAGTCCAGGATACACATGGTGATTGAAGTCAATACTCATCCTGTGTGAGCACCCCCTTCACTTTTTGTAACATAAACCAAAATCAGAATCCCTGTCTCGTGGAGCTTACAATCGCAATTATTCCACATGCCTGAATCCTTATGTTTAAAGTTATTTCAGTTGCCGAGCCAAGCACCCAAACATTTTAAAGCCAGATTTACAATCGCCTCTGCAGCCTTAATTCTACTTTCCTAATGTCTACTTTGTGCACTGAAAGAGGTCCTCTAGGAAAACTGGTAATGAGATCAGCGAGTGCGTAACTAAAAACTGCACCACGATGCACATACACAATGGGGCAGGATCAGGCTTACACAAATGCTGTAAAGCTTGGCCATCCTGATACCACACTTTGAAACCTATCTGCTAATTAATGTTTCTTCCAGTGCTGAACGACCTTGGCACTTCTCTCCCTCCCCCCCCCCCCCCCCCAACACACACACACACAAAAAAGGAAGGCAAATCTCACCACACAAAATGGTGCAAAAGTTACTAGACACAAAATGGTGACACAGCTTCCCTCTCCTGGCGGGCAGCAAGTCCTGGCTGTTCAGCAGGAGAAACTTATGCCGGAGTCGTATTTCCAGCCCTGCTGTCTGGCCCGAAGAGCCAGTGTGGTGCCAGGCAGGAGAGGGGAGGGTGTGTCTCCTGCTGCAGAGGTCCACATCGCCTCTGCCTTCCCCCACAGCTGCCCAAAAGGGGATGGGGGTTCTCTTCTCACCAGAACGGTGCCCCTTATTGCAAATGCAATGGAGCTTCTCACATTTAAAAAAACCAAAACCGAGGGACAAGTTGTTTGGGTTTTTTTATAAGGAAAGGTGTTAGGCAGCCCTAACCACATGGTCACCGCTGGCCCCCTCTGTAATTACAAGTGGGCCCATAAACTAACACCCTCAGTGTGGCAGCATCACAGCAATTAGCATCTTTCAAAGGCAGAAAAATGCTTTCATGTTTAAGAGCTGTAGAGCACAGCCTTTTGCCAGTAAAAACAGAGCGTATGTCTTAATTTTAAAGTTTGCTCAGCATGTTTTGTGTTACTTCCCGTGTCTTAAGCATCTGTCTGAACTGCCAAAACAAGTGGGGGGGGGAAACGATGCTTTCCTTCGCTTAGGAATGAATGGCAAAACCAGGGTGAAATAGAAGTTCTTGTCCTCACGCATGTTACCCTGTGGATGCGGGGAAGGAGTGTGGGAGGGGAAGGTTATTTCAGCAGTAACTGGCAGAGAAGTAGCAAATACACACGTCCCAGTAATTAATAGACCCTCTCCACAGAAAGGGTGCCTAACATCCATGTAACGAGGACAAGAAAACAGTCTTGTTTCAGAACTTAACAGTTATTATCAAGTAAAAGGTTTCAGGTTTAACAGCAGAATAATACATTTTCTAACTTTTCATAAGCTTCTAAGCTTTTCTGCTGGCTTCAGAGGCTAAATAACCTAAAACTGGGACAAACAAGCCTCAGATGTCAAACTGATTTGACAGCCTATTTTTTACATTTTTCGACTTTGATGGAAAAGCCACTTGTTTTTCTCTTCCTCCTTAATAGTCCTGTGTGAGCTGCAGTCTTCCAAATTTCACTTCCAATCTTTCTCATTTTGAAGTTTTTCAGTTCAGCTCTGACTACCCACTGCCTGTATCTCTATTAAATCTTTCCTACTGTTTATAATGGACAACGAATTCAGCTGGTATAATTTGAGCTGGCTCTCCAGCTATTCTTCAAATGGACAACAATATACACTCATCTATGCGTTAGAGGAAAAAAAAGCGTGCAAAAACGTGCACACAGGCATGCACACACATTCACGCCAAGCCCATACCACTGCCAAAAAAAAGAGAAAGAAAACCAAGAGTATTTTTCCATTACACAAGTGGCGCGTATACAAACCAATTCTCTGTGATATATGCGGTTTATGGCCGTGAAGATGAAAAACGGTCAAAACTCTGCCCTAAATTAAACAAATTGATTTCCATTTTTACCCCTTTACCAAAATAATTTACTAAGGCTTAAGAAGCAAGCAGACTCAAGGCTGAGATGTCGTACAGCCCATATATTAACTCAGTCGGCAATAAATCTCCCCTTACTCTCCATACTACTTTCTTAAATAGCTCACTATAAAGCGCCAACCTAATTAAAAACAGCTTTCTCGGCAACACTGGCCTTGATTTCACTTATTTACACATTAACTGCAGCCTCCGTTTGGCCAATCCAGTCTATTCCCTGTACCACGCAGGGCCTTTTATCTGCCCTGGACAGCATTTTCTCCAGCAGATGAAGTAGATGCCGATTGATTTGCTGTCGAGCATGGTAAATTAATAGCAACAAATTGCTGAGGGCCCCATCTCGCTGCTCCACCATGCTTCGGCAGTTTTGCTTTATTTGCTCCATGATGGGCAGCAGTCAGGCCTCTTCAAGTCAATTTCTTCTTAACAACCTGCAATACTTTTCAATGGTGAAAATAGAGCCGTTCCTTGTAAGTCAGAAATCAATATCCTATTGCCCTTAGAAAATGCTAAACAAGCAGTATTGGCAATCCACTTGGTACTAGAGGGTATCAGATATAATGCAAATCCATACTGCTTCCCTCCTCGTAGTTATTACAGTTTGCTAAAAGGTTCCTAATGCCATTTATCATCATTTACCATCGACTACTGCAGCTATGATTATGATATCCTATCAGCTAGCAGAGCCCTTTCATTTCTATCCAATTAATATTTTAGCAGCACTCAAATGGTTGTTGCCCAAGTCTTGTAATAAAATTTACATGGATTGGACTGATTTTTTTTTCTTTTACTGTGATCTTAAAAAGTCATTTCATTTATTTTTTAATACCCAGCTTCTTAAAAGACCTGAATTTTCTTTCAAAAATGCTGAAATCCGACATGCTAGCATGTGAATTAGTTCGAAGACGGAGGTCTAACCAAAAAAAGCAGCTCAGAATTTATGTACTGCCACCTCCAAAACACATAATCGAAGTAAAAAGCGAATGCTGTATCCTATTTATGTTTTCCATCAGTCTCATTCACAAATATCTGTTGTCTGAAGCCAAATGCAGACATTTATTTCAAGTGATAATTACGATTCTGAATTAAAACCTTCAGCAAGCATGTTTGATTACAGCAATTTAAATAAACTGTTTACCATAACATTAAAACAGCCTAATTTCAGAAATTAAACCAAATGACCACCACCGACACCGAGGATCAACAGTATAGTAGAAACACAGAGCAGCACATCAACTATTCATTCACATACCACCATCTGACCCTCTTAAAAACAAATGTTACAAAAAGCAGCTGAGTAAGAAATGGAACATCTTCGGACCACACTCAAACATTCATATTTATTCTGATATTGGAAGTTTAAAATGGTGGGAAATTATCTGCTCATGCTGCAACCCAAAAACACCCAGCTCAATGCCTGGGGTTCTGGTTGGGTTTTTTTTCTGGAATGTTTATTTTGAAGCTTTATTGATCCTAGTATGGAATATTAAAAAATTAGCGCAGTATTTTAGGCAATAGCACTGCATGTCACAACATACCCCACACTTGTCTTTAAAAAAAAAAAACAACAAAAAAAACCAAATGACTAATTCTACTAGTCTAATGCTATTTACTCAGTTACCAAAATTTAAATTAATTATGTTCTCAAACATAATTGTTAAAAATTGGCAACATTATGCAGGCTTAATTAAGATTAAATCCAATTTACTAAATGTACTTTAATTGGTACTAATTACATTAGCTTTCCTTTCAGAATGACAAATTCCCCATAGGTTTCACTTTAATAGTCTTCTATCAAAATCAACACAGGATGACTGATGATGAGCATCACACGAGGGGTGGGAAAAGAAATGCTCTTCCCCCCTCTCTCCCCCTCCAGACACACAGGCACACTCACTACCGCTGCTCTCTGCGCGTTTATCCTTTTATCAATTTGCTAAGTCACAGAGTCATGACTCCATCACAGCCATCATTTTCTGTTCCAGTGAAAAATTTCTCTAAAAATAAATACTCTGTGGCTGGGAGCAGCCAAGAAGAACAGAAGCTTTAACAGAAAAACACACAAAGGTTTCAAATATCAGGGCCACCAATTACTAGGGTACTTCCAAGGACTCCAGGGAGTCCTGCTCTTGAACCCTTTGAGAAGCAAATCTAATAAGTGAATAAGCCTAACCTGATCTTGAGAACTAGGCCCAATTACGCCGAAGGGCAACTTCACTGCATTATTGCCTGCTTTCCATTACAAGGGCATCCAGCGAGTACATCTGGAAAAGAACCTGAGAGGAACCAAGGCTGTCTGCCCAGAAAAACAAATAAAGACAGATATGCCTCCACGCTAAAGCGAAAAAAAGAAAGAAAATATAATAAGTAGGTGGTTTGCAGGGCTGTCTGTATTTCATAATGTGATAAACTGCCCTCAGGATTTTTGATATGATTGAATTTAGAAAGCTGGAAAGGGGGTGAAGGGAAAAAAAAAGGGAAGGAAAAAAAAGTGAATCGCTCAATTTCAGCCGAGTAAAATTCAAAGATGCGAAAGGAAGAAAAGGGAATTTAAGGTGGAAGACTAAAAAAAAGCATGGTACACATCTAATGAAGCAATCAACAGTATCTATATAATAAACTGATACCAAACTGGACCCTAACGCTGAGATCATACAGCAAGAGGTGAAATATCTTGCAGGTGCTAAAGGAAGAGGGAAAAGGAGGAAAAAAGCCCCCAAAAAAACAACCCCAAAACAAAACCCAGCTGTCGCAGCAGACAGAGAGGCATGATAGATATGAAATTGGTATCAGATTTAAGAATGATAGCAAACAAGTTTCTTAGCTGCAGGTAATTTGAGTCAACATCTGACGAAATATTTAAGTGTTTTGCATGAGAGTACGATACTTAAACTACTAATTTGAACAAATTGAACAGTAATGGGAAAAGGTGTTTAATTAAAACCCAGTTCATCCGTAATCCTCACACTTAGTTGCAACTAAGCATTTTATTTCCCCAGAATATCACTGAGGGCTCCATCCCTATAACTGTATACAATTTCTGAAGTAAAGCCTTCAGAAACTGAAAGCAAAGAGGGCTTTTGCTGTTTTATCCATCCCGCCTATAAACAATGTAATTGCACTTGTGAGCTGATTTTGTCCCATAGAATTCTGTGCAGTTGCTGCACATCGACATACCCACTGTAAAAACAGGGTACATACACCCAGGAATATAAACAAGTTTGGCCACAGCACTTGCTTTCAAATGCCTGTAAGAATCTGCTACGTAGATGGCCTGTAAGGACTCTGGTATTTGCAAGCCATTCCCATAACGGCTATTTTACTGACTGGGGTGGGCTTTTCATTTGGGTTTTTTGGGGTGCTTTTGTCAATGGTTGTTTTGTTGTGGTTTTTTGGTTTTGTAGGGTTTTTTAATGTGGCCCAAAACAAGCTGGCTGTCCATTTAAGAACAGACCCAACGCCTCTGGGAGTCAGTTAACCAGTCTTTCCATTAGCAGCTACAACCTGAATCAGGTGCAGAGAGCCACCACGTACGTACGTGGTTGGCTGCCATCACACACTTTTCCTCTCAACGCTTTGTTAAAACACACTTGTTGAGTGCTCACGCTACCTGTGTGGACGACTCTTGAATTCAACAAGTCTACATATATATGTCTTTAAGTAACACATATTTAACAAGGCGCCTTAAGTTTGGAGCTGCAGACGCACAACACTTTGAGGCAAGAAATCCCAGCGTCTTCATATTTGTATGCCGTCCAGCACAAACGGCCCTAATCAGTACTGTGGCACTAGGATGCTAATGGAATACAAAATATAATAAATAACGTGAAAAAAACATTTGACTTCTATGTCTGCTCTCAACAAGATAAAGAAATCCTATTTCCACAACCCAGAGAAGTTCCAAATCCCTAACTTTGAACAGAAATGCATACAAACCAATTTTCAGATGGTCTTTCTTCTCCCATCCAACCATTCCTTTATTTCTGCAGTTTACAATCCCCAGCAATGCTGGCAAATTGCTCAACCGTTTGCTAAAATGAGTT
Source organism: Laterallus jamaicensis coturniculus (assembly GCA_022605575.1). NCBI lineage: Eukaryota > Metazoa > Chordata > Aves > Gruiformes > Rallidae > Laterallus > Laterallus jamaicensis. The sequence continues at coordinate 5,764,714 of JAKCOX010000010.1, forward strand.
GTCAGTATTAAACTCCACCATAAAAAGTTCCCTCACTGGAAAAGAGGTCAGATGTTTAATTCATTCTCCTCTAGAGAAGGTTAAAAACATGCATTACCGAGTAAGAAACTCTGATTTACACTACCATGCTCCATCTGACTAATCTCCTGCTAATCTTGGCCTAAGTGCTAGACTTCAAGGCACAAAACCGAGCATGCTAACATCCTTGCTGAAAGCTCATTTACTCTTTCGTGTTTGAGATGCTAAGACACTAGTTTTGGACAAAGGTCCAAGTCAGCAGCCTGAGGGAAATAGGAACATGGCTGTGCATCAATTGTTTTTGTAGCTCCAACTTAAATCAGTCCAGGTTACCCGAAGAATATGCAAATACAAATCCCTCAACGCCTATTATGTGTTCGTGATACAGCCATCATCCCAAAGAAGAGTAAAACCCGAAGGTTCGAGGTTGGACAGACCTGAAGCTACAACCCACACCCCCATCTCAACTCACATACATCCTGCCCATGCAGTACAGAGGACTGCTTGCACGTGCCAAGGCTGAGTGTGGAAAGCCAAATGAGTAATGCACAACTGGTGGCCAAGACCATAACCTGCTCGGAGCCCATGTACCATACACAAGACACAAGTTTCAGGGAAAGGTTAAATACCAAAAAAACCCCACAAAAATTTCCAATGCACTCAAGCACGCAATTAAAAGCAAGTCACTCAGAATACACATCTATTTTAAGACTGATGGGAGAAATCATACAGAGTATTCTTACACAAAATTTATTATCTACCTACCTGTTTGTGCATCTCTATATTCAGCCCATAGGACATCTCATAATACTAAGAAAGAAGAAAATTACTGTATTAGACCTTGCAATTATGAAAGCCATCCCAAAATTCACTTTCACTCAAACGTCACCTGTACAAAAACATACAGACCTACAGTCATTTATTGCCCATAAAGAGCTCCTGGAATTTGAAACAGCATTTCACAGAAACAGGCTTGGATTCTTTTTTGCTTTATATACATTGCTTTGTGTCAAATTTACAAAGAACAGTCATAAAACAAGGAAAAATTCAGACAACAAAAAAACCCCCACAAAACGTAATCACAACCAGAGTTAAATATTAGAAGCTGAAAAAAAAAAACCCACATAGAAAATGCTCAAGATTTTGTTCCCTAGCACACATAGAAGATGCCAAAAAAACCGCCCAAAGTGCTTGAAGCCAGACACACATATAAATCAGCAATGTCTAACAGACCGGTTATTCAATATTTTAAATTAAAAACACAAAAAAAGCTGCAATTAAGTTGCAGGGATGAAAAAATGAAAGAGCATAGAAATTCAGAGCCAAAGCAGATACACCAATCTGAGCAAGTCCTGCTGTGCCCGAGTATTGCGGGGAACTCAGTTCAGTGTGTAACGTTAGTACCAAACAATCTCCAAGACTTAGGAGGCATACCAGGCATGAAAAGGACACCCAGGAGCCTCAACATTTGCTGGTGCTCTGGGTTTAAGAATTTTTCAAGGTTATTTACTCGTCTTTTTTTTTTTTTTTTCCCTGTAAATACACGAGTAGAATTTGTCACGTACATATGGAAAACGGCTAATTTCTCATAGACATACAAGAGAACTGATGGCAAGACCTCCTCTGGAGTTATGATCCATCATGCAATTATGTATTTAGAGACATCCTCCTACGCACGTTACTCAGCCAGGCAGACCACAACCGTGTAGGTAATCCCTTTCACAGCCGAGATCCCTGCCATTCTGAATTTAGTGAAACAATGAACCGGCTGCCCAGGTGCAACACTTCTTCTAGGAAGTAGGCTTCGGATTTGTACGCGCAAACGTACAATTCTGGCTTGGTCCCATCGCAGGAAAGAGAAACAACAGGAAACCCAAAAACTGATCCCGAACTGTTTTACGTAGATGCAATCATTGGGAGAAAAGTCAGCAAAAAAGCGGGGACACCATCCCCAGGTACGCTACTAAAGTTGTGCACGGCTTTAAAAAGGGCTGGGCGAGTGATCTGCTGGCATTTGGAAGAAATACCCCCAATTGCCTAGAAGGTTGAAAAGCAGGTTTTGCACGGAAACGAGCCGCTGCAAACAAGTTATAAACCCCTGAAACTAAGGGGTTGTAACGGAAGCACTGATGCAACCTCAACAACAGCAGCGCTACTGTAATCTTTCTGTTTGCCTCCAGCAATCCAAGCGTATTTCAGTCTCGGTATACCAAGATAATAGACATTTTGAATTTGTTATGCAGCTTGCTTACCATGACATAATGTCGCTGCATCTCTGTCTTCTCACTGGCCAGTTTTTCACATTCTAGCTTTAAACTGTTCAAAGACATAAAAAAAAGGAAAAAGCACGGATACTTCTTAACACACAACTGACATTTTCCCAGCACAGGTTAATCCCCTTTTCAAGCATTTCTCCAACACACAAATAGAAATGCACATTCCAGATCTTCAAGGGGAGTTCAGGGTGGGGTTTGTACTTTTCCTCTTTCAAGACACAGTGTGCAACATCCTCATCTCCTAAAGTGAACTGCATACAGTACACAGGAGAGTGCTTTTTCCCTGACACACACAAAAAACCCCAAAACCAACAAAAACCAAACCAACAGAAAGAGCACGTAGGGGTTCATTCCTATAATGCTTAAGCTTGAGAAGCCACCTTAACATCCACAATTTGGTTTTGGGGAGTTTTTACTTAAAGGAGTTTCAGAAAGACCTCTCGCTTTCACTCAACCCAGAGAGGAATCGAACACGTTATCACCACTTCAATGAGCAGAAAGTTGCTGGATTTTATGAGAGGGGTTTTTTGGCTGTTTCTGATGACAAAACTGGGAGGGAAATACCGCAGGTAATTTGAGGAGCACCGGGGTAAACACGAACACCTCCGCTTTTTCTTTTTGCTTTGTGTGTGTGTGTGTTGTGTTGTTTTGTTTGTTTTCAGAAGCCCTCCCAGCTATCCTGCCAGGAGTCACTTGTCACTCTGAGGACACGGCGCTCTTCCACCTAAGGATAATGAAATGGCTCGCCGCCTCACTTCCAGGTTATCAGCACTTGACATGTCAATGAAAGGCGCGAGGGGGCCGAGCCAAGACAAGATGCGTGTCCGGGGCGGCATTTTGAAGAAAAGCAGAGGACGAGCCCCGACAGCCACCTTTTTTTTTTCCGTCAGCCCCCATCTCACCACCGTCTCCCCCCTCAAAAAGCACAAAACAAAAAACCACCCCAACCACAAGAAGAAACCCCAACCTAAAACCACAACCCGGAGCCTGGGGAAAACCAGACAGCCCGCTTGCAGCATTGGGTGAGGGGTCCCCGTGAGCGCGCCGCCACTCCTCCCCGCGCCCCCCCGTCGTCCCCCCCCACTCCGCCCCACGGCGCCCGGGCGCCGGCGGGATGCGGAGGGGTCGGCGGAGGAGCGCCCGGGCTGGGCTGCGTCCGCTCCGCACCCGGGCTCCGCCGAGAGATGCCGGCGCTCCCGCCCCGCTGACCCCACGGGCGACGGCGGTGGAAAGCGGTGCGAAGCAAGCCCGCTGGGGGAAAGCGGGCAGCGTTACCTGTGGTACTGAGCCTGCAAAAACTGAAACTCCTCCTTAATCCGATCGCAGGACTCGGAAATGGTGAATTTAAAGGGCTGCGCTGGCTGGTGAGGAGCCTGCAAGCAAGCAACAGCGGGTCTTTTAATCGCCCCCTCTCGCCCTCCCGCGGCTCTCCCCGCCCGGCCGCCACCCCCTCACCCTCTCCCCAGCCCGCCGCCGTCCCCCGCCGCGGCCCTCGCACCCGGGCTCCGCGAAGGCGCAGCTCCCCGGACCCCCGCCCGCCTGGGGCGCCACGGACTGCTGCCCCGACGGGGCCCGCCGGCGGTGCGGATCCGCCGCGGGGGCAGGCGTCGCCCGCTCGGACCCCCCGCGCCGGCTGTAGCCGCGGGACGCGGGGCGGGCGCCGGGACCGCCGCGCACCGGGCGGCGGCAACTCGGAGGAGCCAACCCCGGCCCGGGGCGGCGGCGGCGGCGCGGCGGACAACAATAAGAAAATGGCTACAACAACTCCGCGGTGCCCGCGCCGAAGCGCTGCCCGCGGGGCCGCCGCCGCCACTCACCGGGTGCCGGGTCTGCGGGTACATCTTGCTCAGGTCGCGGATCATCCACGCCGCTTCGGGGGGCGCTGACGGCCGGAGCGGCGCGGATCAGGGCAGCAGGCGCGGCGGCGGCGACGGCGGGCAGGGACGCCCCGGCCCCGCCGCCCCGGGGCTGGCGGGGCACCGCCGGCAGCAGCGAGGCGCGGCGGCGACGGCGGCGTCCGCGGCGCGCGGGAGCCGCTGCCACATCCCCCGGGGGCGGTCAGCGGGCGGCGCCGACCGGCTTTCCCGAGCGCCGCCGCTCCGCGGGCTCCGAGCCCTGTGCGGCGACGGGCGAGGAGAAGGAGGAGGAGGGCGGGGAAAGCCCCTCCGCCGGCGCCGGTGCGCGCTCCGCCAGAGATCCCCGCCGGCAGTTTTCTCCCCTTCTGCAAACTTTTACCGCTGCCGGCGGCTCTCCCGCCCCCGGCACCGAGCGGAGCGGGGCGTGGAGCGACCGGAGCGCCCCGGCGGAGAGGGCGAGCAGCTGCCCCGCCGAGGTGCGGTGCGGTGCGGTGCCCTTTTGTGTGGCGGGCTGGTCCTCGCTCCTACCGGCCGGACCGCATCTGCCCCGCTGGCAGCGCTGCTTGGCCGCCCCCTCTCTCGTTCTTTTTGCTGGCTTTTGGCTGTTGTTGGCTTTTTGGTTGGTTGGTTGGGTTTGTTTTTTTTTTTTTAATTAAAAAAAATTAAAAAGAGAGCGGTGAAGACAAAAAAGAAGATACGGTCCGGGCGGCTTTATTTGTGTCTTTTTTTTCTCCTCTCTTCCCCCCTCCTCGCCTCTCCAAACTCCGAGAAGTGGCAGCGGCCGCGGCAGCAGCAGCAGCAGCAGCAGCGCCGCGCGGAGCGAAGCTCCGTGCCCGGCCCGGCAGCTTGGCTTGGCTCGGCTCGGCCCAGCCCGCCGCTCCGCGCCGCTCCCACAGCACGCTCTGGCGAGGTGACTCCTTTGACCAAATTTAGCAGCCGCTGGTCATTAACATTCTGATACATATTCACGGCAGCCGGAAGGCCGCCGCCCGCGGGGCACCCTGGGAGCCGCAGTCCTCCCGGCGCCACCCTCGCCCCACCCTGCCCGCGCGTCGCCGCGCCCGAGACTTCTCCTCCCGTCGGGCACCGCGCCGCCGACCGCCCCCCCGCTTCTCGCGCGCCCCCGCAGCCGCTCCGCCCATGAAGGGCGTAGCCGGCGACCAATCAGTGGCGGCCGCACATTAATCGCCGTTCTGTATTAATGCCCATCATTTCGCCGCTGACAAATGGGCATACGGGCCCGGGGAGGGAGGGAGAAGGGAAAGGGGGGGCGGCCCCCGGGCTCAGCCCCCACGTGGGGGCCTGACGCCACGCAGGCCCGCAGCCAATCAGGCTGCTTCCTCTGCCTCTCAGCTCCTGTTTGCCCGCCGCCCGAGGTGGAGCCTTGAGATCGCTGGCGTTCCGCGGCGCCGGCGTTCGAACAGGGGAAACATTTGTTCAGCCGTCAATCAAAGTAACGTGGGCCGATGTCGGCTGTCGCTACCGCCGCTGCCGCTCCCGCCGCCTCCTGCGCGCGGGGCGGTGGCGCGGCGGGAGCGGGGGGTGGCGGGGGGGCGCCCGCCCCCGCCTCTCGCCCCGCCCGCGGCCACAGCCGGCCGCCCGCGCCGCCGGGGACGCGCGCTAATTAGGGGGCAACGGCTCCTTAAAGAGACAGGCGCGGCGTGCCCTTACCTACATCGCCCTCCCCCCAAGCCCGGCGGGCCGCGCAAGGCGGGCCGCCGGCTCTCCGCGTTCTCTGTCCCGTCGTGCGGTGTGTCGGAAGGAGCGGCGGTGCTGTGGGGAGCCATCCCCTGCCTGGCACGCTGTAAGGGATGGGCGAGCCCCGAGAACGGCCGCTCGGGCAGGCGCCGTCCCACCCTCGCCTCGCCGCGCCTCGCCGCCGCACGCTGTGAACCCCTCCGGCGGGGCAGGCGCTGGCCGCTTCAGGCCGCATCCCCCCGCTGTCCGTGCCCCGGTGGCCAGGCGGAGCGGTGGCGTGTGACGGGCGCTGAGCGCGACGTGGTTTCAGGCCCCCGTTTTTATTAATGACTGTAATCATTACCCCTGCCGGCTGTACTTAACGGGCTCGGGCTTTACTCTGGGAAAAGCGGCTGCACCGCGGAGTTGTCGCTCGCGGCGTGACGAGGCGCCCCGTGCGCGGTGCGCACCGCGCGGGCACGTCGGCGCCCCGCCGCCGCCTCTTCGGGCGGGAGAGGGGGGCGGTGGGGCTCCTCGGGCCCGGCTTCAGGAGGCGCGGTAAGCGCGGCTGGAGGCGGCCCGCGGAAAGAAGGCAAGGGGGCCGTGCAGCCGCGGCCGCTCGGCTCTCGGGAGAGGCTTGGCTTCGGCTGCCACGGCTTCCGCGGTCTGCAGGCTGGCCACCGGGCCCCGAGAAATGTCTTCCCGGGCCTGCACGCCGCACGCCCGCTGCGCTGCTGCCCCTGGCGAGCTGCAACGCGAACACCTGAAAACTCAGCCACACAACCCACCCCACCTTACCCCCCCCAAAAAAAAACCCACCCCGTCCCAGTTCTGAACGTAGTGGTGATGTGTCCTAAAAAGACCCCGCAACCCTTTTTTATTTAAATGTCTTTTTCCCCCCGCAGGCGAGCCCCGCCGCAGCCACAGCCGTGCGGCGGCGCAGCCGTCAGGCACCGGCTCAGACCTTTCCCACACACAACACGCCCCCCCACCGCCGCCTGTCGTGCCTGGATTTGCCTTCAAGCAGTTTGTATTGCTGATGAGATGCAGTTTAAACCCGCATGCAAAATAGATGCGGCTTAGCCGTGTCACTTCTGATGCCTGTGTTCCGAGTGTGTAGGCTGAGAAGCTTGCGTTCCGGCTATTAGTGCCCTAACCATGAGCCAGGATGGGGTTTTTGGTGGTTACTTCCCTTTTCTGCCCGCGCATCTCTGCCTGAGGCCTGCCGCTGCCAAGCACCTTGAAGCCTGCCTCAGTGGGACGCACCGCCCGGGCTTTGCCTTGCTTGTTGTGACCTCCGAGGGCTCGCCCAGTAGTCAGGAGCCCAGGACTCCGAAGCGGAATGCCTGAGGTGCTGATGGAGGCGGGGATGCCATCCATCTTCCACCATTGCCTTAGGCCATTGCCTAAACTGCCAGCAGGAGCCAAGGGATGGAAATTCCTTCTCTTTCTGGAGTAGTTTGTAACCAAAATCTGCTGCTTCCACCGCTGAGTGTTAGCAACCACTGGTATCTGGAGCAGTTTGTGGCAGCTGATGCTGAATCCTTTTGAAGCAAGTTGTTTGGTTTTATTTTTTCCCTGCCTAAAATGGAAAGTGGTCCACTGGGAAGTGGCCCTAAACATGTCCTCCTCAACCTTCTGCTTTTACACCACCAAAAATGTCTACTTGCATTATTTCATTTTGGCTGGAATTTCCGTATTTGCCAAGTTCATGATCAGTGTTCCTGAGGGATTCAGACTTCTAAATGTTGTCTAAAGATTTGGAAATAAACCACCTGCCTAATGACAAAAACCACTCCTCGTCATGTGTCTCAATTTACCAGCACCAAAAATGCTTTTTAAGGATTGGTCATGAGCACCCTTCAGTAGGCAGTGGAGCACTTCCAACTCCTTTGAAATAGAGGACTTTCACCATGTGCCAAGATCAAGTCTTGACATTCAGAAGTATGGCTGCCAAATCTGCAAATGCTTAAATGCCTGTCATCCAAGTGCTTGAAAGCTGGGTAAGAACAGAACAGCGCACTCTCAGAGCTGTAAGCATCTCTGGAAACGTGATGGGTGAGCTCATCAGATCCACAACCCTGAGAAGGGGGAGTCCAGCTAAAAAATAAAGCACTGTATCTGAAGATGTTTGACTCCGAAAATAACAGCAGGATCCCTTGTTCCTTGTTACCCTGCAGGAGTTGGGCATGAGGTACAAAGCCCCAGATGGAAAAGGTATTCGGTACCTTAGAAGGCAAATGGGTACGGTGCCATGGTCCAGGCAGTCCCTCTTCTTTTTGAGGGTAGTTTCCCAGCAATGTTCGTCAAAGCTTTAGCACTGTTGGGTCTTGCTTGCCTGTCAGTCTTCAGTGAATTTGTGCACCTAGAAGTAGGGCAGAGTTCGGTTTGCTAAGCTTTAGCGAGACTTACATGTCTATCTGCTTAACTCTTTACGTAACCTTTCACTCTATTCCCGCACAGTTCTTCACCCTTCTGGCAAGATCCATGAAACCCAGAAGTTTAAGAGAAAGTGCATTGTAACTTGCCACTTTTAAGTTATGTGAATTAAGATCAGAATGTCAATGTCATTCTATTTTCCTATCTTTTGTCACTTTTGACACAGCCTTGATGGGTCTTTAAATATAGGCTGTTTTGTATTTAAAGTTCCTTGTTTTTTCCTTCTTTTATGAAAAATCTTTTATGGTAGGTTATATAACCCGTACTATTATCTAGCAAGTGGAGAAGGTAGCATTTAAATGTTTTACACATCTTGCTAAAGATTTCTCCTAAGTGAATCGACTGCAAGAAATATTTAGGCAGTTTTATATGCACAGTAAGTGTGCTGGGTTTTGACTGGTGTAGAAAAACCCTTGTGAAATATCACAGAGGAGCCTGGGGCTGCAAAACATTGCATCTATTCTTTTTCTCCTGTTATCAAGAAAAGCAACTGGTGATTTTGGTCCTGTTAATTCAAAATTAGACTGCTTCCTCTCCCCCCTCCCCCCCCCATTTATCTTCTGAGTTCTGAAATGAACAGAACAATGTGTGATTATAAATCAGGATAGGTGAAACTTTTGTTTTCCCGCTAGGATTTTCAAACTGACTTTCAGACTCTGGTGATTTTATTTTATTTTTTATAGTCGAGTCATAACCTTAATACAGAGATTTATAAGTGCCAGAGGACCTTTAATAAAGGGTCCAGTCCTGAGGCCATTTGTATGTAACCCCACAGGTTTCCTGTCCAGAATGACTGTAGCTGAAGACCGAGAGAGTTGCACCTAGTATTGCAGCATATTGTGGTTTATTTTGGGACCAAGTTACTAGGTCACCATGCTTTGTCAGCTGTGTGCTCACACACACACACACATACACGTGTGTTAAACTGATAATCAGTTCAAAGTATCTCTGAGAAGATCTTACATCAGAATATATATTTAAGTGCGACCATGTAGCAAGTGTGCTTCCTATCTTTCACAAAGATAAACTCAGTGAGTTTTTTGGTTGAATTGGCACCCAGTTCTCTCTCCTTAATAAAACTTTTAGTTATGGTGTTAAGGCAGGTTTAACCAGTAGAAGAATGTAACAGTGTGACACACGGTTTAAGTTCCTGTGTTTTACAAGGGCTATCAAGTGACCCCATCTCCTTTCCTCCAACTTTGCAAATTAGTCATTAGTGGTGTTAGGGATATGTCGTGGCTAGTGAGCACATTAAGATAATTTATTAAATGTAGGGATTTATATGTCAATTTACATGTAGGTTTATCATGAAATGAGAATTTTGCATGTTCCAAACTATTTTTCTAAACATTGCATTCTTCGCCAGCATTGCCAAAGTCCCATTTTATTTAGTTCTTTCATAGACACTGGTGGTTTGGATTCACGGTCTACTTTGTTCATTTCTGCTTGATTCATTACATGCAAACTTCTTGCAATGACACAGTTCCACTTACAGGGGACCCACTCACTTGGGATGTGGCAGGAAAACCTCTGTTAAAGTCCACATTAGTTGGTTTTTTTTTTTATGCAGGAGGGCTAGCAGTTTAGGGCCTGTCATGTACTGGAAGCTGGATTTGCAACCTAACGCAGTGCAGAATGGCTTAGGCAGGAATTTGAAATTAATTTTTCCCAGACAATGGTCCCTTTCTCCTTTCTATGAACTACCAGCAGGGATTTTTTTTTTTATTTTTTTTTTTGTGTCAAATCCATGCCAAACTCTTTGGGAAGAAAATTCCCTCTCATAAAGTCCTATATCATGATGAAGTTTGACTGAAGATTTCTTTGCTGCAATAAATACCATTCCGTATTTTTCCAAACTTCAGCTTTTCAGAAGTAAGTATTAATTTACAAGGGGATTTTTGTTGAAGTTTTGTTAAAAGTGAAAATGTCACTCTTTGGAAATTAGAATTGTCAAATATTTGTATTTCATCATGCAAGAACATTATATAAACCAATTTAATTTTACATGTTCATGATGCATTAAGTGGGATAAGGAAAGATGTACTGAAGGGTGAGAGACATTTAAAATGTATGTGATATATCTTTAGTTTAACGTTCTTTATATTGACCCTATTGTCATTTCTGTACTTTTTGAGGAAAAAACCTAACAAACACAACAAAAGCAAACAAAAAACCAGCACCTTAAACTTATTTCAGAGTGTAAATAAGATTTTGAACTTCTCGTTTTCACATCTTATACTGCAGATTTCCTGGTTGCTCTGAAAGGGTAAAGATAGCATTTCTCTTTTAATCTTCAATTATATATTGAAGTTGACTCGCATGCTGTCATTGTACTGCAGAGTCAGCAAGCACAGGGAATCGGATGTTTAGATACTGTGTTCTGTGAAATGGTTTTATTTTCTTTACACCTTCCTTAGAAGCAACATTTGTGATTAAGATGTAAACACTTCTTTTAGTAGCTATGGAATTACTGTATAAAAAGATTGACGTGTTTAGCAGAGACCAGTTTCAACAAATAGCTGATGTATATATACTTCTAAAACAATGGAAAACTCTTAATTTGACAGCAGTGCGCTTTCATCTGATGGATAACCAGGTTTTCTCTCTATAGACACTTTTCCTTCCTAAGGAATGGGGAAGGATAATCCCTCTCTGGTTATTATTCAGAATGGAAGTAGTCAAGATGATGCAAATTTATTACTTGCAGTGTAAACTTCCTGCTGTCTTACGGGAGTCCAGGCAGTTTTGGACTTTGAGTGTATGTTGGCACAGAAACCTTTGAACAGCAAATACATTTTGAGAACCATTGAATATATTCTCCCTCTATTTCTGTGTTTAGTTGATTGATGTACAGTGATCCTCTATATGAGCATGGACATAGTAATGGAGTCAGCAATCCTTTCTTCAGAAAATGGTCAGCATTTGGCTTTTTTGTGGATTATATGGGTATTTTGGGGTTACGTGAAAAATATTGCCAAGTCACCAGATGATGTGAAAGCAGCATGTGAGGTTGCCTTTCTGTTATCCTTGGTAACCAGTGTCTGGAGAGCTGTGAGTTCATGCTCTCCTAGCATAAATTACATCATCATGTTGCAGGCTAGCCTTTCTTGTCCGTGACACGTGTTTCTCTTCTACCCCCAGTACCAGAGGGAAGGCCAGTGCGTAGTCCAGAGTATATTTTGTGGGATGGAGAGCTACCATCAGTTTCCTGGAGTGGAGCAAAATGGATTCTGAAAGTGGTGAGACCCTGGTCTGTGTTCTAGGTGTGATTTACGGTAGGAGTCACAGTTTGATCTCTGTGAAAACCAAATGCAAAGAATGCAGTTCTCTTCATTCTCTGGATGCTGACGAATGGACCTTCACAGTCCACAGTTAAAGTGGAAATGATTGTTATTTGAAAGACTGTTTTTATATCTGTTCCTGAGTATACATGCAGTAATCCTCACCCCAGGTACTCCAGGTATCAGCTAGTCCTTTAACCCACACCTGCCTCAAAGGTAAACAGTTTTGTTCCCGATAACTAATCCTTTCGATGAGGCAGTATCACGAAGTAAAGTTTACTTAAGGAAAACAGTGAATAGGGGGTTGCTCCCTGGCCACTTCTGGCTCAGGTGACTCCATCAGGTTTAATGGCACTGCTTTGGATGAACCCTGGTATGAAAGGGAGAAGGGATACAACCCATAGTGTCAAAGTGATTGAGAAATAAACTTGAGGGGCAATCAAATCACTTGTTTTCTGAGCAACCTGCAAGATATATTGGGTTGAACTTGATGTGAGCTGGCTGTGAACAAAACAGGGAGTAGTTTACTAGACAAACAATTTTTCTCCCCTGTTTTTAATTTCTTTCAGTAATTGAAACGGTGCCTGCCATAACAGAGACCCTATCAGAAGAAGGAGGGATAGAGTAAAGCTGAAGATAGCAAATGACTAGTACCCCCTTTAACAAGTCAGTCGCTTCCCGCAATCAAAACTTTGCTACCATGTGGCTTGTTCAAATAAAAATTACTGGACCAGAGCCAAACACAAAAAAATAATTGATAATGTGGTTTTTCAAAACCCACCCATCCATCAAATGTGTCACTCCTCCATAATACTTTATTGCCCCTTCTGAAGAAAGATCTTTAAAATTCATTGTGTGCACTTAAAAACAAAGTGTCCTTGTCCTGGCTTATAATGATTCTCTTTTAGTTTGGGTTTGTTTTCTTATTTAATTACATTCTCTTCTATCGTGCATTTTTGTACAGATAGTTGCTGGAAATTTCTGCTGCTCTTAAACAAAGAATCTTTTGTGCTGTTTCAGCTTGCATTTTCCTTGGATTGTGTTGTGCTGGTGTCTTTTCACTGACTTCAGCACTGGAGTATTGTAGTCATAGCTTCACTAAGTAGACTGTAACAAACAGATTCATTGGCCCTTTCTCTGTGCTGCATCTTATTAACTGATCTGTGGGAAATGCTCTTTACATTGTTAAGGCATATGCGCTAATACAAACAATAAATTAACCTTAACTGGAGGAAGCTTTGAGACTTCTAATACAGTAACCTAGCAGAAACCAGAGTTTAAAAAAGCTTTCTACCTACCAGATTTCATGGATATTTTTGTCACAATGCGATGTACCTTTTTTCTACATAAACCTTTTGCTGTTGCCTTTACCAAACAGATACTGCAAATAATGTTCTGTAATTTCTTAATATGAGATAGCAAGGGAGAGAGAAATACTAGGTTCATTCATTTTAATTGATACATTTCTTTTTCCCCACAGTTCAAGAACAACAGTGAACACAGTTGTAGGAAGATTATTACTCTGAATTAGAGGGCAGTGTTCACATATCCATTGTACCAGTTTTATAGAGGCTACTAATGATAACCCTCAAATTACCAACCGCAATCTAGTTAAGAGGTCAAGTACTGTACTGCTAATTAATCCATAAAGAAGTGCATTGGATTCTAATGTTTAGACTTTTTTTTCTATTTTTTTTCATATTATAAAGTGTTAGAGCTCACAACTTGTGTACTGAGAACAGTGATTCCAGGAGTAACAGCATCTTGAGCAGGCAGGCAGAGATAAGGACCGATGTGCAGTTCTGGTAATGGAGAAGAACTAGAGGCATACTTGAATGGAGAGAGGTCCTCCCCATCCCCATCGAAGGAGATGTGCATGGTGTCTATATCCGAAAGTGAGTGGATTGTACTCACACAGTCTCTAATTTGTCTTTTCACTATAGAGAATTCTTCAGCTATAAATTTGACGCTGCCCTGCCTAATATTTTTGTCCTTAAATGGGAAACAACTGGATTGGAGGGATAGACCACTTGGTGAGTAAGGAATGATTGCACTCAGAGTTGAGATCAACAGCTCAATGTCCAAGTGAAGATCAGTTGTGATGATGTTCCTCAGGGGTCTGTACTGGGACCAGCACTGACATCTTTCTCAGCAACATGGACAATGTGATCAAGTGCACCCTCAGCAAGTTTGCTGAAACAACCAAGCTGTGTGGTGCAGTCAGCATGCGGGAGGGAAGGCGTGCCATCCAGAGGGACCTTGACAAGCTTCAGAGCTGGGCCTGTGCAAACCCTGTGGAGTTCAACAAGGCCAAATGCAAGGCCCTAAATATGGGTCAGCACAGTCCCAAAAACAACTACAGGCTGGGTGGTGAATGCATTAAGACCAATCTTGACAAGTGAGACTTGGGAGCGTTTGTGGACAAGCAGCTTGACATGAGCCAGCAGTGTGCACTTGCAGCCCTGAAAGGCAATTGCTCCCTGGTCTGAATCACAAACAGCATAACCAGAAGGCCAAGGGAGTGGATTCTGCCCCTCTACTCTGCTCTGGTGAGACCCCACCTGGAGTACTGTGTCCAGCTCTGGGGCCCCCAGTATAAGAAGGACATGGAGCTGCTGCACCTCTCCTGTGATGAGAGAGTTGGGCTTGTTCAGCCTGGAGAAGAGAAGGCTCTGGGGAGAACTAATTGCAGCCTGCCAAAACTTAAAGGGGTCCTACAGAAAAGAGGGAGATGGACCATTCACCAGGGAGTGTAGTGACAGGACAAAAGGGAATGCATGTGAAATGAAAGAGGGGAGATTTAGAGGTTTAAGGAAGAACTTCTTCCCTGTTGACAGTGGTGAGGCCCTTGGTACAGGTTGCCCAGAGAAGCTGTGGCTGCCCCTCCCTGGCAGTGTTCAAGACCAAGTTGGATGGGGCTTTGGGCAACCTGACCTACTGGAGGGTGTCCCTGCCCACAGCAGGGGGGTTGGAACTAGAGGATCTTGGAAAGGTCCCTTCCAACCCAAAGCATTCCATGAAAATTATACCATATTTCTAAATGTAAAAGAAGCACATCTCCTTCTCCCCTTCCTGGAAACTAAAGGCCCAAAACGAGTGTGAATTTTACAGCTGCTCCACCTAGGACTGATTAGCTAAAATTCAGTAACCTCAGCCCAAAGTCTGATTTGTCAAGCAGATTCTAGATCTTTGAATCGGTTATCAAATCAAAATAGGGAGCAAATAAATAGGCTTTAGAAATGTGTTACCAGCTCCACCACTCACTGCCTGGCTTTGGACGATTTATTTTCAGTTTTGCTAAGGGAGTGTGATAAGACTTTATGTAATTAATATTTGTACAGGGCTGTGGATCTGTAAATTATTTATTACATTTCTGGAAGAGGCTCCAAGGTTAGTACATGTAAATTAAGGAACCCCCGCGAAGACATGCAATTTGTGTGCCCCTTGGCTTTTACAGAATTGCAGGGGTTGCCTTGACATCAACACTTGTTCTAGTCTCACACTAACTCCAAATCTGACAGTGTTTGAGAAGCAGCCCCAAGAAACTGCCATCTAATAGTTGTTACTGAGTCAATAAAATGCTTTAAGCATTTGCTTAACTTTGAGCCTATGAGTTGTGCCGTTAATTCAGCAGAGCGAGTCGCTAGATTAAAATTAAACCCATGCCTGAATGCCTCGCTGGACTTTTAGCAGATTGTAAGGTTTACAATTTAGGTATCTTAAAGCTGATGAGATTAGATCTCCTGATTTAAGAATTTCTGGTCCAGCTGAAAGTGGTGGTGGGCTTAGATTTCAATGTAAGTCAGTCTAGGGCAAGAGACCTCTTGATATTCGCAGGTACTTTTACTTAGCCAAACATTAGATAATTTCTGTTCACTTAAATAAACTTTCCAGTCCCACTGTGTATGACTCATACTCTTGTAGCTCTTATTTAGTCATTTTATTTCTCTCAACACAAGGCTAAAACCTGTAGTGCTATAAACTGTCACGCCTCAAGCAACTGCTGTAAGGCTACTGCAGTCTACGTGTTTGAAGATCTCAATATTACTGCTGAGTACTATTTTTGATGTCAGTGTTGCCATTCATAGGATGGTACTTCAGCGAGGCATGTAGAAATACATGCTGCATGTGTTTCACTTATGGAGCCGTCTCAATTAATTGCAAGGACCCTCTTGCAGGTAATGGGTACTACTGAGCAGTGCTTATTGCCTTGCAGTATTGGGCCTGTGATCCCTATTTTAAAGCTGAAAAATGAGGCGCTTACTCATTTACTCTGCATAGCTGCAAGATTCCAAGGTGTAATTTAAAACAATATAAGGTAATAAGTAGCAAAAAGTGTGGTTTTTAAGTTAAAAAAAAAAATAAATCTTTTTGTGTTTTACCCAGCAATGCTCCAAGCAGTGGTCTGAAATATACTATCACAGGTCAATATTCAAAAGATGAGAGATGCATTTGCACTATGGGTTGCTTTGTTTCCTGTTGAATAGGTAAAGCTGTACACCCTTGAATGTCTGTGATACAGGAATATTTGTACTGGAAAGGTGCTGCTTCTTTTAATTACCATGTTAAAAAATTGGTCACTTGGTATGCTGTAGGCAATTTCTACTTCTTTCTGATTAGCTTACGGGAATACATTATTTACATTTGATATGACAATTTAGTTTTTAAGAGATGCGCAGTATGGCAACAATGAATAGAATTTGTTTCAGCCTTTTGGGATAAAGGGGTTTATTATTATCCTAAACAATAGAATTTCATTTAAAAACAGAATAGATTTTTTTCCAATAGTAATCTCATTTGAATGTTTTGATTTATCAAAGTGTTTCATGTTTACTTAAAAAACACATTTCCTGCTCCCTGGAGAAGTCCATAATGCACTCAGTAAAGATTAAGCATCTGAAAGAATGTGCTCAAGTGACAGAGTAAAATTCAGGAAAAACTGTTCTGGTTTTGCTTTCGTAGATATGTATGTTGCTGAACACTACCAATAGACATTTTATGCACGTGTTACACATTTCCTTTTGTGGTCAGCTGAATAATGTACCTGCTTTTATTAAAAGTATAGCTTGCATATTCTCTCATTCAAAGATACTACTGCTGTGTAATATTAAATATTAACATCTTAGATATTTCAACCCAAAAGAAAAAGTATAACTTTGGGGAACCATAATTCTTTCCACCAGTTAAACTACCTGAGAAGTTACTTGTGACTAAACTGGGCATTTTCTTAATAGTTAATTTGATAAAATCCAGGTAGTTTATGTATGATTTAAGCTTTGCCTGACTGGAAAATGGCATTGTTCAGTAATGAACAGCAAACCTACACAACAGCTTAGGACAGGAATTGAAGAATTCTCTACCTATATGAAATTACAGAGGAATTTAGAAAGCTAAAACACAGTTATTAGAACTGGACTATGGCCAAGATCCTTGGGTTGACTTCCCTGCTCTTATTAGAAGCGGTATATTAGATCCCACTTCTTATCTGTCTTTGTTGTACATTTGCTGTATTTTCTTAGAAAATCATCAATAAATTTTTTTTTCTCTTTTTGTTTAAAGAGAATGCCAGCTTCAGTGACTGGACATTCAAAATTAAAAACACGTAGGTCTGCTTGGTCTTTCAGCAGTTTACCAACCTGAATTTAAACAGTGGTGCAAGTTTAAAAACAGTATCACTGAGGAGTTTCCAGGGCTTTAGTAGGTAGGCTGAATTCAATGGATGTGGTCAAGGTTTAGGTAGTTTCATATTGCATCTGCAAACATAGCATGAAGTTCTTACCCTGTCAGATCCTCAGTAAAACCTTAGTGAAGGGGGCGATTTCAGAATGACACCAATCGGTGCGTACAATTTTAGCACTAAACTTGCAGGACTTGGTTTTGTTTTTTTTTTAAATTATATTCACAGCTCTGAGTCTTGATTCTTATCAAACTCAACTTCATTACTAAAAAGTCTGGTGGTAGAGTCAAACCTACGAAGTAGTGCTGGCTCCTGGTTCAACGGAAAGGTTCGGTGCTCTGTGAAGATGCATCTGTGGGTCTTGATTTTAGACAGCCACACCTTGTCGCTTGCTCCCCCATTAGTTTCTAAGTCCACACTTGAAATTAGCCAAGCACTTAGCTAAAGTAGGAGGCACCTCAGGTCCCCAGCTCACCTCGACCATGGTGTGCATGCTGAGTGCTCTCTCTCTGCTCGTAGTTTTGCCCCAGATGCACCACCTCTGTCATGGCAGATCTAGACAAGCTGACATGCACCCTTCATCTAAACTGGAAAGTTCCTGATGTCACTAGAGCTGTAACCAAGAGAGGCAAAACTTTAGGATATTTGAGACATTTCCCACTGACTTGTTTTTTGTTTGTTTGGGTTTTTTTAAACAGCTTTGTCATACTGGCTGTTGTGAACATCATCATGGACAAAACACACCTCTACTGTAGACACAGAGACAGCTGCCCTGCCAAGCCAGAAGTAGAAAAACATAAGGAACATAGTACAAATTCAGCTCTGGAAACGCTTCAAAAGTGTGCTGACCTGTGCTGAGTGCACAGACAAGTGGGGCTTGGTGTGAACTCAGGATCCCTTCCAGACTCATGTGCCCTTCCTGTAACCCTCTCCACATGCTGGAGACTAGGGGATGGATCCAGAGTTCTGGACCTGCTGAAGTGCCTGCAATTTTTTTATGGATTAACCTTTGATTCTCTAGTTGCAGAGAAGAAGTTTGCACACAGCCTCCTAAGAAAGAAGTGTGGAAGGCATCCGAAAAGAACCTAAACTCTGGAATAGAACAAACCCATCCCTCCCCCCAATCTCATTATATTTAATCATAGGTAGATAACTTTTTTGCCCAGCTCAGGATTTTTCCATGCTTAGCATGAAAAATATGGAAGATGGTTACCTCCATGAGGCTGATCCTTCTCTCCACACAGAAGGTAGATGTGTTCCAGTGCAAACTGTCTATAATGAATATCATGGGCAGTAAGCATCCCTAAGAAGTTTTCCCCCTCGGTACAGACAATCTGCTGAGATTTCACCGGCTTGTGATAACGTTGGTACAGTATGTCCAGTGGCTGTATATTTACTGCACCAAATTCTACTTCTGGTGCTTGCGAACACTGGGAGATTCTGGCATCATGGTTGCCAGTCCTTTAAAAAACAAAATGAAAGTTGCTTTCATCTCGATGCACTATTGTGCAGCCCAGCCCTATGGCAGAAAAGCATAAGCCCAGGTAGTAACGCGGATGTCCAGCCACTAACAAAAGCCCAGAATACACAGGGGAATTATATTGCAGGTTCGGTTCCTCAGGCCAGTATTAGTTGCTTCCATTTAAACCTGTTGTCTGTGTACATATTTTTTTCCAGCACTAATCACTAAAGCGCTGAGCCTGAGTGTTTCTGTGATAACTGAGAGTATCTCCCTGGAATGCAATCAGGTTCCTGCCATTGATATGCGTATCTGAAAGGTCCCGAAGTTTTAGCTTTCCTGTGGTAAATAGTTCACTTTTAATTGATATGCATCTCAGTCACGAGAACGCTCTTAAGTTTCTTGTTTAAAGAACAGACAAAAATGAAGGACTGAAAACTAAAGAAAAATAGAAGCACAGATTTCTTTATACCTTATTTGAGTGAATGTGTATGGTTCTTTGATCATATCAAAAGAAAACTGTTGATGACATGTGCTGAAAAATAAAACAACATAACATATGGCTGAAAGCATATCAGCGTAGTACTTCTGTTTTTACACCAATTCCTACTGATTTTTCCTAAAGCACATTTGCTAATATTTTACAAAATATATTGAACTGTTCTGATTTTTGCTATTTGCTGTTATGACAGCTTTGGAATGAACTAATTCTTTTAAGTAGTCTACTGTTGTCATACAGGTCTTTTTAAAACTTTGCTTGCTGGGTTAATTGTGGAAAGCACAATTGTAAACCAACATTTGTCAAATTCAATGTACAGGTTCTAAAACAAAGGACATACCCTATACCATGTTCCCAGGAGTGACTGACTGCAAAAGTACAAAATAAACTCAGACACAGCAATACTCCTTTCTGTGCAATCTCTAAGACGGTTTATGTGCTAAAGATCATATGATGAGCTGGAGTGTTTCCTTCTCAGATGCTGGAGATACTAATTCCTATGGAAATGAGAAGTAGCCTGTTCCCAGTCACAGTGGTTAAGGAGATCTTTACATGCCCAAGCTGAAAGACATGGCAGGAATCTCTAAGCTCTGTGTATGGTACCTTGGCCTGTGACTCTTTCAAAAGCTGTAGGTTTTTTCATTTTAATGTTCTTCCACATCCAAAGACTAATATATAATGCACAGGGTGAAGATCATGATCATACTGTACTAACAGGCACTTTTTAGAATCCATCGCCTCACTAGTGGAATTTCAGACATGTGGCTTTCAGCAACAGGAGCATGTCTAGATGATCACAGAATCACAGAATTGTAGGGGTTGGAAGGGACCTCAAGAGATCGAGTCCAACCCCCCTGTCAAAGCAGGTTCCCTAGCACAGATTGCACAGGTAGGCATGCAGACGGGTCTTGAGTATCTCCAGAGATGAAGACTCCACAACCCCCCGTGGGCAGCCTGTCCCAAGGCTCTGTCACCCTCACTGTGAAAAAGTTCTACTGTGTATTGGTGCGGAACGTAACTTAATTTAGCTTTACCATTAACTTTAAGTAAACTTAGGTTGCATATGTCTGTTACACACTTAAGTGTGCAATCTAGCACACTTGAGTGTGGTGATCTAAATAACTTGTACCTAAGTGGGCTGCATTTAAATTCTTACTAGCAGTAACATTATTGTACATTATCTTCCAGCATAAGTATTCTTACGGATTTCAGTCGTAAATTTCAGAATCAGCCTAAGTTTTTTGCAAGTAAATCCCAGTTTAATTCCTCAAAAGATTTTAAAACATGGACGAGTGGTGTTGTAGCTATAGCTGTTTGCATAGCAGGGAGCTAGCAGTAGCCAAACAGAATGACCTGCTTGTGGCAACATGGGGAGCTAATGGCATAGCCTGGAAAAGAAATGGAGCATCCCAAAGATACGTATCCTGCCCTGTGGACTCTGCAGCCTTTCATTGTTGTATTTTCCACCTATGAAAACTGTTGGGTTTTTTTCCCTGATTGTCAGGTTAAGCAGTAGTCGAGAGTTATTAAAGAAGCAAGGAGATTAGAAAGAGGGAGAGTTTAAATTTTGCAATGGTTGCGCTTAAAGGCTGTGTGTGGAGGAAACACATCTATTTCATACTCTGCATTTTAAAAAGCCACTGTACAATGACAGCTTGTACATTTGTGCAATGCAAGAAAACTAATAATTGAAAACCTCTGAAGGGCTCATGTCATGTTTTTAATGTATTCCTGTTCAGTGTTCTGAGTAGAAGTTTTGTTGTTGCTATGGGTAGGGGATAGATTGAACTGATTACATACTGTGTTATAAATAAGTGTATTTTGTTCCCCGAGAAATGATTCTTCCTTCAGTAATAGGAAAAATAAACAAAGGAAAAAGGGTACATTTAAGGTTGCTATTCCTAGACTTTGAGATTTCTGATCGTGCCCACAAGGTTCTAAGTATAAAATATTTTAGTTTTAAATCTAATTTCTAAATGGTTTAAGAAGGGACTTCTCCAAGTTAATCTGCTGCTATACAATTGCTGGATAAGCCCCCAACAAAAGGTGGGAACAAGGTGGCTTAGATCTACCTTTGCACTCCTGTGATTTG
Source organism: Laterallus jamaicensis coturniculus (assembly GCA_022605575.1). NCBI lineage: Eukaryota > Metazoa > Chordata > Aves > Gruiformes > Rallidae > Laterallus > Laterallus jamaicensis. The sequence continues at coordinate 5,785,988 of JAKCOX010000010.1, forward strand.
GGGACTGTCAGGACGCAGATTGGGTTTGGCATAAATTAGAGGCATCTGAGGCTGTTGTGTCATTGCTGACTACCTGAGATTCTGCGGGATCATTCACAACTGAAGGTCAGGTATGGTGGGCCGTGCTCTGGCAAAGTACTTTAGCAAACAGGGACTCCTCAGCAACCCAGCTAGATTAGTTTTCCAGATGGCTTGTACCACTTGAAAAGAGGCAAAAAATGTCACACTGCAGGTGTGACAGCAACATTTGCAGAAACACGGAGTTCTGCTTTGAATAAACTTGCTTGGGGAGCAATTAGTGTTACAGTGACTCTCTGGAGTTCAGTGCAAGGTGCAAACCCCAGGCAAATGAATCCGGTTAAATGCATTTAACCGATTGAAGTTCACATTGTTGCTGCTACACTGCCATTGAGACCAGAGCTAATGTAAGTCTGGCTTAACTGCATTGATGCAAATTGCAGTTACATAGAATCATGTCTTGTACTATGGTATAGACTCAGCACTGGTCAGGCAATATCCACTAATTTTGAAATTATTTCTTTTCTTTTTTTTTTTTTTTCATGGACCACTCTTGTCTCTTCAGTTGAAATGAGCACTTGGTATTGTTATCTATTCTGCCACTAAGAGATACATCACAGCTCGCATAGTGGCTGGTAATGACTGTATCAATTTGTGTGACAACCTTACAGTTAGATCTTAGCTGCAGTCATTGCTAATTATCAGGGGAATTTCTTGGTGTCTTTTCTCTTATTCAGAATTTTTAGCCTTGCTTTCTATGTGAACAGCATCTTCCAAGCTGCCAGTGATGATAATGAGTAAGAGAAAGCTGAATTTTTGCAGCCCAGTTGTCTCAGTGGGCTTTTAAATGTGCACGGTGTTTCAGGGAAACCAAACCAAACCAAACCTGAACCCAGAAAAACATGGAGGGATATTGCTCTTTAATTTATTCACAGAAGTGCAGGCACATGTAGCCCAAGACAAGGTGCAGTAATTATTAGACCACACAGAGGTACACTACATGGCCATCCAGAAGAGAAAAGGAAGCAAAGAACAGCATCAGGCAAACCACATAGGGAAGTTCAGACAGACTTTGGTACCCAAGCTGCAATTTAGCAGCAACACTGACTTTCACAAACATCTCTTTGTAACATGTTGTGGTGTCTTTAGTGACCACAAATACCTGTATGTTTCCTCTCAGCTTAAAGGCAGTGCAACCAAAGAACTGTTAAGATGTTGTACAAAGGCACTGCTCACATGGCCAGCGATAGCACTTCCCGCAGTATTTTAGTTCCTATTCAAAGTTCCTTAAAGGATTATGTTTATCAAGATGAAAAATGGTAGCTGCATTATTTCAATATAAAGAGGTAAACTTCTGTATCTGAGCTCATACTAACCTGTTCCTCAAAGAGAAAGAGATACCACTTGCTCTCTGCCATGTATTTGTTACATGTGCTCTCACGTGTGCTATGGCAGTGCACAACACATCACAGACAGTGTGAAACTTAGTGGTTGTTTTTTTAAGCATTCAGGCATTTACTTCATAGTACTTTCCACAGTGGATCCTATGTGGCATTAATATGATGCATTCTCTGCCTCTCTCTTTTCCTCCCCTTTGAATGTTGTGCTATTTTCCTACACACACTGCCAAAATTGCCTAGTTCTAATGCAGGATCATACTTTGCTTCCTCACTCACCCTTTTGTCCACTTTGGGCTAATGTTAGTAAACATCCCTTAAAGACAATCGCTTTTAATCTTGTCATAGATGCCTGTGTTGTGAGGGTGAAAATTAGTTATTAGCTTAGCTTTTCATCCATGCATAATAGGATGTTAAAATCAGAGATGTTTGCTTGGGGCCATAAGAAGCAACCCACTCCGAGCTTACAAGTTCTGAATATATAAAATGCAACATATTTAAAATACGCAGAAGGCAAATGCCAGTTTTAAATGAGAAAAAAATTTTTTTAAAGTCTGTTTTGTGTATATTAGTGTTTGCGTAAAGAGTTTAAAGCATCTTCTTGACTGCAGTAAAAGAAGAAAAATATGCTGAATCTTTGCCGATTTTCCTCCCCCCTCCCCTCCCACCTTTGCTATGATAGCTGATCAACACAAAAAACTATACCATACTTTCCTTACATTGAGGACTTTCCCCTGCATGGGGTTGTCCTCAGCTTGGTACCTGCAGCATTAAGCATCCTCAGTCCTTGTGCTGTACCTTGTCAAATTATGCTCTGGGAACAAATGAAACCCATCTCTCACAAGAGAGTGGCAAAGCCGCTCTTTGCACCTGTATTGCAAGGTAAGGTTGGTGTCACTTGGAGAACGTACAGCCTGAAGGGTCTTCTTGTCCCTCTGCACGGGCACAGGCTCTCTCTCTGCAAATACCCACAGAGCACTGACAACTTACCATTTTCCCTCACTCTTATTCCACTTTAGTTAAATCAGCCGGAGCAAAGGATGTAGAGTAGGTGATAGTTCTCTTGGGAATATCTATGTTAGAATCGTAGTAATTGGCAATGAAAGCAATCAGTGAGTTCAGACGCTTTCAGAGAGACCTCTGAATGTCTCAGTGCTCTCCTTTGTCATCCCCAGTACATGCATAATAAAAATGGCTACTGAAGAAACGCGGGTAGGCATCCTGGCTCTAAACTGGTGTATAATATAAAATGCAGAGTTGTACACCAGCCTGCTGGATGACAGGCTTGAGTATTTGGATTGCCTACCAAGTGTTGATGAAAAGCCACACAGATTCTTAATTCAGAAACTCCAATTTTTCCTCTGTTCCTGTGTTCATTTTCTTTATCAGCAGGGGATGACTTACACTTTCAAAACTGATTAACATTTTAAAACTGTGGGAGCACTTTGTGTGGCATTTCAAATTATTTTAACCCTTCAGCTCTTTGTTGGAGCCTCTCTTTGTTTTTGTGGGTTGGAGGGTTGGGGTTTTTTTTCTCTCTTTTTCCTTTTTTTTCTATCATTGGAATACAGGTTGCACCAGCACGTCAGCACTTCCAGAAAGTAAGCATTTTGTACTACTCAGAATGCACATCAGTTGCATCACCTAAATTTTGGCAATACAAACAAGTGAAGGTGTTCCAGCTTTCACCTCCTTGTCTTAACCTTGCCCCGTAGGTGAAGTAGACAGCCTTGCCCTAAGACTTTCAGAAACCCAATGGGTTCCTTAATCCTTTGCCATATTCTCTTTGTCTTCAAAATAATGTCTCTGATAGGACTGTTTAAAGTCAACAGGACTTATCCTTTTTAGCACATTTTCCCCTCAATTTATTTTTTTCTGTTATGCCCTCTCTCACATGCTCAAACACATTGATGTACAGGCAAAACAGGGATTTGCCGGTACCCAACGATCCATCTTCCAACTGGGCTCAGCTTTTCTCTCAGGTAGCTGAAGCTTGTTCTAAAGCATTGCTGAGGAATACTATTCACTTAAAAATAAATACGATACTTGAAGGCTTTTTTCCATAGACCTAGACATAGCTGCAGTATACGTAGCATCATTTTCAGCTGAGGAAAACTATTAAGCAGTGTCTATGGAACTGTCTTTGGTTCACTCACAAATGCTGCTATCTGCAAATTAAAAAGGTCAACACTTTAAAATAGTTAAGTCCACTAACTGAGTGGATAACATCTCTAAAGATATGTAGAAAGGATCTGGTTCCAGTGTTGTTTGAGTAAGGACAGTCCTCATTGAACTTGGTGGGACTTGCATTTGAGTCACTTTGGGCCTAGTCACTTCATCTTGTGGCTGAAAACATGACAAGGACACTGCTCACCAGCTGCTGATCTGCAGTGCATAGCAGCGATGCTTAAGATGCAAATATTACTTTATTTTGTTTCTTACAGGTTTTCGGCAAACATAAGTCCAGTAAAAGAGGAGAGTTTCCCTGCTGTCTTATAGTTAAGACTGTAGGAACAAAACTACTTTCCTGTTTTTCTACAAGGTAGGGTGATGAAAGGTGGGGCACAGACCTCATCTTCTACAGCTTGTCAGTTTTAGGAATTCAGAAAAGTTGTGAATGGTCCAGTAAGTCAAGGACAGGAGAGGAGAAAAGACAGGAAAGGCACATTACGTCTGCATCCAAAGATGAAGTATCCATTTCTCAACTTACATGTCTTTTAAACCTTTCCCGCTTTCACTTCACAACTCCGCTTCAGATCGCTGTTAAGCCAGTCCCCACACTCAGTGATGGGGATGGTGGGTTTAGTATGTGAGTACCTCCTTTGGTAATGACCTGCTACCACTCTTCAGTTAACCAATGCATATGGTAAACAGAAATTCTTTACAGTCATGCCAGTAGAACAAAGGAAGAATGGAAAATGCGAAACATTGAGCAGAACCAACCAGGGACCCCCATAGTATTCTCAAAGTTCGCATATTCTTTCTGTAAATGTAACTTTTGACAATTAGTTTTAAAACAAAAACTGTTTAAGTTTTACTCTTTTCCTTGTTAGAATGTACTGTGTAGGACATTTCAACCAGTTTATCTTTGTTTCATTAAACACAGCCAGGCAGGAATGAGAGGAAGTAGAAAAACATGCTTCTAGCATAGGAAAAGCTAGTGCCTTAAAATGTGAAAACCTCGAGACTTTCACAAAAGGCTATTTCTTATTTTATCACAAAACTTGTATTGTGGAATACTAGTTGCTTTGAAAAAATTAGTAGCTTTTTTTGGACATATGGTTAACAGGTGCAAACAGCACTTTTTCTGGTTCAGGGGCAGGAAATTTACGGCTTATTGTAGGGGAAAAGGAGCAAGAGGAAGGAAAACCAGGAGTGCTTCATCTACATTCCTTCCCTCTTTCTTGGAAGAGTTTAATGTTAACATACAGGAACAATTTCCCATCTGTAATGTTCACTGGTCTTACTTTAGTTAATTATCTTGGTTGTCCACTGTAAATAAAAAGTAAGAAACCTGCCAGTTCCCTTTGATCATCATTCTGTTCTTTCCCCCAACAAAACTCACATACAGAGTTTTTTCTTTTCCTTTCCTTCAGAGGTGAAAAGTGTTCCTCATTAGGAAGAGCAGATGCATCCCTTAGTAGAGGGTTGAGGGCTATAGATTCTTTCAAGCAGTTGCCTTCCTCTCCAGGTACGAATTGTTTAATTCCCAGCATCGTCATTGCTCTGAGTGTTCACATATGTAGAATACAGTGTTGTTGGAAGCTCAAGGCAAACCATGTGTAAGAATTACAAAAAAAAAAAAAAAAAAAAGAAAGCATGAAAGCTAATGAGAACATAGTGCAAATACTCCTCCATAACCATTGCCCAGCCTGACTTCCTCAAGGGAGTTAGACTAAACTAGTTACATCAGGAAAACAGGCACACTACAGGTGGGTACCAATATTCTCCGCCTTTCATCCCTGCATAAAATAGTCAAAAAGAGAAATATAAAAGCCAACAGCAACAACAAAAAATCTTCCTGCACCTTTTTTTGGTAATTTTAATTTATTTGAAAGAAGATTTTGAGCCATATTCCTTTTTACGCTCATTCATATTTTTAAAGCTTGTTCTAAGGTGCTTTTCAAATTAAACATATTTCCTGGGGACATAGTTATCAATTATTTTGTAACTCCACAAAAGCTGACAGTACAAATATTGCATGTGTTTAATAAACACACGGCTGAAGCGATATACTGAAATTATTCATCACCTGCACAACTTGTCATCTAAGATCTTGAAACAAGGGAAGAGTTATGCTCTATTCAGAAAACATTCTCTTGAAGTTTGCATATATCCCCTTTTATTTCCTTGTGAAGTTTCAAAGTTCCCCACACACATACACTTGCTTGGAGCCTTATGAAACTGAAATGTCAAGTGAGAGTTGCTTTATATCATGTTCTGTCAATCAAAGTAAGCGAGGCTTTATGCATCTGTTGCTAGTATATTGGCACTTTTTGAAGAGTGTTTCGGAGGGAGCGAGAATAAATAAAGATCCTTCAGGCACTTTCTCATTTATGGATGAGGAATCAAAGCAGTCTGAAACTTCATTTTCAGCCTGATACCCTGAAGATTGTTGGCTGATAATTCTGGATGGAACAGCTTATCTGGGAGGATTAGGGAGAACATGGGCTTCCTATTACTGCTGGCTTCAGCCTATTCAGCTGGGCAGACTCTGTCACACATTATCTGTGCCTTTACATATGTCACTAATCTTATCTATATCTTTTCAGCTCCTTCTGTTGGAGCTGTGGTTTCCTGTACCTAAACCTCCCATTTCTTCATTACACCAGCTGTATAGGCATTAGCCTTCTCTAACAGCCTTTCTGCACCGTGTCATTCAGTAATGGCTAGTAATGCAAAGGTATGAGAAGGTAATGGTAGTGCTTTATCTCAGATCTTACAGGCCTCACATCAATATATTAAATGCATACCTCCCTTCCCACCCGTGTCCTCAATCCTCCCCCCACCATTTCTGACCAAATCCGCTTAACAAAATAAAATCACCTCAACAATAGAGTATCTCCAAAATCATTAAAAATAACGGAAGCAGGCGATTTGGGGGCAGGTGTATATATGCTGGAAGGGTCAAAGTAGTTTGTAACCAGCGGAACAAAAACAACAGCACCAGAACTAATCTGGAGCTTCTGCCATTCTCTCCTGGGTTGCTAATTGGTCTTACAAATTTAGTGGTGTTGGTCATGAGGACAAAGTAGCTCGGAAGAAAGGAAGAAAGAAGAAAGAAAGATTAAACCCTCTGAGAGTCACCGCCCTTTTTAAATTTTCAGAGGAAACCCCTTCCCCACACCTACTCTCAAATACTTCCCCAGCTCCAGCTGGCACCTTGCCTGCTGAGCTAAGCTCCATCCTTTCTCTCCTGTTCTGCCTTTTCCTTTCAGTCTTCCTGCCACACCACCACTCCGGTGTCCCCTTTCCTTCCTAATTAATTTTCTCCTGATTCTTCACCTCCTTCAGCCATTTTTGACTTAACCTCATTCCCTGTTACTGTAATAAAAATGACAATAAATGAATTTTTAAAAGTAGAGGAAATGGAACTAATGAGATAACACTTTGCCCATTTATTTTCCCTCTAACGCTGTTTTTGACTGTGAGGTCTCTTGGGTAGGGGCTGCTTTTTGTGTGTGTTTTCATTGTGCCTAGTACAATCCACATCCAGGGAAAAAAAAAAAAAAGAAAAACTATCATTTGGTCCTTATCTTGATGGCTTTTTTGGGTACCACCACAATACAAACCAGAAAAACTATCTGGCACTTTATTTGCAATTAGTAATTCAGCCAGTTCTATATATGATTAATTTTAAATATATTTAAATACCATTTAAATAATTTTAAAAGCAGGGAAATTTTCCTTCCTGTTTTTTACTGCCTTCACATTTAGTTTTACTTTAAATTGCCAGATTATTAGGGGATCTGTATCTTGTCTGTTCTCTCAAGGTTGAAACAATAAGCTTTATCTGAACCTGACAAACATAATTTCTCTTCTTCATAAATGAATGCCTTGAATGTCATGGTTTCCCCACCCCGCAACCACAAGCCCAGTCAGGGCCATGTCATTTAACACAGACCCATTTTTTATTCTGTGACACGCAGGAGCAACAAGAAGTGTAACCTATATCCCAGAGCTATACAAATGCGGCTGAATTATATAGGCGAGGCAGCCACAGAGGGTTGTGTTTGCTCCAGCAGCGCTGGCAACTGCAGGAAATCGTGTGTTGCAGCACGGGAAGATTTCCTTGACTACTTGCAGCCTTTCAGAAATTTGGAAAAGCTTCTTGCTGCCGACCCTGCAAGAAGTGCTGTTTTTCAGCACACACAGGACATTTCGTGATCACTCAAGGGCGTAAGAACGAACTTAATTCCAGACGCTCCCCAGGAAATTGTTTTCACTCTTCTAAGAAATCCGGCTGATTTGTTCTTCCCTAGGCTCCTGCACATGGGCTCTTTCAGCAAGCACTGGGATAAACTGAGCATTTGCTATAGAGTTCACTTTGCCCAAGCAGTTTGGGCAACTATGCATGTTGCCGACTAAAAAGTGTAGACCTGAAGAGGGCAAGGCTAATTCTCAATACGAGAGCAGAATCCAGTGTTTCACCAGGTGCACCTGAACCCCTTTATGATACATACAGTATAAGGAGATATATAAAGAATCTCTTAAAGGCTTAATTTATAGTCAGCCCTTGTCTGAGTATGTGTCATTTATGAAAGGATAACACGTGGCATGTGGACTCATCATTAGCCCAAGGTAACAAAGGTTATGACTTCTAATTCTGTTCTCAGCCCTGCTACAGAGTTACTACATGACCTTGCACAAATCACTTAACCTTTATGTGACTAATTTTATCCATCTATAAAATGGGGATAATAAAATTTTTAGCTACACACAGCAGGATGATGAGAATTAATTAATGCTGTAAAACTCCCTGAGAAAGAAGGCTTAATATACAGGGCCTAATTCCACTAGTATTCACTCTCTGGCTCTGTGTCTTGAGCAGTTACTTCTAGCAGAGCAAAATTAGTGTAAAAAGCTACTGTCTGGATTTGTTAGCTTTATTGAGATTCACTGTGCTTTGATATGGAGCTCCCACAAAACACTAGAGAATCACCCCAGGAGAAAGATGAAGTGAACCATTATTAACACTAGTTGTATATCCAGGTATATAGAGTACGGTCAACAATGCTTTAGCATTGAGAATTTTGTAGCGGGGGCTCCAACCTGGCCTGTGTGAGAACAGAGGTCTGATGGAAAGCACCTCCCTGTGTTACAGAAACTGCAAGCACCCTTCGAGTGGCCAGATGCCCCATGCACATTGCTCACGTGGTTCTTTAGCTTATGGTGGGTTTGTTTGGGCTTTTTAAATTTGACCCTAAAACTTTGTTTCCTCTGGATCGTGGAACAATTTTTAAAAAAATAAGCCATACATAATTGTTGTTAGAAAACTCAAGTTGGAAATGTCGTAGCATGACACCTACTAACCTGTTGTATTTTTATGGGATCTGACTTCATTCACCCTAAGTTTACAAAATACACAGCACGAAGAACTAGATGATATCGACGTCTGGTAGTTGGAATGAGGCAGGGAATGGTAGGCCAAAAATGACTGTGCTCTCTTCATTCTGCTACTGGCATGCTGTTTTACAGTGAGCGGTCTGAATCCGTCCTAATCAAATTTCCATTCCTGTATGTCGAGACATAAAAAGAAAAAAAAATTTTAAAAATCCCAACATGGAATGGAACACCCAGTCTTTAGAATCCTGATCTGTTGCTTTACCTAAAGTGTGCATGGACTGATGCTCAAAACAATCCCTTTCTTTCTGCCACTAAAGGAGCATTTTCAAGTCACTGTGATGATTGCGAACTCCATCAAATTAACAATGTAAATGCACTCAAAACAGAAGATCAGCCCGAAGTTATGAAACCACCAGGAAAGCAGGAAGCACTGCTCTTGTCTCCAGGTATCAGGAATACAACTGCCTTACCCAGCACTAGCAGCAAACCAGCTGATTAATGGTTCAGGATCATGTCTGGTGTAACTTGAAGTACTCTGTGGCAGGCCCTATCTCAAGTGGCCTTTCAAATTAACCTCAGAAGATTCTTCATCATACGGAAAAATTAAATCTTTATGCAATGGAAGTGATTAACCTTGAACCTTCAAAGTCAAGATGATCGGAAGGTGTGCACGCACGTGGATTCTGCAGCCTCCAAGATGTTTTAAAACCGATACCTCAGGGAGAAAACAAACATGATAAATATGTCTCTCTCCTTAGTTTGCTTTTGCAAAGCATTCTGGCATATTTTGCTGGAAAAACCTTTTCTCTTTTAAATGATCAAAGCAGCATGTGATCCAGTCAGCTAAGGAACGGCAGCAAGCCAGAACAACACAAATACACTAAATGTCCTGTTTACCGAAGATGTTCATTGAAGATAATGATGCACAGGTCCCAAGAGATTCAGAGAAAAATAAGCAAATCGAAAGTAAAACTGGCTTGATGTTGTCTAGGATAAGATGTGTGGAGTGGAAGGGGGATGGTGCTGTCATTTTTCTCTTTTGTGTTTTATTAGGACTGTGAAATTTAGGGCAGAGGGGCTTTTTCTTCTAAATTTTCTACTTATAAGGGATGACTTGCTGTTATGGAAGTCTGAGGACTAGATTAGTTGCGATTGTAGAAATCTCTGTTGTGAGCCAAGAAAACTTTACTTGCATGCTACTAAAATCCTTCTGCAGCTTACATACTTATGTTAATATCAGCAGAATCGAAGAATATAGCAGAAAGGGCTAAACATTGCCAAAATAGCTTACCTCTAAGCATGCTTTCCCCTGGGTCAGACAAAATAAATGTGCTTTTCCTGGAAAAAATAAAATCATGATAATAAACTAGCAATAATGACAATGCAGCACAGACTATTTCTGTAAAAAACTAGCAAAAGCTAACCCATGAAGAATTTATGTAGGGTATTGTTTAGCATGTTTTGATTTGGTATGTTTGCTTTGATAAAAACAACCAAACCATATAATGGCACTGAATAATTTCTTCTCTGTCTTCTCAATTTATTCTCTGGCTGGCATCCTTTATTCCCTATATCCCCTGACCCATTTCAAGAGGGGACTTAGGGAGGTGCTGATTATTAAATCAGATGATTTTTCCTGTTGACTCACATAAAACATACACAGCAGCTTTTCTGCATGTCTCCTGCAAGGCCACCCCAAGGAGGCACCCACCTGCTGGCCTTGCATTAAATTCTCCTGCTCCCCATTCCGTCATGCCACAGCCTGAGCCAGTTTTCTTCGTCACCCATACAGATTCAATCAAGCTCAACGAAGCAGCTGATTTTATGTCTTTGACTGGTTTTATCCTCAAACTGTACTGCCTCTGAGCAAGGCCCTGCAGCTCTGGAAATTCCCTTTTCCTCCAAAATGCAGAGGAAGCTGTCGATCTCTTCTTGCCTGTCCCTTGCTCAGGCTGGCTTGCAGCCCCCCCACGCTGCACTAGCCAGACTTGTACAACGTGGCCTTTAAATGGCAGGGAGCTCAACAACTCTGTTCACACAGGTAGAGATTGAGAGACGTACCACATTGTGCACCCTACAGCATGGACATGGCTTGCCTCTCCTTAGGTCAGGTTTATTTTTAAAACTTCACTTTTAAAATGTCTAACTGCTTTAAGGGCATTTTCCTGTTTGCCTTGGTACTGATGTAATCTTTGCAGAAAGTCTTTTCTAGCCCACAAACATGCAATTGGTGGGAGGGTATGTGGTTTGTAACAGCCTGAGGTATATTCCAAGGTGCTCGCCACTTTGTGCAGTGAGCCAGAGAATACAGGTGATGTGCAGTGTGCCATTCAGCTTTTTACTTTTATCTTTAAGCAACATTTTCTGAAGTTACTACCAGCCAGCCTTAGTAAAAATGAGTCTATCTGGAATGACCATTCATATATGTGCATGTGCCCTGAATCAAAAATTAGTAAGACACATTCCTGTATGGTTGGAGGCCTATTTTCAATTGCCTCATTTTGATAATTGGGGCTTATTTTTCTTATTGTGAGTCAAATAGCAGAATCACTGAAGGTGGCACAGGGTAAAGGTGACTCATTCTACCTGAGGTCTCCACATGCACTTGGTAAGCACTTGGTTTTTATAGACAACAGTAATGAAATAAATATATCTGAATGCATGGGTGAGTAAGAGACCAATTCACTCTGCACTCAAGTGCCTGGAAACACTGCGGCTGGCACTTAACTATGATGGTTAGGAAAGATGCCTTTTCACAGCTTAGAGAGCCTGGATGTATCTAGGAATGTGGCCTGCATCTCTCCTCATAACTGCAAACATTGCTGGGGTGATCCCAGATGCCTGGACGCTGTTGTCATTGTCAATGAAATGTTCGAAAATCTTCAGAAGGCACAAGGTAAGGGAATAACAAAACACCCAACACAACAGATCAAGCCTCACAAGCCCTCTTCTGGTACCCACATCTGCCAAGTTCCTTACTGTTTGTTTAGGGTTTGTGTGCACACAAAAAGTTTTTGTCTTCCCAAACAACTTAGCTAGAGGTTTTTTTCCCTGCTTCTTCTTCTTAACGTGTGTACTTCATCAGCCGCATTTCTGAAGAACTGGGGTGGAGGAGAGGGAAAGGAAAGGGGAGGGGAGAGTGTCCGAAAAATTCTGTGTGTTTCCAACAGATTCCCTTAAAAATGCATTTCCATATTCTGTAGCACATTTTATTTACTATTTACTAATATCAGAGGACAAACAGTAGGATTCTTTTGCATGTTTTACAAGAGAAGGGTGGTATTATTCTGTTGAATCCATGCTGTATTTGCTATCGGTATTTCACCATGCACAGGATTTCTTATTAAAGAAGTAATCTTTATAGTGATCTGCTGGACTTTTTCTCCAAAGAAAACGATATAAGAAGACTATCTAACCCCTCATAAACTCTTTTCTAGCCTATCATAAACTATAAAGAGCCCAGGAAATTATGTAGCCAGACTTTTTGTGGTGAAAATTCTGCTGCAGAAAACAATCTGAGTGCTGTTTTAGATCTGAAATGTCAATGATTGAATATTCCACTATTTAGATATAAAAAAAAGATGAAAACATAGGTATTTTACTTATTACAGTGCACCCAAGTTGCCTGCAGTAGGGGTTATCTGTGTAGTGGGGTTGTGACACTGTTAGATTATGTAGGAAAGTTCCCAGCTGTCTTTTCCTATTTAAATCATACCCACCTGGGTAAAGTTTTGCCCAAAGCAAACAGCCAAATGCCCTGCATGAGCACAGTTCATACCCTCAAATTGGCACCTGGTACAATTCACTAACCTTCTCTAGATCTGCCTTGGAATTGTCAAATAAAAAAGCAAATTAATCCTTTTTTTTTTTTTAAATTACAAGTATTATTAAATAAATTTAATACTTATACAATACTTCCTCCTTCTACTTGCATTTCTTTATGCTGAATAGCAGAAGAGATGGATAGTTTTCTCCTTTGCTGTTGGAATGATGCGTATCGGGAAGAAAGGAAGCTACGTGTTCTGGGAGGTATTAAGCTGTGTGCAACACCGAGTCATCTTTGAAGTGAAGCAATAAAACAGAAGAGCACAGATCTATTGGTAATATAGATTTGCTTTAACCGCTAAACAATTGTTAATTCAGAAAGTAAACATAAAGTGTGTGGAATCTTTCAGATTCATGAATATATTTTCATAGGCAGAAATGCCATTACCAAAATAAAAAAAAAAAAAGACATAGCAGGCTTGGTGAATTTTGTTGAATGCTTGATGAGTTTACAAATCTTTTATCTTAACACTTACTACAGTTTGAGACTGGTGAATAATTCGCAATGAATATTTCATCAGACACATGTTGCCATCTTTTTGCAAACAGAACATCTGCAAACAGATCATAGTTTTCCAGATTCATTTGTTATTTGAAATTACTTTTTAAAAAAAAGTAACCATATAGATTAATCCGAAACCGTTATCTGCAAATATTTGACAACTCGGTTGGGCTGGTTAGTTGTGATGAGCCAGATAAGTCACATGGTATTCTTTCTATTCATGCACTGGAACAACAAGCATATACTTCTGGAAGAAATATTTACACATGCGAGTATGACATTTAGTTTCAGTGAATACCCCTGCATGTGATAGGGGAGCATGTGTTCCGTGACCATTTGTGCCAGTAAAAGGCAATCTTTCAAATGTCTGTAGAAAGCAAACACAAAAGGGGATTGTGATTATCACGTAGCCAACACAAAATACAATCCCATTTTTAAACAGGGGAATGAATTAACAATATGCTGTTGGTAGGGCAGATAAGTGACACTGAGGACACAAAGACAATCCCAGTGGCAAATATTTGCATGCTATTTGTCTGTCTCCCCTTTTTGTAATTGTTTTATGCTCTTGGGTACCTTTTGTTAGGATGAAAAATAGTTCCTAGGCAGTAACAAATAAGCCAATGACAGTAGCAACAGATACCCAATAGTCGTCCTCAAAATTGATTTTGTTCCATGCTGTGCTGGCTAACCATTGTCCTCGGGGTTGCTTGAGGAGGCGGAAATCACTTCTCACTTTCTAATATACTTCTTCTGTGACAAAGGCTAAAAGGAGCTGGGTCAGAGGAGCTGCTGTGGGGTCCTTAAGTAAGTGAAGGATCCTTCTAAGCAAGGAAATCTCCCAGAACTGGATCAAATCAATTTATAACTATTTAACCTATTAGGTGCGAAATGACTGTAATCCAGTTTAGAAACTGGCGTCTGTTTTCATAGAACAATAACACACCACAACCAGCACCAGGTTTGAAGCTTCTCCCTGCCCGCCACACGTACTTTTTCCAAGTAATTGATCCAAAAAGGAGCAATCCTCATTGTCTTTTCTTTGCACGGACGGGGTTCTCACCCAAACAGTCACTCTTAACACCTAACTGCTCACGTGTTTTGTCTGTGATGGAAATGATGAACCCCACAGAGTATGCTGTAATATGCCAGCTGTGCATAAGCAGAGCTTAGGAAGACAGAGATACCACAGTCAGCTGTGCCCAAGTCTTATCTAGAGGCTCGTCAAAACTGGTTTTGCTGGTGATGCTTTGCTCCACAATGTACTAAAAGCATATGACCATCGTGTATGCCCAGTCCAGATGGAGAACAAAGGTATGCTAATAGTAGGTACTAGTATTATCACATTTCAGAAGTACATTTTTTAAGGCAGAAGCACGAGCATGTTGATTTACAGACATATTTGAAGAACTGTCATTTGATTTCTGTGGGAATTAAGTACCCAGCCTGGTTAGGCATTTAGGTAAATCTTACTAAACACCCATCCTTACCCCTAGGTGGCTAAATATTTCCATGTGTTTGATTTAGAGCATTTAAAAAAGGTTGCTGAGGCTTTAACTCAACTCTGTCAGCATGTTAAAGACAGATCCTAGCTGCATAAGACTCTGCAAATTCATTAGTTAGGAAGTATTAGCTAGCATGGGCTATTACCTTAAATCTTTAATTTCACGGGTTCTTGGAGGGAATTTGCCAGCTCAATAGTGGTGGCAGAACCATACTTATTTAGATTGTCCATTAGAAAGAAACAGAAATCACAAAGTCTTTTCTCAGCCGCACCAAAACCCGCGATTCTCTTGCCTGTAACTGAATTCCGCTATAAAGCATGTGGTTGAATAAACCCCAGCCAAACTCGAGCATTTTGTGCTTATTCGGGGTTTTCTCATTAATGACTATTGTGTGGACCACCCAGCTGCATAGACAAAGTGTGTAGATCTGAAAATATTCCCGTGTATAGTGAAATAGCAGTCATTAGGACCACAAGGGAATACCATTTCCCTTGCACTGACTACACTCCCAGTGAGTCCCTTGTTCCCTGTGGTAAAGAGAATGGCTTTCAATGAATTCCTTAAAAAGGAAAAAAAAAACCCAAAAAAACCCACAACAAAAAACTCAACAAAAAAAAAAAAAGAAAAGAAAGAAGAAAAAAAAATTTAAAAGCAGCTGCGGTGTGCACATGGCATAAGCAGTTTACTAAGGCATTACAGTACAGTGTCATGCAGGCTGTTAAAGAAAATCTGGTACTCTGGTGATAATGTGTATATTCATTCAGTATAAATGACTAAGTTCAAAAAAACATACAATGAATCATGGTTGCAAGGCCAGACTTACTTTGATTAACTACACTGGTATAATGAAATCCAACAGAGCAATCACTGAAACATTTAGCTGCAAATGTAAATCTTCTTGAACTCTGAAAAAAAGCATGTTAGGCAATGAGAGGTGGTATATAATACAGCCATATTTCATATAATGAAAGCGGAGGCAGTTGTAAAGAAAAGGGAATGTTAAAAAGTTGTTATGCTGTGTTTGGCAAGAATGAGTCATTTTGAATGTGTCAATCATGATAATCCAACATATTTTTAATCTAAAGGTCAATAGAAGCGGTTTCTATAGTGGTACAATAGTTATGCCAAATATGAAAGCAAGCATTTATAAGACAATTTCAAGTATTAATACAGTACCATAATGTGTCTTGAAGAATTAATCTCAGCTTTAAATTGAAGGGCACAGATTGATCAAGGTAAGAGAATTTTATTAAAATTGTACTGGTATAACCCATGACACTTTCATTTCAGCGAGACTGCTGTGTTCACTTCCCACATCTCAGGCATGTCTTAGCTGCATTGATGAAGGGCATCCTTTCTACCAAGAGGCAGAACTTGCTCTGTCTAGGGGAAACCTGGGATCTACTATTAAACAACGTCTGGTAGAAGGTTTCCTAATACAGCTACTGGTCACGCATCTGGACACAAAGGCATGTATTTCTTCCTAGACTCTATTAACACTGATAGAAGATCACCTACATGAGGAGAAATGTAGTCCTGAGGAATTCTTCTCAATAACACACTTCAACTTAAACATCTCAGGTTTTCCTTAAGTCATCAGTTCTCTGCTGTTCTGTCCCTTTTGTCCCTGCAGTTGACTACAATCCTCGAGGACTGTTTTTTCAGCAGTCAGTAGAATTGTTACAAACACAAAACGCAGAGCATGGACAAATAAACGCAGCCATGCCAAGGAACTCTTGACTTTGGGTTGTCCAAACAACACAAACAGAAGGAAAATCTTTCCCTTCTGCTTTTGCTTGCCCAGAGTATTTACTGGGGAGAGGGCAAAGAACAAAAAGCATGGTAAAGAGCTCTCTGTCATAGAAAGGGAAACAAAGGTTGTGGGCAGCACTGCTGATGTTTTGGTGTTGTCCACAAAGCTCTGTGTGTCCAGGGGTAAACTGGAGGACAGGCCACAGAAATGTAGAAGTGGGGAAACATCTTAGTGGTTGTCTGGCACTTCTCTCTGCGTTAAGTGAGGGAGCAGGAAAGTTCCTCTACCCCTCTCTTCCACCCATTCCACCACCAACTTAAAATTGTGGGCTTGCTGCAGAATAAACGTGTGTTATTACATACAGGTTACTGAGACGCTCTAGATTATCTGATACAAAGAGAATTGCTGTTACTATTATGTACCATGATCAGATTTGGTGTGAGCAGAAGCAATCTCCTCCAAGCCACTGAAGCTCTGCCCACTCACACTGGATCTGAATAGGTACTACAGGATTCACCACCCCTGTATTTAAATTAAAGTTGAGCCTGATAGGCTGAAAATGCTTACATAAAAGCAGACACAAAGAACATTACAATAGTCACTGCAAAATCCATGCAGTAAACCTTGGTGTTTCAGACTGCTTTTCTAACAGTGTTAACAGCCCTTGCTTTAAAGCAGGCCTTACAACCTACACAAGATTAATAAAAATGTGGTTTCATCAGAAAAATACAGCATTTTGTGCAACAAACCATAACTTTCACAGCTGCTATGAAGACTACAAGTGAGTCAATTAATTTGAAGGCGGATGTGCGTACTAACTTGTAAGATTGAATAGCCTTTGTGTTGGTCCAAAGGCCTTAACATAAAATCAACAGGAGGCCTCACAGACTGGGCAGAGTGTGAGCTGTGGCAGAGTGAAAATTGCTAACACCTTGCAGTGCTTAAAAGCTCATGAGACTCAACTGGAAAAGAAAGGGAAGGTTTGAGAATTATTGTTTTCTTAAGACTGAGTCATCTTTGCACATGCAATATCATAATGGACTCAAGGTACAAATAATACGTTTTAACTTGTTTGCAAATCAGTCAGCTGCCAAGCCCTAGTTTCCATAGATAGTCACTAAAATCCATATTCCAACACCAACATATACATCCTCATCAAAGTTTGCTCATTCACTGTTTCTTTCAAAACACTGAGTAGTAAATGCAAAATGTGCCACTTAGCACTCCTAAAATATTTTCTGTTATGCTTGTAAACTTCACATTGGGTTTTTCTTCTCATCAATTCCCCTAGTCAATAGGGAGCTTAAGAATGAAGAAGAGAACGCAGCTCTTTCATTTCCCCATCTCTTCCTCCAAGCCTCTGCAGAGAGACTTGTTCACTTCTGCAGCTCAAAAGGAGAAACATGATCTTCATTTGAAAATGCATTTTCCTTAAACAAATTTTGTAAAATTACACTGGCTACCAAAATGACCTGCACCTGTATGCAAAATTCAGCCCCGTTGCTAACTGCAAAACATGGCAACTTAAACACAAACAACAGGTTTGTTACATTCTTTGACACAGAGATACTCCACATGACATGGAGTCTGCAGCTTTCTAGGGTATGTGCTCTAGAGCTCCACTCACCAGACAGAGATCTCCTTGCGCCCCACAAACCCCCTCTGACCTGTGGCAGTGCTGTGTGTGCATGGAGGTGGAAGCAGATTCCCCAGCACCTGGAAAACAAGGTTACCCTGGTATCCTCCTTAACACAAGCTGGGTGACGTACAGCTCTGCTCAATAAAACATTTAAGCATCTATAGAAGTAGGAGATTAAAGCATAGGTGTAAGTGCCCTGCATAATTAGGCAGTGCTACAAATGAGAACCCCAGGAAGATGTGCAGCTTTTTTCACTCAACTGTTCCTTACAGCACGTGATTGTTATTTATTAGAAATGAAGCAAACCTACTCAGCCAGCCTGTCTTAACAACTTGATTAGTCTGTTTCTAAACACTGAAGGATTTCTTCACCTGCCTCTAATTTGTATAAATGGTAGCATGTAATGAAACAGCTGCCTACGAGCTAAAGATAGAGTTGTTTTGGAACATGTATCACGGGCGTGCTTTTTCCCTCCGGCGAGGCGCAATGGGCAAGGCTGGGACCTCACGAAGGGGGCCGCCCGGCACCTCCTGCAGTAGTGAGTCCTGCAGAGACCTCTCCTGGTAGAGCTCAGGAAGGCGTGCCTAGCCAACTCGCCTTGGCCGCTGCGAGCCTTTACCAACTGTCTTCTGCTTCCTGAAAGATAGATGAGACTAAAAACTTCTTTATTTTCCTTTATTTTTTCCCCCTTTTTTCCTTCTTTTTTTCTTTCCAATGGCCTTCCCCCCCGTCTCCTCACCGGCTGTCTTGCAGATCTACTTCATCAAAATCCCGATGGTTCCTTTAGTTGTGGTGGAAATGGGCAAAGTCTAGATGGCAAGTTTCCATAAATCACATGCTGTGGTGTGAGTTAAATAGATTACACCTATTGCACATTCTTTACCATGTGCCTGGAGGGGGGAGCAGCGAAAATTTGCCCACAGCTGAAAATTAAAATAAATACAATAAGATGTTTCGATCAGAGGATTGCAGCAGGTAGAGCACAGCCACATAAACTGCTGCTTCCCCATTTTATAGTGGCAGCAGATTAAAGCAGTGGGGGGAAAAAAACAAACCTAAAAAAAATCCCAGCAGAATAACGTACCTGTGGCAAAGCTCCGAAAGCCTCAATGGTGGAATATCTCAGATCAGGCACCAGTTTGTGGGGCAAGTTTGAGAAGCCTTAGAGTCCATAGTGGGGGGAAAAAATTCAGCATGAGAAGGATTTAAGTAGGTAACACTGTCTTCTGCCAGGATTACTGCTGTGTGTAAGTCCCTCAGGTCCCTTGAGTGATTATGCCAATATCTGCAGCATTAGGATTGGACACCTATTAATCATGATGAACAAACCTTCACATCTCTTCTGTGAAGAATCATGAACTGGGGGACTAAATACAGGCAAACAGATCCAATGACTTTATCCTTACAGGAGAGTGACATAAGCAAATATAAATCCCACTAGTGTTATTATAACGCCTGCTAAGCTAATTGAGAATGTATTCGTTTCTTCAACTAAATAAATTACTGTTACAATTATATGACCCCAAGGTCACGTCCTTTAGGAGATGACTAGCACTTGAATTAACTATTCAACTCTTCACAGTAAGTGGCCTCAGCCAATCAATGCCAAATA
The DNA here is from genome assembly GCA_022605575.1 of Laterallus jamaicensis coturniculus. Lineage (NCBI taxonomy): Eukaryota > Metazoa > Chordata > Aves > Gruiformes > Rallidae > Laterallus > Laterallus jamaicensis. The sequence goes on from JAKCOX010000010.1 coordinate 5,805,805, forward strand.
AATACTGCTGAAATATGCATTTAATTATCCTAACACTTTAGCTTCTAAAACCTTTTCTTTGCCAGCATTTTTTCCCCCCTAATTTATTCTGGAAGGGTGAGAGATTTCCGAGTCCAGTCTGAGCCTGCTCTTTGTAGACTCTGGTCCCAGAAAGAGAGCCTAGACAACCCTCACAGAAAAACCTGGTTACAAACAGACCATTTCTTTCATAGAGTGGAGCAACAATTTATTATCCATATTCTTTGTTTTGTTGATTGCAAGAAGCAAACACAACTAGATAACTTTTACAAAGTTTCAAAAGTATGCCACTCCAACCTGCTTTGCCAGGTTAGCCAAGGACAAAATGCCTCCTGTAATGAAGAATCCGTGTTTTGCCAAACTCAGAGTTACTACTGCTGAATTAAAACTGACATGTAAAATGTCAGTGAGCTCACTACAAATTGCTTTATTTTAGAAATGATGTGGTTCAATTTACACATCAACGAAAGCCTGCTACAAAACCATTAAAATATAAGTTCTTCTGAAAGCTAAAAGCTGTTTTCCATCCCCCTGACTTGCTAAAATTAATCCTAATCAATCGAGGTATTGTAAAACCTATGTCCCATACTTATAAACCCAGACTAAGCCCTGTGCAAAGGTACTGTGTGGGACTCCTACGCTGGAGCACATCTTCCCTCGAGGAACACACAGTAAGTTATAATTCAGCCTACTAACATAATGTATTAGTCCCTGGAAGTAAGAAAGCTCCTAACCACTCCGCCGTAAATTGGAACAGAATTAAATTTGCCATTTACTTGCATTAGTGTAAAGAAGAGCACAACTTGTTCCTGTGTACAAAATAATTCTTTCGTAGCTAAAAATGACTTTATTTTATTCTTGTATCCCTCTCTGTTTTTTATTTTATGTAGTTTTCCATGTAAATAAACAAACATATCCAAATTGCAGTAGAAAAAAGACTCTCATTTTGCAATTATTTGGAATCTAATTTTCATGAATATTAATTCTTCTAAAGAGGAAAATAAAAATGATGACACCCTGCAGACTAGTAGACTTCATACCTTCAGAAAAAAAAAGTTTCATTAATTTTTAAACAAGAGACATTCGTTATTATGCTTTCTGTGACAAGACTGATTTTTTTTGTAAATGATGACCATAATTAAGCCTCTCATAATGAGCATTGCTATTACTAAACAGTACAATTTATATAATGTCTCCACTCTAGGAGACTTCGCTTTTTTATTGAGGAGAAAAATCAGATAATGACTGAGATTATAGTATAATACTATTATAGTTAAGGATATTGCACAAAACATATATAGGCTATATTAATCTTTGAGTAAAACTTAATCAGACTGTGGCTGTTTAGCCAGAAAAAGAACTGAAGGATTCGTCATGACTCTAATGCAATGTTGATGTTTCTCCTAGTTCTAGAGAAATGTACAAATTAAGTTATACCCAAGTGACATTTTTACGCACTGTAAAACATTTCCACGTCGTTCATGTACTTAATCCGGGGCTGGCAGAACTCTGCATAGACCAAAATGACTTGAATCTGCCCTAGCCAAATGAGGAACGTCTCCACGATTACTTGTAGTTCTCTGAAGCCTTTTATTCAACTTCAGATACAGTCTATTTTTAGCTTTGCCTGTGGAGATCTTTGGAGATGACCTGGTCTGGCAGTCAAACACACATTTGCTATCAACGACAGGTATTTATTTGATATACGCCCTTGTTTTTCAAGCAGAGGAGGAAAAGCAAACGTGACATAGGTGACCACTTTTAAAACCTGAATTCTGAACACCAGCACCTGAGACCTCATGGGAAAAGGTACCTAGAGAACGACAATGATTTGTTTACAGTATTTCCTGAATATTTTCATCTGGGTTGAGAAGTGCTTCATGAAGCAAAAAAAAAATAAAGCAGCAAAATTTGCTGAGTTTAAATACTGCCCAGCCAATGATGGTTCCTAGAAAAAATGCTGATTTAGCCCCAGTTCACACATGGCACATTCTCTTGCTGGTTCTCTGGTACCACATGTGGCTGCATATCCCTGTTTATATTGCAAAACGTGTTACCGAATTACACACATTTAGGGTGTTGTGTTTTTGGGGGGTTTTTTTTTAGTGCCTAGGTGACTTTGGAACAAAAGTGTTTCTTATATTGCAAAGAATCTATCCTCCTAAGTTTTGGAAATCCTGCTGGAGGTATTTGTACTGCAGCTGTATTACTTTTTTTTTTTTTTTAACTGCAATTTTAGTGAAGAACGACACTATTATCAAGCCTGCTTTGAAGAACAAAGCAGTGTGATTCAGGGAGGACCTTCTGGTACATGGATTTGATTCAAAGTGGCATTTTAAAGTTATACCCCAGGCCTGCTGAGCTTTTGGTCAAGCTGTGCAGGTCAGATTATATTCTGTGGCATCAGAAAGTCAGAGAGGGCAGAGGAGAGGGCGTTCCATCATCTCCAGAGGGCTTTCCATCATTTGCAGTCTAAAAGTATGTCTTAGGATGATGTTAGTCAGACATTTCAACAATTAAAAAAACCTGGAGGTGACCATGTTTCTATATGACTGCTTCTTTGCAGGTGATAGAAAACAGACTCAATAAATATCCATAGCAAAAATAAGCCAATGCAAAAAAAACCAACCCAGAAGTTGTTGTGGAAAGAGGAGAGCTTGTTTGGTTTTGAATGTGAAAAATTAGAACAGAATGTTTTGTTTCAGGCCAGCTCAGCCCAAATCAAAAAGTCATGATCTGACAAACTGAAAAGAAGCTTTTCATTTCACATCAGTTTGACATTAATCGACGTCTGTCTGAAGTGCTGTTACGTACCGTGAGATTTGTGGTGCTTTGTGCTGGGGACCAGAAAGCATGTTTCAGCTGCCAAAACCAAGTACATGTCCTAGTCCTGTCCTAATAGAGCTTGGCTGTACATCATTCACCTCCCACTTCCCCCCCCCAGCCCCCATCCACCCCTCTTTTTTGCGGTCCTTTCTCTAGGAAGGAAATGGAGCTCACAGAGAGAAAACCGTGACACAAAACCATCGGTCCTCTCATCTTGCCAGCTGTGGGAACAGGACTGCAGACTGTGCTATGGAGAAAATGTGCCCTTTGGTCAGAGCTGTAACCTCGCCACCTAAGCAGTGTTCTGCTTTGCCCTATCTCCACACAACAAAAAAGGATCTCTTTGGGAAACAGGGTCATTCTCATTGTACCAGAAGACGGCCTACTTGTTTATAAAGGGCAGCGTTCTGATGTTCATTTCTTAACTTGTCAGTAACTCTGAAGAAGTTTGTGGGACTGCTGTGAGACAGGAAGTTCATGAACGGTGTGTGATGACAGAAACATAGACCACCATCCCCTATCTCAGTGATGTATTTTGCATGTTAACTGCCAAATTCATAATACATCCTTGCCATACCTAAAGCACTTTTGAAGTCAGATTACTAACTCAAAAAAACAATTCCCCCAAACTGTAAAAATACCCCGACAAGATATTTGGATATGTGAACCTAAGTGTTAAAGATTAAATCTGAAAAGAGGTTAACTGGTATTGATGGCAACACATTTTTGCATTACCTGTGTTTGCAGAAAAGGACACACTCAGCTAGAATAAAAGACTCTTCTTGAGAAATACTTTCAAAACTATTTTACATTTTGTGTATCGGGAACCATTTTACAGGGAGTCTGAGGAGGCTGTAGGTCTTCTCCCACTAGTGCCCCTTGTTGTGGAGCATGCACACCAAGTTACTCAAAGGAAAATGAACCTGCAGCCTCTTTGCCCCCGAATCCTGCTTGTGGCTGCACTTTTGTAAATGTTTCCTGATCAACCTTGGTTCAACTTAACAGATCTTGCTCGTCTCCAGCAGGATAAGTTAAACATCTTTTATTATCACCTAGACACATCCAAAATATACTCTTGTGTGTGTTATAAAATTATGAGAGTACGTGACAATATTTTTAGGCGAAAAAAAGATCTAGCATGCATTATATATCATACTGAATACTTGCTGCTCCTTGCCAATGAAATATGAACACACTTTGCAGGGGCTGTCCTCTGTTAGGATTTAAAGCCAGGCAGAGAGCTACAGCCCAGACGGGCTGTAGACTTTTTTCTTCCTGATAGGAAACAAACTTGTGCCACAACAGGGCAGGGCCCTTGCTGAGGGCTGCAGCATTCATGGAGGCAGGATGGGCACAAGCACAGATGGTACAGGCAGGAAGGCTGTGTGTTGGTGCCATTTATCATTGACTCAAGTCATCTATCTGTGGGCTGAAGCGCAGTTTCCACAGGGTGGCCTAAGAAGTCCTCTTATTCCTTTGGAATAAAGAAGCAGTGGAGTGGAACAGAGTCTCTTTGGGGTTACCTTTTCCTAAGGGATGGGTTGACAGGGCTTCTCCACAGCAGCAGATCTGGCTGGGCCAGGGCTGCACAGTGGTGTGCTCAGTGCACAGGGCTCACCCCGAACTGGGGGCAAACATAAAAAAACGCAGAGTGACCCCTGTCAGCACTGTCCCCTTTTTAGGGCTGAGAACAAAGTCACAGTTTTCCCCTTGAGGATCAGTAGCACCTGAGATGCTGCTGCTTCTTAATTGTTCTGTCTAGAAAACGGAAGGTGGCTCACTGGGAGAGTCAGAGGGCATAACAGAAGAATCAGACAATGAAACTTTGGCAATGGAAGGTTTTTTTTCAGTGAGAGAATGGAAGACTTTGTAATTTTCAGAGCATGATGTTCTGGGGGTAGTTTGGGGCGGGGGGGGGTGGGGGTGGGAGGTAGCATAGGGTGGAAAGAAAAGATTTCAAAATTTGGCTTGATTGATTGAAAACTAAATAAAAAGGTAAGACAGACATAAGGACCAAAACCAAAAGACTACCTTCCTTACATTCACCCAGAAGTGCTCAGCAACCTTTTTTGCACTTGCTGGGCATGACTGCCATAACGGTAACAGCTTAAATGAAACTTTTAGAATGAATTAAAAGGCAAGCAAAACCTTCTATAGTCTCATTATAGGTAGGAAGCTCAGGAGCAGTGGTTGACGACCACACTTGTTCATGCCTTGAAAACCAGGACATGTTTGCTTTCAGCACTCTATTTTTGTGGAACAATTGCCTAGATAAAAGTTCTAGTCTCAAATATCTTTTGCTTTTTTTTTTTTTTTTTCTAGTGATACCACAACTTTCTACAGCATTAATTCTGGGACAAATTGCCCCTTTCTGAAATTCAAATATATATATATATATTTTAATTATTATTATGGAAGATGTTTCTTTGGTCACAGAAAAACAATGAAATTATACTTGCATGCAAGACCTAGCCAGTTGTTGGAAAATCATTAATACAAGATTCAGCCACCAAAGTTCAGATATTCTGGTATGGACATATTCCACTTCCCCAAAGAAACTCGTCTGAACCACTTCTGACAGGCAGGCACTTGAAGATCAATGCGGAAATACCAGAGCATTATGGTCAATAGTACAACGATACAAAGACCAATGAAAACACTGGTAGCCCAGAAACTGAAAATCGTATTTCTCATAGCAGATGATCTGACTTGAATGACATTAGTTTGGAAAAAATTCAGACTCAATTATGTTTTACAGTTGATAATGTTGATGTTGTTGTGACAGCCCATGCTGAACAAAACAATAAATTGGTATTAGAAAGCAGATAGATAGTTCTAGGAGAGAATGCCAAATTTAATGTTCAAACTACTTTTGTAAGGAGGAAATAAAGCGTTTGCCCTTCATATCACCTGAGTAGCCAGGTTTTGCTTTGGGGGACTAACAGTGAGGATGAAAATTGCAATTCCAAGCAGTGTAGAGCTCTTTATAAAGGTTTCCCTGAAACAGCTCCAAGCACTTCTTTCAAAGCTTAGGGCACACTTAACAAAAACCTCTTTACCCCTAACTCTTTCTTGCTGTTACCCTCAAATCCTCCCACAAAACTGTGTTTGAGGGCAGCAACCCATCAAAAAATATGATGAAACATTTAGCAAAATAGCTTTTCAGTGGAAAAATACCCAATACTCACAGGAAGATCTTTCTAAGAGTGTAGTGGTCTCAGTTGTACTTTCCACTAAGTTCTTCAGGATTAGTATAGAATTTGGGAGCTAGCCATGAGTTAACCTACATCTCTAAATAAAACAGAGATGTTTTAACACACCAAGAGCCAGACTGAGAGTTCTGGATACCACTGTTGTCCTGTATGGGTACCCAGGATGTATTCTGTGGCCCAGTGTCTGGGAAGTAAAAGGCATAAGCACAAGTTCTGCCTGTTGAAAAAAATCCTTCTTGACTTCGGGCTACTTCTTGGAATAAACAACCTGTCAAGGATGCTAGTGTTACAGAACAGAAGCTCCTGCCCCAGGAAGATGCACAGGAGGGAAAATTGTTTCCAGTCCAGTTTACCTTTAATGTTTTACATAGATTGCAAGCTTCACATTTGCTTGGATATTCAGACTTACCCGTTAGCTAAAAGGGGTGGGGGCAATTTGTGAAGACATCAGGTAAACATCACTAAACAGAAAGATAATGAAAACTTTAATAGCAAAATACTAGCCAGGAACCTTCCAGTAGAAAAGCTGCACCACTAGATAAAAGTAATTAGAAAATCTAACATATTACATGTCTGAAGATAAAATAAACTGATATGGGTTTTGCTTTTTCCTGTATTCCTGATGAGAAGGTGCAAAATGCCAAGAGTGTAAAAATTTAATTTGAATTCTTACAACACCGAGGGAGGTGCAGTAGCTTGTGAAACCAATGCTTTCCAAACAATGGGCTTTCATTTCAAATGCCTGTGTCGCTACCAGAGCTATGAAGTGCATGTTGCTGAAGAGTAGCACCATTACCTCTTGCCAGGTCGGAAAGCTCTTTGCATAGGACATTACCTATTTATGCTGTGACACCAGAAGATCCCAGACAACAGCTAATCTCCAAAACCGAGGTGAAAACCTCCACATGACTCTGTGGTTTTAAGAAAGGAGAATTACTGCTAACCCCAGATCTGAATGCCTCACTGATGCAGCACTTCCAGCACCCTTCTCGCAGGGCGTCTCCAGTAGTTGGAAGGGGAGCAAATGCCAGAGGCAATGACCAGAGAGAAAGGCATAGAGAATTACAGTGCTGCAAGGCTTGCTATGGAGCAATCTACCTTCTCTCTCAGCACCTAAATATCCCTTCTTAACCTCTGAATTTTTACCACAGGCTTCTCAGTGAAGCAGAGCCTTTCCCTGCCTGTTTCTTTTGTTTTCTTTTTTTCTTTACTTCTCTTTCTTAACTTGAACTTTCCGTCTTTAAACTCACCCTTGAGCTCACTGGAAGGGGAAAGAGGAGGACTAACCATTCCCAGCCTGGTGCCCTTCATTTGGCTCAGGTACAGAGTGGTCAGCAATAGCTCCAGGACCCCAGCTCTGTCTAGGAATTGCAGGCCATGTATAAGGGAAGAGGAAAGATACTATGAAAAGAATCAGAAAAATGTCTTCTTGGCCTCTGACTTCTTCCTTTAACCTTGTCATGCCTTTCTTTTAAACCCCCCCCACCCCCCTTTTTTTCCCAACTAGGCATGTATAAAAGTGTAGTACTTATTTTGAGGCATGGGAGATGAGGTCCAAGCAATCACAGGCTCAGGTGTGGCTCAAGGTGTGTTCTATACGTGCAAGCGCCCTGTCTGTATGAGCCCAGCTTGCCTCCCCACTTCTGCACAGCAACATCCAAGGGCTGAGCTGGGGTGGGAAGGAGGAGGAAGGTATTGGGTAATCGCCTTCATGGAGGCAAGGGTGTGCTGCCCCTTCCCACGGGAGTCAATGCTCATGTGGAGGAAAGGCTACACCAGGGAAATGGGCATCAGTGGGAAAGACTGGGTCTGGGGAAAGCTCTGGGAGCACAAGGATATGAAGTAGAGTGTCCTGCAGGGAGTTCTGGCTAAAAGGTCCAAGATGCAAGAGGGCACTGTGGCCCTAAGAGGAAAGGGAAGCAGAAACTGCTAGCAGCAAGAGAGTAAAATTGTAGCTCTCTCCTTGACCTTTACAAAAGAGTTTGTTTGGGGCCAAAGGGAATAGTTGAAAATATTTTGCACTGAATAACCTCAGACACTTCCTTTGCTGTCTTTTATCCCTACAAAGATTAAAGGGGGAAAGGATAGATCAAACAAGCATTTGGAATCATAGAATATCTCAAGTTGAAAGGAACCTGTAAGTATCATCAAGTCCAACTCTCTGCTCCTTGCAGGACAACCTAAACTAAACCCTATGAATAAATAATTTAATGCTTTGTAATGAAGATTGGGAAATCCCAGCAATTAGCCTGGTAATGACCACAAACTTACATAACTCTCAGTTTTCCAAGGTCAAAACGAGAAAACCAAAAATATGTAAAAGAAATTTTGTTGGGCACAAGATTAAAACACACTTTGCATTTAGAAGTGTGAAGTTATGGCTGAAGATGTCAAAGACTGCCTTTCATTTTAGAGGCTATGAGCTGCTTTCAGCTTTTGTGTCATGAAGACAAAAGTATCTGTTGAGAAAAGTTACAATGCTGTTAGAATGGTATCTTTAAGGCAAATTGCTCTACAAAATTAGTCTCATATTCAACTACTTTAGAAGTATTTAAAATTAACAAAAGGGTCTATTAAGCTTAGTTTTCAGTGGCCCATAAAATGCCTTTTTTTTTCTTTTGTTTTATATTCAGGTAGGCTGATATTTTCAGGTGGTTGACATTTTTAGTGTCATTTTTCTACACACCAAGTTAACATCACAGTCAAGCCAATAGATGCACATCCTTCAGGAGAATGCTTAATGCTTTCCTCCTTCATAAGAGAAGTTAACTATGAAAAGAATCCAATGCTGATGTTAAATTAAGGCTTCATCCACTCAGTGTTCAATTACTGAGTAAATATGCACTAGGCGTATGCTTTGAATACTGAAGTAGTGAATTGCTTCCTAAAGGTGAGCTACTTCTGTGCTCTCCCTATTAGCATATTGTTGCTTGGTTTTGTGTATTCTGCAACCTCAAGCTCTTTTTCAAAGTATGTTATAAAAATCTCAAAAGATCTGGGTTGTATATAGAATCTTTTAATGAAGAAATAACTTTAAACTCTCCTGACAGATATTTCAGGAACTACTTTTGGAAAAGACCTTTTAGATAAAGTATGCTAAAGACACTATCCAAAATTGGAGAAACATCAATGGATGTAGAAATAGCTCACAGTGTTGGCAATTTTCAGTGTACCAGACAGAAAATTATAAACAGAGACCTGCAGACACAGCCCAGTACAGTACTAAGGAAACTCCCACATGTCAAGTCTACACTCCAGTAAAACTCACTGCCTCACTAAAAAGGGGATTGTAGGCTTGGATCCATATCATGATGAGCTGAACCTTTCCCAGAGAAGCACCTTTGTATTTCTTTTGCATCATTTGTGAATTTGACTTTTTGGCTATCTAAACTAAAACATGATAAATTCTCAGGTCATATAACCATTCTCCTGTGGAAGGAAAACAGGCATGTGTAAATTTGTAGATCATTAAAGTTAAAATTCTTGCTTTTACACTGGGAGGTTGGGAGGGATGGAAGGAGGGTGGGAAGCGAGGGGAGGTGAGGGTGGAAGATAGAAGTATTTTACTGACTAAAGGTTAGAATGCTATGGTTCTCAAAGAGTGGTACCTGCATTGCTTGTGATTCATGAAGACTTCTTTGCTGATCCCTGGAATGAAGCATGCAGCAGAAATAAACGGCAGTTTGGGTCAGGAAAGGAGGCCTTCTTCCATCATCTCCTATTAAAATTCTGTCAGACTAGAGGAAAAAGGGTCAATTAGTGAAAAAAAAAGAAACCAAATTAAATTGATCCAGAAAATAAACAAAAAGGGACAGTAATCTATGTGAAGTGTTTATTAAACTAAAATTAATGATAGCTTATTAATTTATTGTTTATCATTAATTGTAACAATCTATTAGTGGGCTAAAACTAGTGTTTTGTTGGCAACTGTAGCATTCTGAAACAATTGCATCTTTCACATGTCAGTCTGGACCCATTTCAAAATTTGCACCACAATCATGATATAAATAGACAGAACTTGAGCCAAAACCTCGGTGCTTTTCTTAAAAGTTCATGGAGCTTTGGAACTGTATACCAAATTTTCCCTTCAAATAAGCCACACCAGAGAGGAAAAATAAAGGATGAAACAGATGATAGAGGAATGTATTCCAAATGCATGATAATGTAGTTTCCCTTCCCTTCCCTTCCTTCTGAAGGAAGAAACAGTATGTAACTAAGCAGGGTATGAAAAGATGAAGAGCAGCTGAAAAAAGCATGGGCTGTCTCTGTAGCTGTTGATTACCATTTAAGTTAAAACCAAATAGGTGTCCTCAAGAGAGAAGCCAGATGGTTTTAATTTGAAGACACTGAAATGTTTCAGGCTCTTAAGCAAAAATGTGATCTGATTCTGCTGACTTTTGTCTTCCTGTAAGTTCTGTAGGTATGGACCCATGCTGTTGGAGGAGTTGTGTCAATATCTAACTTGCGCAGCAAGAACTAGACTTGCTTGCCATTCTATATAGTAACAGGATAGATGCTTTTATTTATGGTATCTATGGCCCCTGATAAAACAGACCAGATTATGCCCCTGGTTGCACACACATATGTGTACTGCTGCTGGCAAGCCTATCTAGTGAATAAATTTGACCCAATGTTTTCAGTTATTTCACAGTAAAAAAACCCAACTAAAAAACCCCAAAACAAACAAAAAAAATCCCTATGAATTGTATGAGTAACTGTTCATTCACTTTTCTTATTCTGCTCTTGAGATAACTTGTTAAATTAATCCTGTCTTTATTTATTTTATGGTGTCTTCATGTTTAAATGCTGATTTGGTGAACATCTGTTTCCATCACAGTTGCAAACCCATTACTTTTATGAGCCTTACATATTTTAGATAGATTTACTGTTGACCTTTGTTGGGAAATTGAATGTTTTTGTTGTTACTAACATTTCTATAATTGATATTGTTGTTAGTGCCACCAGGGTACTTCCTTTAAATGAAATACTGTTGTCTTGGCTGATAATCTTGCTTAACCATACTAAATCAGATAAATATTATTTAACTTTTCTTGGCTTAGAAACAAGAAGTATCACTAAAACCTTCAGTAATAGACAACTATAAATTGCTACTCATTCAAATGTACCACTGGCAAAGTTTTTATGTTTTTTATTTTCTTGCTTCCTGTTGTTTACTCACTTTCATTTGCCATCAAATAATACAAATCAAACGATTATACTGTTTAAGAAACAGCTATATGACTGCTGAGAAATCCAAATGTTAGTCTAAGATGGATGAGGAACTATTTACTACCCCTGGGAAAAAAAAAAAAAAAAAGCGCTTTCTGGTACAGAAAAGTGTTATGGACTAATTTGATTCCCAGTGCACAGAGAAATTACCTGAACTGGAGGAAGTATCTACTGAAAAGTTTTGTTCCATGGTATATAGAGCTTGGCATATACTGTCTGTGAGGCACTTTCTTGTTTTCTGTAAAGCACAGGCCATTTGTACTAGGTATTCATTTTGTTGTAAATCCAGGTTCAAACACATCGCTTCAGAGAAACCGTATGAGCCTGTGGTGGTTTGGCCCTGACTGGAAGCTAGATGCCCACCAAAGTCATTCTGTCACTCCCCTTTTCAGCTGGACAGGGTAGAAAACAGATATTGAGACACTCAGGAGTTGAGATAAGGACAGAGAGAGATCATTCCACAATTAGCATCACAGGCAAAACAGACTCAACAGAGAATAAAAAAAGAAAATCATCTAATTTATTACACTGCACACCATACACAGAAACCATAGTTGGATAATGAGAAGTACAACCAAATCTTAAAGCACCTCCTCCCACCCCTTCCTTCCTAGCGGACTTTATTCACGATTTTGCTCTCATCTTCCATCCCCCAAGGTGTCACAGGAGGAAGGGAGAATGGGAGTTTCGGTCAGTTCCTCACAAGTTGTTTTCCTTCTTAGTGTGGGGAAGGGGGACATCCTTCACACCCTTCCCCTACTGCACCATGGAGTCCCACCCACAGGAGACAGTCCTCCATGAATGTCTCCAACATGAGTACTTTCCCACAGAGCTTGAGCTCTTCACCAGCTGCCTCAGCATGGGTCACTTCTATGGGGTGCAATCATAGGATCATAGAATGTCTCTTAGTCTCTCAAGCCCAGACTGATCCAGCCCAGTGCCCCACTTCCCCAGCAAAACTGCTTTGCCAGGGGTTCCTCTCCACAGGCTGCAGGTCCTGACAGGAGCTTGCTCCAATGAGGGTTTCCTATGGGGTCACAGCATCCCTCAGGTGTTTCCACACTGTCCCGTGTGGGATCCTCTGCTCCCTGTCATCATTCATGGGCTGAAGGGGGACAGCCTGCTTCACCGTAGCCTTCTCCACCAGCTGGAAGGCAATCTCTCTCTCCAGCACCTGGGGCACCTCCCCCCTGCCTTCTTCACTGACCTTGGTGCCTGCACAGTTTCTTACATCTTCTCATTCCCTTCTCTGGGGGCAAAAAGTGGTTGCTTGTGGGTTTTTTCTCCTAAATGTGATTCCCAGAAGTGCTGTGACTGTTGCTGATGGGCTCGGCCTTTATCAGCAACAACTCCAGCACTGAGCCAGCTGGCATTTTCTCTGTGGGGCCTGCAGAGAGCTTCTGGCTGCTTCTTGCAGAAGCCACCTCAGCAACACCCCCCTAACCAGAACCCAGAGATGCAAAACCTCAACAGAGTCAATGACAATTTTCAACTTGAGGCTGAGTTCGATTCGGTCATCCTTAAAGACAACATAAACTAAATGTCCAGTGAATGTAGAGAAAATTTTAATGTCCTCATCTTAATGAGCATGTGGGATGAATTATATTTACACTCTACAGCAGGCAACCCTAGTTTAGCACATGGGCTAGTGCATCCCTTTGGTTGTCAGTGTAGACTGTTCCATTTAAACCATTTCAGACAATACAGAGCAAATGCCAGCCTGGTGATGGTCCCCTTTACCCAGCTGCCTTGTCCTTCAAGTTTCTTTCAGTAAGGATCACATCACATCATGGTATGAAACAGTCATAGTGCTCTTACTACAATTTCCTATTGTTAGAGTTGCTTAATACTTCTGACTATAAAACCATGTTGATAGTATCATCTGACTTGGAGCTGAATTTCTAATTCACCTTTAACCATCTCATGATGAATTTGCAGGCAAGCAAGTTTAGACAAAATGCTTTGGGTGATTCTGCAAAATTATTTTGATTGTGTTCAAAATACTGACAATTCTTATTTTAACAAATTCTAAAGCACCAATGCTTTGAGCCAGATACTTGAAATATGGCAGGTGAAAGTGTCTGCACTGAAAAAATTCTAGCATCCACAGAAAAATTTGTTACATATTTAGTCAACATATAGGGCTTTGAAAACCTGATTTTACATATGTACATAAGAGATTTTTTTCCAATATCAGAAATTGGAATTCCCAAAACTGCGGGATTGCAGCATTTACCATTTACTCAGGATGCTCAAGGCTCTCACAGCTCAACATCCTAGGATAAAAAAGACAGTCAAAGAAAATAGAGAAGAGATTAATGGCAAACTATAGAAAAGGACTTAGCACTGTTAGCTGGCTGGGATGGAGCAAAGGAACAACATCAACAATGCATATGAGAAAGGAGTTTTGGGGGAAAATATGCAAGACTGCCACTTGAGACCATTCAGAGGAAAAGACTGTGATTAGAGTCGTGAGTATGATGGAGGAGCACAGGCCTGCAATGAGGAGGAGCATTCATAGGATTTGAGAGAAACTAGGACAACAAAAGAGAATATGGCAGTGCCAGTTAAGTGATAGGACTGAAAGAAACAAACTGGGGCAGCTGTGACAGAATTCAACAATCCAAGGAGGTTGCAGAACAAACTGCCTGCTCATGCCATCTGAAGCCCCAAACAGACCCAAAATACCATTGCTGCCAGCAAGTGCAACAGTCATGTAGGTCCATTAAGGCAATGGTCTTCATTCCTCACTTTGATATCATGTGGTTTTTTAGGGACTGGAGGTGCAGAGGCATCAATGCTTTAGGATATTTCATAAAACTTCAGAAAATTGCATATTAAGTAATTCTCTTGAAGAATAATCGGTGGGATTATTATATTAAGGTTACCAAGGTAATTTCCATTTGTGTCACTCAAGCATAGTTGTTATTAAATGACCATATATTTATTTTCACCTCATTCTCACTTAGTAAAAAGGAAAAGCTAAATCTGGACATATCACTCTAGTTGTCAAGTAACAGAGGGGATGTCAATCAGACCTGTCTCACCTATTGCAGGAGTTTGAGGCTCCGCTGAATGGAGATAGGGCTGGTGGAAGACTAAAGACAGCTCTAGCTCTAAAAGAAGTGCTTTGACATATCTACATTTCCGATGTGTCCTGTCCTTGCTGCAGCATCTTTGCTTTTCCATACAGGTTATAAACCAAAGGTTTTATAGGCAGCCTCTAATTGTGCCTTGCTATTTTATATGTAGCAATTTAAGACAGCACTGAATAAACTTCAAAGTGCTGATGATTCACAGCAGTGAGTGAGGTCAGTGATCCAATCCTCTGAATCTATTCAATGATAGAAAATGATAATCATGTTGAAAAAGCTATCCAGATAGCTTTAAATTGGATACCTGAAATGAATGTACATTTTATAACAGTATTCCCATTCCTCAGTTGGACATCTTAGGGTAGTATTCATAACGTTTCTGAATGGGGAATTCAGCAATGAAGCCTGGACACCTACACCCTTTTGGCCATTTTGAAACAATCAGCATATCACTGGTTGACACGGGTGCTGTAGAAAATTTTGCTGTGACAATTTTAAAAGGTAAGTATGCAATAATACAAAAAATGGGAAGCATGGGCAGAGATGCCCAACTTGAAGTCTGCAGGGGGCTTGTCTCCACAGCCAGAACATGTCTAGTTACATGCGGTAGACTTCTCAACTGCCTCAAAATACATTACAGATAGGCAAAGCCACAGTCATTCCATTGCTGTTACCAGTGTTTTACATAAGCGGTTGCTGCACTTGCTAGTCTCAACATTGAGTGTGCAGATCTAGAAAGAGAAGTGTCAGACCTATCTCTCTGGTAAACCAAGATTATTTTTTTTTACAAAATGCTTTGAAAACTTTTGATTCTCTGGGCTCAAGCCTGAGAAATTCTGAACATCCTCTGCTGTAGAATAGCATGTAATTCAAGCCTACAATTCACTTTGCGTCCTTAAAATGAAATGCATGCCCTGAAAGAATTTTCTCTCACTTCTAGAAATTGCATGAGAATTTATTTTTGAAACACACAGACCAAATGAAAACCACCATGCTACCAAAAGCTTTCTGTGGACAGGGAAGGCGCTGCAAATGTGTCAGAGTTCTACCAGTATGGAGCACTTCGCTGCATCCAAATATATTGGCACGTCATAAAGAATTCTGCCAATTAATTCTGCCTGCAAGCAGGAATTCTTTGTAAGATACCTACAAATGTCTTCATTTCTTTAATTAGTTTTTCTGTTAGAAAAACACAACAAAATTTTTATATCACATACATCAATCTGGATTTTACTGCCTTAGTTTTATTAAGTCAAAATATATTAGTGTTAGAATGAGTTCCTTTATACTTTTGAGTAATGGCTGAGCTGCATACCTGCAACACTGATAACACTAGAGAGAAAACACATGCAGGCGTACTCTAGTTAATACTGCAGTGCTGAAACTGCCTGTCTGACTAATATATCAACATAGCTTTGAGAAATGAAGCTAGGACTAGTAGCAGTATCACCCTTTAAAAACCTACACACACACACATGCGCAAGAGAGACAGATAAAATGGTAATACTCATCTACCTTCAGTAGTTTCAGTAGATTGGATGTTCAATACCCGAATCAAATGCCTGCATACAGCTTTGTGCAGACAAGCCTTACCTGATCACAGTAGAAATAATCATCAGTATGGCCAAATAATCCCAATTTTTCAGTGATAACTTTATTATGGATTTCAGTGGGACACAGTAATTTTCGTATGGTGATTTGTCTATACATACTCACCATAGGGCTTTTTGACAAATTGATTGGTTTACAGAAAGTTCTTTCTAGCTTTAAGGATAAAAGTGGCTGCAGCTCTTCAATTAAATAAAGCTACTATTCCTCATTATATTTCTTCCCATTGCACTTTGGAAATAATAGAACATAGCCCAGCAGAGACATTTTCTCTGCAAAGTACTAAAGTGTGTTTCTGAAATTCAAGAGATATTCTCTTGTACTCCTTATGATTTTACCTGTAGTTAAATACCCAGGCAGATATTTAGGAAGAAGAGGTAAGAAAATCTCTCACAGTGGAGCAAACGTACCTCTGAAGCCTTAACACAGTTGCTTCCAGAGAGGATAGAAAGGTAAACACAGTGCAGAAGAAGGGAGAAAAACTGGTTATACTCAGATATGTTTACAACCCCACCCACAAGAGGAGAGAAAATGTTGCCCTAGGGATCAGAATACCTTGACATGACTTCGCCTACATATTTATTTTGATTCAAGGTCCAGTTTTCTTCTAGTGGTGCCTCTGGCTCCAAATACATGAACGTTCCAAGACACAATTAAAGTCTTTTCCATTTCAGTGGGATCCATCCCTGGATTTTAATGTGCTGCTGTAGAGGGAATGTGGGTGAAGGTGTTGACCGTCTGACTCTGAGCCAAAAGAAAGTTCAGTATGGGTTGACTATTACTTCAGATATAATACAATATTGGTTTCCAATTACTGCAAATAAAAAGGTGTGAAAAAAATGACAAATTATTTTTTATATTTGTTATTGCTGTTAAAGTTACAGTATTTGAAAGAACACCCAGATAGGTGAATGAGGTTTTGGCTTCTACAAAGACTACATAAGTCAATATTTACGCTGTCCTTGATGCAGGAAGGATCCCTGCGGTATATTTTCTAGTATTTTCTCCTAACTAGTTTTTAGAATCTTATGATAAATGATTGAAGCTCCATTGGAGAGGGTAATAAGGTTTTATGGATGAGCTATATCTCATTGTCTGAATAAAAAATAATAAAACCTTCTTTTTTTCTGTTTTGAATGTCATCATCTTATTCCTCATTATGGATTTAGTACATCTTGATGTTTCCATCTAGTATTTATCATCATATGTGAGAATATAGGCTATTCTTCTATCTTATTCTGGTCATTGTTTATCCAACTTACTTCAGAAAATTAGATTAAGATTTTCAAAAACCGCAGGGAGTTTATCCACAGAAGTGCCGTTAAAACTCTTCCCAAATCCATTTTTTAAATGCACTGTACTGCTTTGAGAATTTCAGTCTTGATGATTATCTTGATTATAAGTTTCTGTGTCTTGACTAGTTTTCCTATGCTTCTCTGGGTTCTCTCTAACGTCTCAGTACCTACAATGCTCATATTAAGACTTTCCAGATCTGTTTCCATAATTCCCACTATTTCCACCTACTTTGTCACTCCATAGCATCAGGCTTTGTTCACACACTTAGACCTTCATAGCACCTTATATTTTTCATTTTCATCAATTTGAAGCTTGTCGCCGAGTGGCTCATTTGACTGATCCAGTCAACCTACTTATAGCTACCTCCTCTGCCTGTGATGGTCTTCATAGCTGATCAACACAGGTACAACATCCTCAGAAGATGTTTCATTTACCCTTGAGGTTGACTAAGTTGTACTTAATGACAATCTAATGCAAGATGAATCTTTTATCTTCACGTTTGTTTTTATTATCTTCTGAAAAGGATGCAAGAACAAAAGTACCACTCAGATTGTACGTATTAGTCTAAAATGCATGCATTTTTCTGAAGGCATTGATCATCAGTTTAATGTTTAAAAACACATTTAACAAAAACATGTTGATAAACATATTAGCCTACCTTCTTGACTTCTTGATTAAGTAAGTGAAAAGCACTTCCTAAGAAGTACGAAGAAACTTCTTTCATTCTGCAGCTTTATAAAGATTATCTAAATTTTTCAGGTTTCTTTCTTTCTAAAGGAAGTACAGAGGACACAAGCTGAAAGAATTTTTTTTTTCCTGGCAAAACCAGTATTAAAATTCCACATTGAGTCTAAGTTCTCAGCATTAAATATATCGGGTTTAACCTTGGTATATTGGAAAAGCATAAGCTCCTCCCATGATCCCCAATAAATAAATGTCCAATTCCAGGTCTCACACCAATTTCTGCTGCTTCAGAAGTATTGGGAGAAGCTGTTTTTTGATAACCATGCTGATAAAACAAGACTTGCTCATAGAGAACCAATATCAGTAAGATATTTTAGATTAACACTGAAGTACTGAAAATATCTCTCTAGTTCAGAGAAACTCCATTTCCTATTTAATAACTTACAATTACTTCAAACCAGCAGGGATAGAGGAAGAACTAAAGACAGATATTTCTTTTTTTTTTACATAAAGTACATCATAAGATCACACAATCAATAATACTCAGCTCCCTGAGCAGGATCCAATGGATGTGCATTAAAATTTAAAAAGGCCAGTGAAGGAGCACACTTACAAAGATCAAGTCATCCCCATGGCCTTAAACACTCTGACCAAAGAGCATAAGGGTAAGCGAGGAAAATCCGTTAGAAAATGTGTTGAATGAGTGATGATAGAGAGGTGATAAAGACTCCAAGAACACCAGGCATAAAGATTGACCCTTCCCAGGCACCTGAATGAGAGAAAATGGAAAGCATCCAGAATTAGATAAGAACATCTGTGGCTGAACCCATAAGGAAACAAGGCTGGGATTTTGAGAGCTGTGCTGAAAGATACAAATGCCTTATTCCCATTCAGTTTAATTAGGTGACTGACTCCCTCGCTGCTGCTTGATAATCCCAGCCTCTGAACACACTCACTCCTGATTGCTTCCATGCCCAAAGTGTTGGCAGTTGATTAGAAGGTTTTCCAGGAATATATTTTGTTAAGTATCAGTGAATTATGTAACAATTATACTTAATAAATGTCCAATTTAAGAAAGTCACAATGTGTGAGACATGGAAAATATTTTCTGAAATAGTGTCTTTCCCCTAAAGATAACCAACTGCACCTTCATCGCTGTGATTTTTAGTGTAGAAGTGCTTTAGGATATTGCAAGATTTCCTTGAATTAAAATACTCTGCATTAACTGCAAGGAAGAAGCCATCACCAGCCAGGGGTAGAGAACAGTTCCTCCCATCCTAAAAATCAGTAAAGAAAGATGAAAGGAAGTCATAGCTCCACGACCACCAGGCAGATGAAAGAATTTCATAGCAGTGATACAAACTGGTCTGAAGGAACAGGGCGCTAACATCCTTTTACAGAATAATTCTGTGAATAGCATGTCCTCCAACCTGCCCTTTAGGGCGGGAGGTGTTTGGCATGGAGGAGGAAATAGCCTTGAGTATATTTTTTACTTTTTAATTTTATATTTTAAAAATTTTTTCCCCATAGACAGGAAAGGAAGGAGAGAAGCACAGCTTTCCAAGGAAGCTTTGCTTTCAAGATAGGAGTATGCTGATCCCAGGCTGTCTGTCATGAGTAGGGAGATACAGAAATCCAGCCACTTACCACACTATAGATGCTTATCTTCTCCCACTGACTAACGAGGACTACCCCAGCACGCAAGCTCCTACCTGAAGCATTCAGATGAAATGTTCAAAATAAAACAATAGTTTACCCAGACCTATGTCACCTTTTCAGTCTTCATTGGTAACAATCTTTTACCTTAAATTATTTACTCAGTCTTTGTGATGAGCTTCTCGTTATACTTTCTGAGCTCAGTTCCTTTAAGGACATCCACTCCAAATTAAGGACTTCCCGATCTTACTTCCTCATCCATTTTGTCTATTAAAATGTGCGTAATGGTGGGAATCAAAAGAATAACCTAAGAGAGAAAAGTTCTTGTATTCCATTTAAGGCATGGTCAACTTAAATAAATCTGGCTCCATTCTGATACAATAGTTTCAAAAGCCATTTGAGGTGCTTTCTTTACAAGTCACCTCAGCGCCTGTAATGGGTAAACCAGCGTGCCAGCTCATCCACAACAGTAGAGATTCCATCCTTTCACAATATCAGTGTATTAAAGGCATAGCTACACTGGGGAGGAAACGCACAAAAAACCAAATATAAAAACAAAACCAAAGAAGTTCTAAAATATTTCAGAGTCCTTGAAGGAACTGCCAAGGAGACACTGAGAAGTGACATAACAGGAATTCAAGCGTTGTGATACCAAACAATCACTTTTTTTATTATTTTAACTCATCACTGTCCCTTGATGTCATGATAGGTTTTTTTGCGACAAGTCCTGAGATACCAGAGTATTCTCTGGGAATTAATTTCTTCCCGCTGAGCCATACAGAGCCAGAGCTTATCCCCCTTGCTCCCACTGCAGGATGACTTCTCTGAGACCAGCTTCTGACAGCAGC
This sequence comes from Laterallus jamaicensis coturniculus, assembly GCA_022605575.1. Lineage (NCBI taxonomy): Eukaryota > Metazoa > Chordata > Aves > Gruiformes > Rallidae > Laterallus > Laterallus jamaicensis. The sequence continues at coordinate 5,826,277 of JAKCOX010000010.1, forward strand.
AGAATTCTGGATTTTCTGAATTCATCTTATGATTATTTTTTTTTAAATGCAGTTAAGTTAAAATACCTCTTCCCCAATTCCTATTTTTCTAAGACTAATTTTGAGTATTTAAAGACAAAACAACCCACCTTTTCTTGGTCCTAATATACCCATTAGCCATGACAAACATAATTACCCTTTATAAGTTAAATTCAGAGAAACTGAACTCGGACATACAAAGAAACCTAACGTGGTAGTGTTGGCGTTATCTACACGTCACACAAATAAAGAAAACAGTAGCTATCAGGAGGTTAAAGCTTTAAACTAGGACTCAGTATGTTGCTGCTCAGCTGCCAAAGCTGTTAAAGGCTTCCAGTGCAACTTTGTACAAGTCACTTTCTCTAAGTGTTAGCTGCCATTTTCATTTTTGAAGAAGAAACTCTTCTCATCGTTCATCTGTCACATCTATTTAGCTCGCAGGGTTTTAAGAAGCAGGATTCTGTATATAGAATAGGACAGTGATTTTTTTGAAGTCTTTTGTCACTACTGTGCTATATAGATATTTACTCCATATGCACTAGCTTAAACTGACTTGGTGATGTATTTTTTTTCTTAGACATACAGAGTTTGCAGTTTCACACTCTGCCAGTGTTTACAGACTAAGTGTATGCATGTGTATGTGTATTTTCTATATTAAAGTTGAAGAATCAGACAAAAGTGAGAAAATGCCAGAATTAAGGTTGTCTCATTTGTTGCCCCCATGTTCATCTGCATCACAGTGTTTATGTGATCCCCAGAAAGATTTCCAGCAGAGCTATTTATTAATATAACACTGCTAGCTATAAATTCAATTGAGGAACAAACAAACCTAGACCTTTTGAAATAAAAGCAGGGAGAGAATGGGTAATAGAAGGAACAGTTTCCCAGTGGTTGAGCAATCTCAGGTCTCCTCTGGGATGTGGAAAACAGCATGGGAAGTGTCAAGAAAGTGTGCAGGTAGCATCAGCTCTGCTTGTAATGAACAGGACATACCAAGAGAGGTAGGTGATGCAGAAGAAGGAGGTCTGTTGCCAGATACATGACCTCCAGCCATCATCTGCTCCTGCTAGACAGCTGTATTCTCCTATGGCAGTTTAGTATTGCCTAACAACTAAGCTAGCAGCCACTCTGGAGTGGGTCTGCCTCAGTGGGTTTATCACTCTGTGACTTAGCTTTTGACAAGAAGTTCTCCTCTGGGCCATGGAAATCCTTTTGACAAAAACATCATTCACATGAACATGTTTCCATGAAAAGTTGCAGTTTTGAGAAACTGGTAGTTTGTGATAAAGTGAAGAAGCAAGCAAAAAGTTTTCGTCAAAAGAAATTCCCATGTAGCTCCCTCTTTTTTTTTTGTCCCCCTACACAGACCATAGCCTTGCCTAATGTATAGATAGGGGAGGGCTCTCAGGGCAAGCAGCTATTCACTATTTTGCTTTATCTTCATTCTGCAGTGTGCGGTCCGAAGCTTTGTTTATTTTCCAGTATTCAAACTTTACTCTAAAGCCAGATTCATTAATTTCTTCTTGGGCTTTTTATATCGCTCATGAAAGCACTTGAGAAACAGTTATTTTTTCCCCACATTGTGCTGAAAGACACATGAGACAGAGGGATTAAGGTCAAAATGACATTCATGTTGGGTGCTCAATCTGATAACCCAAAAACTAGGTTACTTATTGTTACACATGGGTTTTGTATGTGCAACTCCCTCCCTCCTGATTGCAGGTGGAGTGGCCGGGAGTCACAACTGCCCAGCTCAGGCCCCACCTTTGGGTACCCAGCAAATAAGGAGCGCAATCAAGGACCATCCATCAAGTTACAGAGCCTGGACCTGTGGTGGTCACCAGGATAGGGGGCTGGTTACCTCATGCAGCCTCCTTCCTTGCACTGATCCTTTCACAGGGCACAGCCCTTTCTTTTGCAGCCATGTGTGAAGTCTTGTTGTGTACCCCCTACTAGAGAATTTTTACAACTACACCTACTCTATTTCCATCTAATCTCTCCTGACCTTTGGCAAAGTGGAATTGTGTAAGGATCTCGTTATTTGAGGCACTTTGGCCTTTTTTTCCCCCCTTTTCATTAAAAAGGTGCAAAACAGTGCTCTATCATGTGGACTATCTATTTGGCTTAACTTAAAAAGTATTTGTCAGTAAGCACTAAAGGTTTTCAGTGAGTCAGCTGCTGGGATAAAAATTTTTAGCATGTGCAAAAGAATATATTTTTTTAGTTGGGGTTTTTTGTGGTTTTGTTGGTTTTTGTTGTGTTGGGGGCAGAGGGGGGAGACACATGACAGGACAACAGGACAGTGTTTCTCCCCTGTAACAACAAACTCATTTTTCTTAGGAACTTCTGAAAACAAAATGCTATTTAAATCTACTTAATAGATAGAAAAAAAAAAAAAGTACCGAAATAGCCGAAGTTTCAAACCAAAGTAGACAAAGGTATTAAGATAGGAGCGACCGGGGAAAGATTGGCCTATAAGAAACAACACTTGAGAGCAGAAAGGCATGGGACAGAAGGGAAAAGGACTGCCACGAAACCACCATTGATTTGTTATTTCAAATCCTTTCATGCACACCTATTAAGCAGCTGCACTCCTGTGCTACTGCTGTGATGCACTTACGGAGTGGCACCAGCTAATCATAATTACACAATGTCATTTCCCCTGCTTCTCCCACCTTGCCAAGGCTCCAACTGCAGAAAGCACACCCTTTGCCAGCCACAGAGAACCCAAAAATCATATCCCAAATCTGCCTTCTGCATTTGACACCAAGGTCAGCTAATGGCTCTTCTCCACGATCATCTATTTGCTCCTCTTTCCGTATCAGCCACACATCTAGAAGGATGGACACACAGGTAGCAGAGGCACTGGTCTCTCTCTGCTCAGTAATGCTAAACATCTCCCTAAATTGTTTCTACAATTCTGTTTTATCTATGGGCCACACAACAGTTGTATGTGTTGCAAGATACTAAACTAATCTCTCTCAGAGATAAGAATAACATAGATGTTAAGACCCTCTTGACTGCATTTATAATGTAGAATAGTTTCTCCTTTTGAGACAAGGATAACCTTTTCTGCTTCCTGTTAGCGATTTCTTGTTTCCCCCCCTTATCCTTTAAATGGAAACACAAGTCTGCCATTTAATAAAACCCCAATAATGATCCTGCTTTAAAGGACAAGGGCTAATCACTTGCTGCTTAACATTCCAGACACATGACAGTGGAGGAGAATAAATCAGTTAAACAGCAAGATGCAGCACAACTAATTTTCATGTAAAAGGGGGTGATTGCCTTTTTTTTTTTTTTAACCATTGTGATTTTTTTTAAGCTGTTAAAGCCCAAACATTCTCGTCTATCAGTTTATGAATTATTAATAAAAAAGAGAGAAAAGAGGCTTTCTTTTTCTAAATATCATCTGCTAAGCCACCACAGACTGAAGTGCCTCACACTGATTCCTGATTTACATAGTCCCAGTTGGAAGTTAATGAAGACTGCTGAGCCACCTTTCAACATGCAGATAAACCTTCATGTATTTAAAAGCAGGGAATATGTGCTTGTTGCTGGCAAATTATTCATCTAAGATCTGAAGTTTCTGACACCGCCTGCGTCAGATAAACTGTCACCCAAATTGCAAACTAATTAGTGATTCAAACATTTTCGAGCTGATTGATGACAGAATAATTTACGCTTGTTTCTCAGTTTCCAGCTGGCATAGGCTGCTGACTGGAGCCCTAATTAACGCTAGTACATCAGTCATGTTCTGCCAAGGCAGCACATACAATTAAAAGGCAGTTTAAATGGAATATCACATTAAAAAGGCTGGTAGATGCAAATGTGAGGAAACAGCACTTTAGGATAAAATGACAACAGAACCCCACAAACCAAAACAGAATAGAACGGGGATTTTTTTTTTTCTTTTTTTTTTAATGGAGAAATAAATTGTATTCCACATAGGCTATTTGGCAAAATAAAACAACTGTGGATGCAAAGCATGCACACTAAGTTCTTCATTATTATTATTCTAACAAGTTTTAACTAGATGCTTTTCTCTTAATATTTATTAGAAAATTGATGCATACTTGCATTTTGGATTTCAGCTATTTAAAAATGAAATACAGGGCATCAGTGATAGCTGTGAAGTTATTTACAGAGATAGTGTAAGACAAACCAGAAATATCAATATGCATACCTGTGAGGAGCAATTACTGGAGCAGCCTTCAAAACTAGTCTTAAATATCAAAAGATCTAATCCAAAACTCCCTCAAGTGAAGGGAAAGCTGGTCATAGGATGTGTAGGAGAGCACTACAAGTATCCAGGTAGCCCTGATCCTTATTTTCAGGTGAAACTACTAAATTTTGAAAACAGCAGTATGATACAGTAACCGTACCGTGGTTTCCATCAGCATTCCCAACAATCGGGTAATAAAATACTTGGGGAAAAGATAGTTATTGTACAGGTTTTACAAACGATTGTTATTGCTGTGGGTGCAAATACAAACCTGCGACTTGATTCTGTGTCAGGCACGTATTACAGCCTACAACTATGGAAGGACCGTCCTCTACAGCGCTGCTGTCAGGCAGCTCTTTTATTTTATTAGGCCTATTTTATTATATCCATATTATAACCATGATATCTGTATATCAGTTGCTCTCTAGCTATCAAGCAGTCAGGTAGGAGAAAATGCATTTTGTCATCTCAGTAATGAGAAATGAGGATAGTTGTAACCCATGTTCTCATTTACATTTGAACTACAAGACCGCTGGCCGTTTGAAACTGATGATCAAGCTAAGGACAAAAACAGTCCTCCTTGACGCAACTCACAAAAGGTGTTAAGCCTGCAGTGCCAGACCCCTCTTGCAATGTACGCTGCATATTTGATGACACTGGTTTATCTTACTCAATGTGACCTCTGTGGGGGGAAAAGTTTTCATGAATATAAACAGCCCTCGGGTTCTACCTTGTCTGCTAAGGTGTTTTTGAGATTATCTATAGCACATGACAGATGAGCCCTTGACTCTTACAGCACTCGAGCACAGAACAAAGAGAAGTCACTGTAGTAACCGCAAACAGACCTCGAGACAGGAGATGTGTGAAAGCACTCCAATTTGTTTCTAGGAGCACAGCAGACTGAAAGCTCACATCACTCAGTGCAGTCACACTTTGCTGTCAAATGCCATTTTGCAATGCCATATATTTGCACCTTTAAAAATTTTAGATAAGTAATAATTTACATTAGTATAGAGATGGGGCTGGGGGGGCGGGCTTCATACATCGGCTATGACAGCTTAACTATTTTAAGGAGCTTTACAAATCAGTGAGTTGGAGATGAGGGGTGAAATTCACCTTAGATGTAAATAAGCCCAAGTTTTCTGACATTGCTAGGGCTGGGCAAGATTTTAGCATGAGGAAGGTCATGTGCTGCTGACCCTGTTTTAGCCATGAGGCAGAGCCAGACGAGCACCTTGGCTTAGGTTTTAGGTGCCACATCACATCACTTCTACTACTTTGACTAGAGGTGTCCAGCATTGAGCTCACCTTGCAAGTGCTGAGATGTCCTGTAAGTGCCTGGGGACCGAAGGTGAAGTCCCAGTGGGTACAACAGGTGGGATGCCCAGCAGCTAATAGAAACTACAAGATGGGGACCACCTGAAACGGGAGTATGGGAAGGGTTAGGCAGCAGATGAGCAACAGTTGTCAATATTTTTATATAGGATTTAGGGATGTAAATTTTCACACCCACACTTCCACTCCAGTGTCCCTTTTTCAAATCCCGTTTTCATAGTTTCACATACAACAAAAATATTTTCTACTCAGATGCAAAACGTGGCTTTGGACAACAGAATTATGTTCTACTTTCAAAAGGTATGTCAAAAGCCGTCAGTCTGTCAGCGAAGCTACCAGTAAGAATGAGAAACATGGAAGAGTTTTATTATTATTATTATCTCACACTGGCAAAATTGAGGACAAATTAATAACATCTTGTGCTTTCAGAAGAAAGCATACCCTGCATTGCAGAGGGCAGATTTTGGCTTTTGTCACAGCATCTTTCCTATAGATCTCATAAGAAAGTCATGCAAACTATCGCCATCAATCCTGTACATATAGCCTTGGAGAGTAGAGTCAGAGCTTGTGGGTTAAACAAGAGGAGAAAAGACTCCTCCTGCTGCTTCTTCCTCCTCTTGTTTCCATGCTGTTGCTGATCCAGGCAGTGGCTTGTTACATCTCCCCAGAGAGCAGCAGTTCCACAAGAGAAGGAATTCTGAATTCCCTATGGAAACTCAAACTTCTAACGTGCTAGGTAAATACAGCAAGTCCTGGCCGTTTTGTGTTCGTAATGCATTAGCCAAGTGCAGTTATCGCTTTCCCAGTAGGGAACCCAGAAAAGTCTGAGTGCCTGGGCTCATATGAGCTTCCTCTAAACTTCTCTATCTAATGCTGAACACATGCAAATCTTTCTGGTATGAAATATGTCTTCTTCCCTTTTAAACATTTTCTCTCAGTTTTCCTAATGTGAAGGTTTGCTTTCTTTGACAAGAATAGAGCCTACACAATTAAACATGTTTGTAACAGCATTTGCTTCAGTAACCCAAGGGACAGGAAAGCATTCAGGGAAACAGACTTGGAGTGCTATTTAAGGGTTTCTGCTTTTTAATAGACTTTTTAATACTCTCTAGGTTTAGAAGGGAATTTTAACCAATGCCAGCTGAGTTTAAATAAAGGCAATACTGTGGGAATAGAAGTAAAGACAGTGTTGCACTGTCAAACTGTGCCCCTTGGAGAGCCAATTTCAGTTCATCATTTTGCCACAGACTTATGTGACCTTTGTGGAGTTATTTAATCCAATGGCACCTCATTAACCAATTTGTAAAGTGGGTAAAATGACATTTTCTTCTCTAACAATCTTAGCTGTTCATTTGAACTAGCGATGTACTACCCGTATGAAATGTTCCATTGAAGCTGTGATTATCTATATATATACTTTGGCGCTTATCTTGTAAACTCTTCAGGATACTCTGAATATATGCCGAGTGCCAGTGTTATTTGTAATTCTTACCTGCAGCTACAAAAACGTGAAATAGCTAAAAGTTTCCACAGTCAAAGCCTAGGCCATTGCAGTTGTTTTATGAACACAAAATTTTTGAGCCTTGCTGCAGCAGAATGTCTCAAGATTTCTCAAGATTTTTGAACATAATGATGTTTATTTACATACAGTGTATTTAAAAAATACATTTTACTTAAGCTACTCTTCAAGTGGTTTTTTGTGAGTATTTCCTTCTCTTAAATGACACCCTGCTCAGAAGTATGTATCCTGTAGTAGGAAGCAAAATACACTCCAATATACATTGTCCAATGGGAACTGTCATTACCGACACAATTGAAATCTCCTCTGGCCCCCTGCAATCTTAAGGGAGTGCCTCAGCTTCATCCTCTATCCTTGCAGTTTTCTGTCTTTTTTCTTATTTCTCTGTACTTCCAGAAGTAAAATATTTAAACAGAGCTGTAAGTTCCACCTCTGTGGAGGTGGACTTTCCCCCTCCCATCTTCTTCCCCCTCCCCCCACCTCCTCCCAGTTACATCAGCAGGCATCACACCCCAATTGGTGCTTGAATTTTACCAGGCGCATCTCAACAGGAAGGTGAAGAGCTGCTGGAAATGGTGAGGCTCAAAAGTGAGAGCCAATCCCAAGGAGCACATCATGAGTAAAGTGAGAGGAAGATGAGAGAAGAAGGAAAACAAAGTAATGGCCTGTGGGTATCTGTGAAGTTGAAATAACCCTTTTACATCTTGAAGGAGAGATTGCAAAGGTTGCTGAATGGTCCCAGAGCATACTACTGATAAAGCCAAGGTATAGCAAGTAGTGGTAGTGTCAGGAGTGCAGACAGAGGTCTCAATTCTGAATTGGAAACAAACCTTGGGCATGAGTCGGCTCTGGGGTCACTCTGACTGACCTGGCCTCCCTTTACTTCCTTTAGGTTTTGTAGTTCTTGCTTCACTGGTACATATCAGGATTATATTATAGGATGTAGATCACAGGTGAAAAGCAAATATTCTGTGAAGATGGAGAGGTTCATTAAAGCAGTTGTTATTGATGAATCATCTCCTTCTGTGTCACTTATGGTGGTTTGAAGGTACAAAATTTGATTGCACCTCACCAGCACTTTGTGCCAAGACTGAACAAGCTTAGACCATGGAACAGAGAATCCCAGCACTAAACGGGAACAAACATTAGCAATCACAATAGAAGTAACAAGTAGCCTAGAGGCATAATATAGATAACAGGAAGCTCAAAGAACAACAGATATCCTTAGTTTGCAGGAACAAGACTGCTTTTAGCACTCTGCAAACTAGCAGTACAATTCTATCCATACATTTTAACAGAATTACTGGTTTTATGAAGGTGTAGCTGAGAAAATAATTTGACTTGCTGTCCTCCTTGGAATAATTCACAATATATTTATAAAGAATGAAGGAGGCGGGGGGGGGGGGGGGAAGAAAAAAAAAGAAAGAGAACATTCAAGAACGGAAATAGCTGTCTGGAAAAACTGTGGTTTGGGTATGTGCACAAAAGATCAAAGGAACTTCTGCTTCCTGAGATACTTCCTCTAATAATTTGACCGTCAACCTCTCTGTATTTTAATCCATCGCTCCTGAAATACTATGAATATCTGTTTGTCCTTCAAAGCATTTTGCAATTGGTACTAACTACCTTCCTGTTAAAGTTGCTCTAGTGTTTCCTCCCCATCAGTTTCTTCTGTTCCTTGAAATGGCATCTGGTGCAGGAAAAGGAGTCCCCTCCTGCCATGACCTGCTTTTTGAGGCAAGGATGATCTCTCTTTCTTTGATTCAAACCACAGAGCTGCAGATTTTACATACCAGGCATCATGTACGTAGCAGAGCTTTATAATAGTTCTTTCAATAGCATACCACATTTTAAAAGTCATAATATTAACAGAACGTATTCTCAGTGGATGAATTTAGTGAAATTAAACTTCTATCTTTCCTCCACACCACCATGCCAAGTCTTTTATTTCTATCATTGATGACTTTCAGACAAATAACTTTACTGCTCTTCCAATGAGGGAGAACCCTAAAAAACAAGGAGGCTGTGAAACACTGTGTGCTTCATAACCAGAAATAATTAATCTCTAAAGTACTTGAGCTTTTTCCATTTTTCCAGTCTAATGGAAAATTTGCTGGCAGGAGAGAGCAATTGTACATGATTACATAGTTATATGCACAAGCGATTTTATATCACACACACACATACATATACACATGTGTGTTTTGCAAGCACATATACATATGTACTAGCATATGGCTGGAACCTCATCTGCTATAAAAAACCTGACTTCAGAGGAAGTGCTCTGATTTACATTATCTGCAAATCTGGTCCTATGCATGCGTCTGTATATATACTTACATTTCAAAGCAAGAAGCATCCTGTATTCTAAAACTGCTTCAGATCTGTTGGGTAAAATCCCAGCCTGGAATAACAGAAGCTTTTCTGTAGGCTTATTACAGCATTTTATTTTCTCTACTTTTTGCGCAAATCACTTAATCTGGGAATGTGTTTATACTACTGTAACACTTTAAAAACTTGGTTGAAAATGTTGTGGAACTGGAGATGGCCTAATAGGTTAAACACTGCTATTCTGTGCCTAAAAATGCTCATGTTGTCTCGCCAAATTTTTAGGAATTGCGAACTGTGTCATGTTACATGCATTGTTGAGAAAGTAGCCAGAAGGATGTGCAAAACTATGATTTTTCTTGCATGTCTTTTAATCACAGTTAGATTACTAGTATTTTAAAATAGCAGCATATCCACTTTGATAGAAAGTGATTATTTCAATTTATTCCTAATGGCTGCTCTATTTCCTCCCTCTTTGAAAAAAAGAATGAGCAGTTGTTTCACCAGTGGATGATTATTATTCAGCCCAGTGGAACTGTGAGGAAAAAAAAAAACCTGAAGGAAAAAAGTGGGTTTTTTCAAATTCTAATCACAAGCACTACTTGTCTATTCAACAAAATCTTCTACTCAGGTAAGTCAATCAGTCATCATCTCAAAGAACTAATTAGAGCCGCAAAAATCTGGGCAAGTGGTATAAATTTTTTTCTGCAAATGCTAAGATATTATAAAAACCCCTCAGTATCTTTGTTGTTTCCCTTTGTTGTTTTCTGTTCAGAAACAAATGTAGGAATGTTTGCTGGTGGCAAAGTTGGAGAAAAGCAGTGAATGAAATGAGAACTGAACATCCAGAAAAAGAATTCTGAATGTGTTTGAACTCGAAGCCTGACTTTAAGACTATAGTTGAATTCACCCTCCAAAAAATAAGTCCGTATCTTCCTTCACCACCCGGACCCTGTTCCGCCACTCCGTTGTCAAGGCTTTTACACTAATCCATACCTTGCTCTGGTAAAGCATTTGCAAAGTAACAAGGTTGGGAGTCTGATCCAACCGAAAACATAACTAAAGAGAAGGGGATAAGAAGCATATTTAGCTGAGCATCTTCTCAGTATGGTTTGCTACGAGGCTGTGCAGTTTGCTGCGCTTGTGCAGTTTGGAAGCTGGGCCACATGACAAACAAGGAGAAGGGCTGGGATTAGACTGCCATTTGGTGATAATGCTGGTTTTAATTATTATCAGGCAATGACTACAGAGTTGTTCTCATTCTATCAACAACAATGTATGTCACTGGAATTCAGCTTGACTGTTTTCACAGCTAACTAATCATAGCTGAAACCTGAAATTTTGTTCGTAGCTATCTTGTTGGGATCAGGCTGCAGCAGTAACAGCCAAACTATGATCCAAGGGTCTCAGACAGATCAAGAGAAGTCACTCGCGATTTGCAGAGAACTGATTGAAAAAGCTACATTTCCCCCCACCTCCAAAAACGCATTCAACTATACCACTGCTGTTACCCCAGTTAGGATACAAATGTTATCAGGAGTGCTGGCAACCAGCCCTCTGTGCATAAAGTGTCTAGGACTCATTGTGTACTAACCTGGCAGTTTTAGTAGAAGGACCTCAAGACATTGGTGTGGCCTGCCCTGTCACACTGACAGACATCTCTGCTTCTATGTACAGGTGAAAGAGTGCAGTATGTGCTTGTAACAAAGCCACTCCTGCTCAAGATCCAGTATATTAACTTCAAATGTACCACAAACATGAGCTTTTGCTAATATGATCAGCAAGTACACGTATCTGCTATTTCAGTGATAACATCCACTGCAGCTTTCACCAGAAGAATGAGTTAGGCTGCTGCTGATAGTATCGTTTTGAGTGTGCCAGTGCTATCTATCCAGTCCTTGGGGCAGTTAAGAAGAGAGATGTAGTATGAAAGAGAGATGTTTTCACTTGTAGTCAATTAATAAAAAAAAAGTTATTCACAAGAATGGCAAAGGAAGAAATCTGTGATTTGCTCACTCCCACTAACATACAATTATTCGTATGAATAGTCCCATTGCATGAAAAGTTACTGCTTGGGTGGTTAACCACTCACCAAGGAACAGACACAATTAAAATAGTTTCAAACTACAAGTGTTTTTCAGAAAAATTGGGATTTGCTCAAAACATCTTTTCAATGGGACAGAATATTCAGCCAAAGACGCTAAGTATTTTTCACCCTAACTTCTAAAAAGAAGGTCAGTTTGTGGGGGTTTTTTTCACCCAAGGGCTCTTTGTGACATGTGGGAGTCATTTGACTTTAAATTTAAATTTTGCTAAAATTCCTTTATTTTCTCCTCCAGTTCCTTCATTTTCTTCTCCATTTCCTTCATTCCTCACCATCATCACCACTATTGCACTCCCCCCCAAAAATCTGCTTATGACATTCTTGCTTTTATCTCACCAAATGCCCCTTTTTTGAAAGTGCAGAAACAAGTGTTTAATTCTTCCAATTGTTTTGGCAGGTTGCAGTCAAAAAATGTGACGGATATGCTTCAGGTGGAGGCAATGAATTCTTAATCCTCAGTCAACCCATATCTTTACAGAAAACTGGAGAACCATCTTTTTGAAAAAAGCACAGTTTTTGACAGTGCTGCCATGTGACTGACACAGATTTTAAGTTAGAGTCACAAGGTCAACTGTCCAGCTGCCCCACTGCCCCAGGAAGCGCCATATAGCTTGTTGTATAGGAAATAAAAAGTAAAATTAGATCAAGCCTTCAGAAATTTAACATTTCTCCTTTCCTAATTAAAATGCCTCAGACAAGAATTTTAAATAGGGAGATGAGAAGATACATACTCTACTCGGCTTGCTCTGCTCTGTTACTTAAAGCCAAATACGTTTTAAAGAAAAATTACTAATTTTGGTTTAAAACATGTCGTCAAGAACTTCTTTCACTACCAAGATGTTTGTCTGAGGCAATATGATAATTTTCATGGCCTGTTTCAATCCGATACTACATGGATACTTCAAAGATGCTTTAGTGTAATTTTCAAAACCTAAAATTCAAGGATATCCACAGGCAGTTCTTTCTTTACCACTGGCATACACCATGATGCTTATAAATTTTTCCTCTCATTCAAAATCCATATGTGCATGTGCACACATACATTTTTTGAAAGAGAAAGACTCCCACCAGAGCCCAGCTAATGGCTGTGACAGCAAGCTTCACACACTAATAGGACCACACATTACTTTTCTTCTGAATGCCATTCTGTACTTCTGTTGATATCCATTCTTTCTCCACTTTTCTCTATACCTTCCTGTTTGTCTCATTTTTATGGTAAACGGGCCTAATTATTTTCAGTCCCTTTTCATTTGGGCAGTGGTCTTTAGGTTGATCTTTCAGTTCTCTTTAGCCATGTCTGATGTCCTTGTCTTTGACAGATCATTCCCGAGGTAGGGTGACCCACATTAGTCACTGCACCCCAGAAATTTGCATGGTGTGATTGTGATATTTTCTACATCATTCTTCACCCTTCCCTTGCCAGAAAAGATTAGTACAACTGACCCAGGTGAGGCAGTGTGATGGAGTACTGCTGTTGTTGTGAAAAACACAAATTCAGGGTAAGACAGAAAATCATACATGCCAGATACGACACTGACTCCTAGATGCAAGCAGTTTACACTGTTTTACTCCTGCTGGCTGCATGTCCAGAACCAAAAACCAGACACAATCAGGAAATGTCATCTATAAATGTATTAACTGAAGTGAAGTGCTGGCTGTGTGGACACGCTGAACCTAAGCCAAAGCTGTGAGACAAAAGCCTACGTCTTCTCTGGTTACTGCACGGTTTTTGTGGCGTGACAGCTGATAGCAACCCAGTCACGGAAATGGGAATTTGATGAGTACAGATTCTCTTAAGAAAAAAAAAGGGGGGGAGGGAAGGGAAGGGAAGGGAAGGGAAGGGAAGGGAAGGGAAGGGAAGGGAAGGGAAGGGAAGGGAAGGGAAGGGAAGGGAAGGGAAGGGAAGGGAAGGGAAGGGAAGGGAAGGGAAGGGAAGGGAAGGGAAGGGAAGGGAAGGGAAGGGAAGGGAAGGGAAGGGAAGGGAAGGGAAGGGAAGGGAAGGGAAGGGAAGGGAAGGGAAGGGAAGGGAAGGGAAGGGAAGGGAAGGGAAGGGAAGGGAAGGGAAGGGAAGGGAAGGGAAGGGAAGGGAAGGGAAGGGAAGGGAAGAGCTTCCAACCTTCAAAGTATGAGTAGCCTGAAAATCATATTATACCTCAGGCTTTCCAAAATGAGAGCTACCAACATTGTTGTCCCTGATTGAGGAGGGGAATTGTTGGCAGAAAACAAGATGTTGCTTCCTAATTCCACTGCTTGGAGCAGTGATGTCAATATTTCAAGAGCCAGTGTCCATCAAAGAAAAAGAAAAAAAAATCTGTCGTAGAATAAAACCATTGATCCAGGAGTCTGTAAAGGTAGAAGTAAACAATGCAGCTATCAATAAAAGATTCTGACCTGAAAGGTGTATTTAACCTGGAGGTAAATGATATTGTTTTTCCATTGTGCAAGGACAATATTCGAATGTTTATCTTTTCCAGGAAGGGTCCAAGCTTTGTTTCATGTTTGCATAGCACTTTGCCCAGAGTTAGCACTTCAAAGCCACAGAAGTAACAGCGTCTCTTGTGTGCAGAGCAAATGTAGCATCTCACAGGGATCTCTTTATGTACTACAGTCATCTCAGTCTCTCTTGAACTACCTTCTTAAACCATTTCTCAACAGGCTATGTTCTTTTTCTAGTGCAGTTGTCAATAGCCTTTACTTGGCACTTCCAGGATGTTGGGCTTTCCAAAGCTGCACTCCCTGCAGATACCTTCTTCTTCGTGCTAAACTGCATCGAAACCCAGTTCAGGAGCCAGATTCATGAGGAGCCAAGCACAGTTCAGTCATGCTGTGAACAACACAGTGGTTCAGGAGCAGCCAGGATTGCTCCCATTGACAAGTCTTCCACCATGTCAGGCTATGGAGGGAAGAAAGTTGTCAGTAATGCTGTCAGAAAAATCTCCACCTAACTGGGGATGGCACATTTGTATTGAACAAGAGGTAGCATGAAACTCAGATGCCACTTAGCCTGAGATGAGGTTACAGCGAAGGTGCCAGGCATCCTGGGAGTCCTTGAAGACCTCCAGTTACTGCCACACAGGGCTTTCAATGGGAAGCATCTTGTCTATCCTGCTCACCATGATGCACTGAGGTGTGAGCGGTGAACATCAGACCAATATTTCTGCCTCTTTGAGGGAGCAGAGCAAAGCTTCAGAGGCCAGAGGCTTGGAAGCCTTTTCTGAAACAGCACGCCCAGCTGATGCACCGACATTTACCCAGATGCTGGTCCAGCTCTCAAGCATTACAGAATTTGTCCAAAATATGTCACCAAGACAGACAAAAATACATAAGCTTCAAATACGTCACAGGGATGGCACCAAGCTTGCATGCAGTGTCTGGCCTCAGGGAAAGTGAGAGGGTGCAAGGACATGGAGGACAGGAAAGAGTTTAGAGGATTGACAGAAACAGGGACAGGAAGGAGAAATAGGTGAAATAAATGGAGCAAATGGGGAAGATGCTGCAGAAGAATAGCAAAAAGCATGAGCAAGGTAAAACCAGCAGTAATAAGACAATGTCAGAGTCAGAAAAGAGATTTAGGTGATAGATGACAGATTTTAGAGAATAATGTAAACCTCTATATGCTTACGCTGTGAAATGCTAGTATTTTACCCAAAGGATACTGAAGAATATATGAGAGCTGCACCAAAGGTAAGAAAAAGAAAGGAAAAATATTAAAGAAAAGTCAGAACTATATTCTTCCAAAATCCTACATCCACCTAAACATCACACTTCTCTAGTAAGATAGTTTCAGAGCATTATTACTAATTTTAATTGCAAATATTTTAACTGTACTTTATAATATATAAAAATTATTTACTTCATAGATGTATATCGATAATTATCACAGAATGCTTGGAAAGGTTGGAAGAGACCTTTAAGATCATCAAGTCTAACCATTCCTGTCCTGTGCTAAACCATCTCACTAAATACCTCATCTACCTGTCTTTTAAACACATCCAGAGATGGTGAATCAACCAACTCCCTGGGTGGTTGTTCCACATCCTGACAATTCTTTCAGTGAAGAACTTTTTCATAACATCTCATCTGAACCTGCCCTGGCACAGCTTTGTGCCATTTCCCCTTGTCCTATCACCTGTCACCTGGCTAAAGAGACCATCACCCACCTCTCTACAACCTCCCTTCAGGCAGTTGTAGGCAGTGATAAGGTCTCCCCTCAGCCTCCTCTTCTCCAATCTAAACATCCCCAGCTCCCTCAGCCGCTCCTCATAGGATTTTCCCTCCAGCCCCTTCACCAGCCTGGTTGCCCTTCTCTGGACTCACTCCAGAACCTCAATGTCGTTCTTATGGTGAGGAGCCCAGAACTGGACACAGCACTTCAGGTGTGGCCTCACCAATGCTGAGTAGAGGGGCGCAATTACTTCCCTGGGCCTACTGGCCACACAGTTTTTGATACAAGCCAGGATGTCATTGGCTTTCCTGGCCACCTGGGCACACTGCTGACTCATACTCAGCCTGAGGTCAACCAACACCCCCAGGTCCTTCTCCACTCTATAGCTATCTAGCCACTCTTCCCCATGCCTGTTTACTATTATTATCATTAAAGATACCTGTTTGCCAGATTCCTAGCACATGTGCACAGTGGTGAAACACAGGTAAGTCAGACAGAGATTTTACCAATGAGAGACACCAGCATCAGGCCTCTTCTGTCAGAAGTAAACCATATTGTTTCCACTATTAAAATGTCTGTGGGTTAACTTGAGTTTGAGTACCTCTCAGCTGTTCCATAGAGGAGGAAAGCAGGGCACACGTGGTCTCAACCCGAAGAAATACAAAGCAAGCCAATCTGGCAGTACATCACCCAACCAAGCCTATGCTCCGCTTCATACAAACAGTGCATTGAGTTTGTCTCTTTTTAAGCTCCCTCAATACTCCAGTAAATATAGCTCACAGCAGGCACTTACTTACACCCATCTGATGTTCTCCAAAGTACCAGGGAGACTGAGTTTTGAACAACAGAGCCAAAGCATATTGTTCCTAGTATGATATAATTACTAAAATTACTGTACAAGTCAATAGTTTTCTTAAAATACACTTAGCAAATAACACAGCCTGGTCTTGCAGCCAGAGATAAGTGGCACTGCCATGCACAAGGAATCATAGTGCAAGGGGTAATCTGGGAATGGCCCTATTATAAAAAAAAATAAAATATTAGTTCAGTTCTTCACTCAAATATCTGTTCTTTCATTGGCATACATTTATTTAAAGGTTAAATCAGAGGTAGGAAGGGGGAGACGTTAATCTTAGATTGGGAAAAGCTGCCAAAACTGCACTATCGAAGCAAATGCCAGGCCAGGCAGTGGGCCAGTTCACTTATACTTACTAGCCACCTGCAGACTGTACTATCAAAACCTCTGAAGTTTATTATTGTAGTTTCTTATGATTTATAAAAAAAAAGGGGGGAGGGGTATTGATGTAAAACCATTTTGACACCAAGTTTCTCCCTGACACTGGGCGCTGAAATCTGTTTGTGTTTGCATGGGAACAGGTTATGGGACAATTTTTTTTCTCTACCAGTGATAAAACATTTGCTCATGCACATAATGTAACTTCTTGTTGTCACCATGGGAGGAAAAAAAAATGGTGTTTTGCATGAGAAATACAGAAGGAAAGAAAGAGATATCACATTAGATAACATATTAACTAGTATGTGTGTAGCACCATCAGTTTCACTAGAATTACACTAAAGAGCTCCTCTGCTTGTTGGCTTCAGAAGCTGAGGAAAGGTATCACAGAACAATGAAATGTATCAAACTGAGTCATTCATATTACTATACTTCAAGTTTGGAAAGACAAGACAGTAGTCCTTGACTACTGCCTTTCCCAGGACAGGACTGTATGTTTGGACGATATCATATGGCATAGGCTGGGCATTTCTATTACTCATAGACCCTCTAAAAATAAGATTGTGAAGATTTTCTCATAATATCAAAGTTCAAGAAAGCATGTGAATCTCTGTGTATTATTTGTTCTTATTTTAAATACAAGGTTTGGGTTTTTTCTTTTTTTTTTCTCTATAGCCAAGGGATCAGACATCCTATATTTTATAGGACTATTTCTTTCTTTCTTTTTGGTTTTTTTTTTTAATCAGATGGGCTGTTATCTTCTCTAGGACTGATTTAGTACTGTTATAGCTGTAACAATCTGCGAATATTATTAGCACAACAAGTTCTGTAAGGAAAGATCGTATCTGTTATGTAGACTAACTGACATGTTTGGGGAAAAAAAACCAGACCAGCTGCAGATCTGTCTTCCAAAAGGGCTCATCTGTTATTTCTGACTACATCAGCCACTGTAATGAAAGACAAAAGTTCTCCCACTAACTTTGCCTACTGTCACTTGTAATTTAAACATTGGGCATCTAAATATCTTTGGGAAATAGAAAAAAAGTCAGGGTGGAGGGGGAAAAGCAAAAAATATGTAGATCACTAAGTACTGATTTCCTTGAATTGGGGCATAAGCATCTTCTTCTCTCTCCTTTGTTTTGAGCTATTTGTGACCCAGTCAGTTGTATTTTCCATGCAAAATAGAGCTTGTCTCAATACCAGAGTGAGACACAAGGCCCTGGAGAATACCCAGGGCAGCTGGTCCAAACCTTGGGCTCCTGGTTTAAAGAGGAGCAGTGGATGATAGCCAAAAGCAGCTCAGCATCAATGTTCTTTTCTTTTTTTGTGTGCTACTTTTCACTGCTTCTGGATTGGTACATTCAGATATTTTATATGATGTCTGTAACTAGGAAGAACAAAATAATGAATGCAATGGGTTCTTGCCTAGGAGTATAACTGGTCAAGAAGTCACTTGTATCATACACTCTGTCCCCGGTTAGCATCTCCTTCAGCGTGAAGAACATTGTTAGCAACTGCATTCAAATATTAAAGGCATAGCCTTGTAAGGGTCTTTGCCACATAGGTAAAAGCACTATTATCAGAAGAGAAAGCAATGAATCTTCCTTAGCCACAGTGAGTTTGAACCTGTCACATTCTTGCTCTTCTCCATGGTATTTTTGGTAGCAAAAAGTCAGACAGAGCTATTAAAACAAACAAACCAACCAACCAAACAAACATAAAACAGGTCTTTAGAGCTTCTCCAGATTGTACCTATCTGCAAGATTTGTTGTGATTTTTTTTTTTTTAATAGAAGAGATTTTGATGTTATGAACAGCATGGTCCAAGTTAATCTCTGCTGCAAAAGGACACAGCTCCATCAGGCTCAGCCCTGCTACCTGCCATTAAACCACAGCTGAATTTTCTGTCACATCTCATTTAGCAAACATGCAGTTGCACTTCAAATTTTACTGGTGTGGTTCTATCAAGAGAGACCAAAGTAAATAAGTTTTTTATATGTATTTATATATATTATCCACAAAGGTCTGTTCTTGTTAATTTTGTCAGCCCAGACACTACTTAAAGCTGACTTTCACAGGGATGTGTGTATTTGCAGGTCAGGTTCATCAAACATTCATTGTTCAATACTGTGACAGCTGGTAGCGGGCATACGTACTCTTCCCTTGTTTGGTTTTCTGATAGAACCTGTCAAGTACTGGTTGTCTGTAGCTGAATTTGTCACCCTCACAGCAAGGTTATATATTTTCTTACTATCAAATAAAACAATAAATAAAAACTATACAAACTGTAAAGCTATTTTTTATCCATAAGTAGAAATGTAAAAGTGTATTTTTACCAAAGCAAGCAATAACAAATAGCCGTAGCACTTTTTTTTTTCAGAATTATAGCAGATTTTTAAAATCAGATAATTGTGCCCATGAGAACAGTTTCTGACCCCTTCACTAGTGATAAAGCAAACACTTGCCACAATGGGTATTATATACTCAGGTAAGGTAGCACTGCCAGGGCAAGATGAAGTATTTCTGGCCTGTGAAGCATGTCCATATGTGGGACATGGTGGGACTGGTCAGTGGGTGCTCCAACAGCGATCAGGAAACATTCAGCATAGGCAGGGGTAGGTTTTGCACACATTTGGAGAATCTGTGTGCATTTCAGTCTCCAGGCCTGAGGATACTACACACTTGCGAAGCGTGGGAAATCTGCAGTGACCTAAATGCTGAAGTATCCGTGGCTCAGGAGCAGGCAGATCAAAAATTGGGGCAGGATGGTATGCCTGGTAAGGGTTAGAAACCCTTTCATACAGGGAGAAAAGAGAAATGTGACCTCTTCAGGACAAGCCTTGGCAGAGATCACAACTGTCCAATGTAACTCAGAGGTGGTGAGGGGGGTGACACCAGCACCAGTAAACTTGCTGAGTGAGATAGGTGCATTTCACAGCACAATGCATATTTAGAATTCAATCTGCGGTTTAACCCTGCATGTAGTAAAGACATGGCAGGAGTTAAAACAGTGAAATAAAGTACTGAAAAAAACTGACTTACAACAAAATAAAGATCAAATTTATTCCAAGGGTCTTGGAATTTTAACTAGTACTGCAATTCCACTCAAGCCACAATGAAGCATGCACCTAGGCTGCCTATTTGTTTTGGCAAATTCCATGTGGTACGTTTTTCCTTTTTTAAAGTTAACTCAATGATATTTCAGTACACTGATCAGAATACACCAGGACTTTTCTCTGTTTCTCTATTAGCATCCACCCTGCAACTACTTCAAAACCACAAACTAACAAAAGCAAAACAAAAGAGAGAATAAGCAGAACACCAAGAAAAGTGTACTGGGTTGGAGACGAGTTTAAACCAGGATTCTCTTAAGGATGACATTGCAAAAATTTTACTCAATGTTCATCCAAATTCATGCTTAGAAATAACCTGAGTTGCATATTTTAATCACTCTGAAAAGTAGAAATAGAAACTATATAGCAGTACAATGAGATCAACAATCCATTTTAGGTACAAACCGTACAAGAAAAGCATTTCTCTTTCACTTGTGCCCTTTGAAAAAGAAAAGAGCCACACAGTTCTGCTAATAAATAAATAAGGATAAATGTGCAAAAGCTGATTGCAGCCTTTCCTTCAGTAAACCCTTTCCTTCAGTATCACAGTTCAGCTGAGTATTTAAGGCACAGGACTAAAAGGATTTCTCATAAGCTCAAAACTAGGCACAGACTGAAGTACCTTGTTAAACAGAGACATCTGTTCTCCTTAACATAAAACTACAAAGAGAACTTTCCCTTTTGTTTTGTGAAATGACCCGGACACAAGAGGAAAAGCTATTGCCTCTAGAAGTCCCATAATTTCCCTCTGTATTCAGACACTTTGACAATTTCCTTGGAAAGTTGTTCAGTTTTCATTCTTGATCTTGAACAGCTACAGGTCACATTCTGCTTTCAATTACTCCATCACCATTGTCTTCCTGAACAACTCACACAATTATTCTCCTAAGCAGTACTCTAAAACTTTGGGGTAAGCCAGTGAAAAATAAGAAAAGAGAGGCATGCTAAACTTTGAAATCTCCACAAAGTACAAGTATCATCAGAGTCTTGTTTAGAACTGGGTTTCAAGACCTAAATGTAATGCTCCAACTGAACACCTGCAAAATCCCAATTACTGCCTCAGGTTTGAATAGCAGTTCTGTTGTGACTGTTGAAAGGACCTCTGTTGCATCCTGAGAAGCAAGGATGACTTTTGAGGTACCAACATTTGTGCCATAAAACCACTCTCCCATGCACTGTGCTTTATGCATGGAAACAAATGCAGTCATGTTTGATCTCTTCAAGAGCACGCCTCATCTCTGCAGAGAAAGAAAAGGATTTCACTTCCTGTAAGGGAGACATGAAAGCCAAACAGGTGGGTTTTACAAGGTCTGAATCACATTTTATTTTTAAGCATTCCCTGCTCCAGCTAGAGTTAGATTATGATAAGAACTGACTCTGCCACCAAAGCATTTTCATGACCTACAAATTACCCCAGGTTTAAGAGCTGGTGTATCCTACACTGCAAGAGATTCTGAGGGGAAGTGTGCCTACAAGAGACATCCAGGCATTTTTATAAACTCTTTAGGCTTCTGGTGTCTTGTGGTATCATATGTGAACAATCAAATCAGTTCTGATTTGAACGCTGTCACTTGGATTAGGGTTTATCTATCGCATGGTAGCACTGAGTTAGCAGGCCGCGGAGATGAATAGAAGTACTGATTGCTGAACTGACAGCCTTGAAGATGAGTAGCATTATTTTATCACATCCTTCTTTGCAGCATGTGCCAGTGGGTTTTAGCTGTCACATTTTTTAAAATTATCAAGCCTCCGAGTAAGTAACAGGGCTGGTTCCTTAGTGCATAAGAGTCCCCTTCTCTCCTGATCCTACCAAAGCTGCTGGCTTTTATTTTGTGAAATTGTGTACTTGTAAGTTAATTTGAATAAACAAAAGACTTTGTTCTGCAAACCACAACATGGCTACTAATCTAGTGGCTGTTGAATGTCTCGCTTTTCCCTGCACCTGTTGCTACTGTTGCATCCTTACAAAAGAAACAAACAGCAGCAGAAATATTTAAACTCACTTGTGAAGGTAAAAGCCCCTTGTGTTTTTAAGCCACCTTCCTCTGAAGGCCGATTAAGACTCATTAACCAAGGCACTTTCAGATTTCTCACAAGCTATCCTGCAATTGGCCCACATAGGGAATGCTCTGTCCAGTTGTCTTTCCTCAGCTTTCCCTACTTACCTGCCGTCTGCCCCCTAATCTCAATATTCCTGAGAATACTTTTGACAACATTATGAAAAGCCACAGAAAGTCCCCAAAAACCTGATTAAATGACCTCTGGCTCCTTCAGACGGTGAGCTTCATTAGGGCAAGGGTGGGACAAGGCCACCGGTAGTAACAAGCAATTTGATCCAGTGACAAGACCAGTGCCATCCTATGAACCTATCATCCTCCCATGGTGAAATCTTACCCCTGTTCCAGGTGAAACAGCCTCAGGTTCCCGGAAGCTGTGGGACCAGTGCTGCTGCATACAAAGGCTAAAGATACATGCTGTGATGGGGGAACAGGCACGTTCCCATGATCTCCAGCTAGATGCACGACCCAGCGGCTCTGTTCACCAGGCACAGTGCACTGAGGTGTGGAGACGCAGTCCTGGAAACCCCGCGCAGGACTCAGCCCAGTGCTCTGCCCTGCCTAATTAGTCAGACTGATGGTGTGTTAAATCTGCAAACGTTAGACTGCAGAGACAGGATCTGTTAAATGAATCAAGCAGTTTTTATGGATGTGTCGTGCAGTGCCATTTTCTGTCACCTTATCCAGCTCACAGCAACCCAGCCCAAACCTGCCTGTGTGCAAGTACACACTGAGGGTGAAATATCTAAATCCACATTTCTGCTAAAGACCCATCATAAGCAACAAGACTTCATTCTTTAACTAAAAGGCAGATCAAAGTTTTCCAAAAGTGTTTGTGGATATAACACTCCTTCAGCTATAGCTCTATAATAATAAAAAGTACACCCTCCTGACATTGGAATTATAGATGTCCCAAGAAAGCAAAAATATCCCCCCAAACCTCACCCAACCAACAGTGGAAATTAGGAAGCCCCAGCCCCTTCACGATTAGACACTTGGAGAACTTTCACTCCATCGCTTCTTATAAGCAGTACCCAAATATTCAAGACCCCAAAACATAAAAGCCGAGCACCTAATTGCTTCATTTATCATCATTTCATTTTCTGTAGAAAGCAATTTAATTCTTATCCTTCCTAATAAAAGACGTATTTTATCATCTCTTTTACCCATCCTGAATTAGACTGCACAGATGCCTCCATGACAGTAGATCAAATGTCATGATATTTCTTACCTAAAAGGGCACTGCGGCTGAGGATATCAGGAACTGCACTCACATTAAAACAGATTCTTTTAGCATTTGTGCTCAAAAAAGATAGCATTTTAAAAGATTCTGTCATTTTTTGGAAGCTTCTTAGGATTAGAACTTACAATATGAGTAATGATTAATACAAAACACTCAAAAAGAAAATCACTCTGATGGGAGAAGGAAAAAAATGCCACAAGGCCACTTAGCTTTTAAGGACAGAAGAAATGCCTAGACAAGGGATTTAACAAGCCTCTACAAAGCAAAAGTCTCCTCACAAAGTGGAAATAATTTAGCCAATGTAAGAAAAGCAGTTTTTAGCTTCACTGTCATAATTCTCCACTGCAGAGCTTTACAATTTACAGTGGGACAAAGGGAAGCACAGTTTCTTTTGGGCTGATGTTGAATGAAAGTTTAAAATAGGAAACTCTGATACACAGCAAGAGAGAGCCAAAAAGTCCTAGTACAGCAAGACCCAATTTTATTTCAAGTTAATTTAGTGGATTGCTGTCATCCAATTCCTTCTGAATTAAAACTAGGAGTAGTAGTATTTAAACCTATTTCTTAAGTCTGGGGCATATTTTAATATGAGGGAAGACTGAGTTGCTGAATAGAGGGCAGACATTTTCAGGGGACTGTGATTCAACGGAAATTGCACATGCTTCCCTTGGAAAATATTCTGTGACATAATTTGAGAAAAATAAAACAAACACAAAAAGGAGTAATTCATAGGGGCAAAAGAAAATTGCATCCCAACAGAAAGTCGTGCAAAAGTCCCCAGAGGCCTGCATGTTTGAACGAGGAGCTCCAGGGTAACCACAAATGCAAAAAAGGAAGCCTACAGATGGTGGAAGCAAGTGCAAGTAGCCTGAGAGAATTGCAGAGAAATTTTCTGAGCAGCCAGGGATCGGGTTAGGAAAGCTAAAGCCCTGAGAGAATTAAATCTGGCCAGGAATGTTGAGCACAAGAAGAAAACTTTCTATAGGTATGTTGGTGATGAAAGGAAGACAAGGGACCATGTGGACCTCCTCCAGGAATCAGAAGACCTGGTTACACAGGATATGGAGAAAGCTGAGGTACACAACACATTTTTTTTGCCTCTTCACCAATAAGGGGTTTAGTAACACTGTGTAGGCCACAAAAGGTGAAAGCAAGGGCTAGGAGAATGGAGAACCTCCTACTGTAGGAGAAGACCATATTTGTAACTCATCTAAAGAACCTGAAGGTACACAAGTCCATGGGATCTGATGAGATACATCTGTGGGTTCTGAGGGAACTGGCAGATGAGGTGGCCAAGCCGCTCTTCAACATATTTGAGAAGTCACAGCAGCCCAGTGAAGTTCCCACTGACTCGAAAAGTTGGAAACATAGCCCCATTTTTAAAAAGGGAAAAAAGGCAGACCAAGGAACCTATAGACTGGTCAGTCTCATCTGTGCCTGGAAAGATTATGGAGCAGTTCCTTCTGGAAACTATATTCAGACACAGGGAAAATAAGGAGATGATTGTTGACAGCCAACAAGGCTTCACTAAGGGCAAATCATACCTGACAAATTTGATGACGTTCTGTGATGGAGTTACATCATTGTGGATAAGGGAAAAGTGGCAGATGTAATATGAGTCAGCAGTGTGCCCAGGCAGCCAAGAAGGCCAATGGCATCTTGGCTTGTATCAAAAACTGTGTGGCCAGTAGGCCCAGGGAAGTAATTGGGCCCCTGTACTCGGCATTGGTGAGGCCGCACCTCTAGTACTGTGTCCAATTCTGGGTTCCTCACCATAAGAAGGACATTGAGGTCTTTGAGTGAGTCCAGAGAAGGGCAACCAGGCTGGTGAAGGGGCTGGAGAGCAAACCTTATGAGGGGTGGCTGAGGAAGCTGGGGATGTTTAGATTGGAGAAGAGGAGGCTGAGGGGAGACCTTATCACCACCTATAACTAATTAAGGGAGGTTGTAGCAAGGTAGGTGATGGTCTCTTCAGCCATGTGACAGGTGTTAGGACAAGGGGAAATGGCACAAAGCTGTGCCAGGGCAGGTTTAGATTGGACATTAGAAAAAAATTTTTTACTGAAAGAGTTGTCAGGGCCTGGAACAGGTTGCCCAGGGAGGTGTTTGAGCCACCTTCCCTGGATGTGTTCAAAAAAAGGGTAGATGAGGTACTTAGGGATATGGTTTAGATTAGGATGAGAATGGTTGGACTTGATGATCTACAAAGGTCTTTTCCAACCTTGTGACTCAGTGACTCTGTGATCTACCTGGACTTGTGCAAAGCAGGTGACACTGTCCCAGGTCATCTTTGTTTTTAACTTGGAAAGAGATGGATTTGATGGACAGACCATGTGGTGGATAAGGAATTGGCTGAGTGATCACACTCAACGAGTTGTGGTCAATGACTCTATGTCTAAGTGGAGATCACTGACAAATGACATTCCTCAGGGGTCACTATTGGGTCCAGCAACACTTAACATCTTTGTTGGTGACATGGACATCAGGATTGAGTGCATCCTCAATGACAAGAGAGACTTGGGAGTGTCGGTGGATGAGAAGCTAAACATGAGCTGGCAGTGTGTGCTTGCCACCCAGAATGTCAGCTGTATCCTGGGCTGCATGAAAAGAATCATGACCAGCAGGTCAAGGGAGGTGATTCTGCCCTTCTACTCTGCTCTGGTAAGACCCCACCTAGAGTACTGTGTCCAGCTCTGTGGTTGCCAGTACAAGAAAGACATTTTGCTGTTGGAGTGAGTCCAGAGAAGGTTCACAAATATGAGGAGGGGGCTAGAGCATCTGAATACAGGCTGAGAGTTGGACGTGTTCAGCATGGACTAGAGAGCCTCTGTGGAGATGTTATTGCAGCAATTCTTCACTGCAGGGGTGGCGAGGTCGGGGGGGAGGGGTGGTGTGACTTGGGAGGCAGGGGGCAGGAGGTGTGTGAGGCATTAGGTCAGGTTTCCCAGAGAAGTTGTGGATGCCCCTTCATGGAAGTGTTGAAGACCAGGTTTGGTAGGACTTTGTGCAACATGGTTTAGTGGAGGGTATCCCTGACCATGATAGTTAGAACTAGATGGTCTGTGAGGTCTTTTCCAACCTAAACCATTCTATGATTCTGTGATTCTATGAAAATAAGAACAAACATAAACTAGATGATGATTTCAAATGACAGGAAAAAGTTTACCTGCTTTCTAAAGGTCTGTCCACAGCTACACAGAGAGTTGCATGAGATTGGCCCAGATGATGTTCAGTGATGTTGGAGAATGATGTCCTCTTTGGGAGTAGTTAACATACAAATTATCAAAGACAGCAAACATCAAGATAGAAATAAAATAGTCTGACAATAATGGAGGGAAAAAGACACAAGAAAGATGAGACCTTGAGAGACCTAAGTCTCCAAAGGTCTGTAAATGACCTTCCCTGAACATGAAGGGTAAGGGTAGAAAACAGAATTCTCCCTCTCCCAGATTCAAAGCACAAAGCACCTCAGCCCAGTTCTTTCTTCAAAGCCACATGACCCAGTGAAGTTTGGGTTTGCAACTTCAGTGTGAATTGCTTGAGAAAGCAGTAGGGGAAAAAATCAAGTCTGAAAGAGATGTTTCCAGACCTCAGGACAATCATTCTGGTGTGGGTACCTCTCTTTTAGACAGGGCATGAGATAAACTAAGACTGTGGGAAGAGGTAAGACAAAAGCTACTTAATCTGCCTCTTTAATTCTTAACGAAGAAACGTGGCTTAGAAAGGAGCAGCACTGTGGGATGCTGGCTTCAAAGATGGCTATTTTAAACCTGCAGTCTTCAAACTGATTTGCAGTGAGACTCTACTGAGAGGGTGCCAAGAGACCTGAGGGGGCTGCAAACACCTGCCACGTGGACATGTTCAGGTGTAGGAGGGAGTCTGGTCTCTTGGGGCAGGAGCGGGGAGACTTTTCAGAAGTCCCCACAAGTGGAAGTGAGGGAAGGGACCGCAGGCCAAGGTCAGTTTAAATACTGATCTTCCCCACGAGCCGCAGAAGCCCTTGCAATGGCAACGACTTGCTGGTCTCCTCTGCCCCAGCTGCCGCAGAGCTCCCTGGGTAAACACGTGCTCAAACCCAGTCCTAGGTGCTTAGCAGCTCTCTTGGGAGGAAGATGCTACTTAACTTGCAGGACCATGATGTTTTTCCCATGATAATATATCATTATTTCTTAGAGCATAAATAGAATTATTGCTCAAGTGATGAAAGAGGAATTACCTGTTTAAAACATGTGTCACTTTCATGAATAACAAAATCTGTACATGACATATGCTTGTGGACACAAAAAGGCTTAGGGCCTTATAAAACTCAAAAATGAGAGTTTCAATATTATTGGACTTTGTTTTGTTTGTAAAACTCTTCTTTGGTCTTCTTTTTTCCTTCCATCTCACTTTCTAAAGCAGTGTTCGAAAGTTGAAACTGTGTATGTTTACAAGAGCATAAATTTAAAACAACCAAGGACTGGAATTGTATCTATAGTGAAGCTTTTTTTTTTTCATCCTGCAAACAAAAATAAAAAATAAAATTCATATCCGGACTAACACTCAGTATAGAAAAATATTAACCTGGAGCAAATTTTTATGCAGGCAAGTTATAAATCCCTGGAAATATTACAGTAGCAAACCACACTGACCTTTAACTCTAGGATTGCAAATGGTAATGCTATAATAATTGTGTATGTCCTTTTATTGTGTGACTCCCCTCTCCCCCAGCCCACTAGGAAATGGGAAATGATGGCCTTTAGCAGTCCTTTAAATTGAAGGTATAGGGATGCCTTAAGTTTATTCCCAGTTATATATAACCATGTAGTATTATTATTATTTATATCTCGCTAGCGGCACTTGGAATGCAGCTGCTCCTGTGGGTAGCCTTGTAAAGGAAGGTGCTATGTGTTTTGAACAAGTATTAAATGTGTACGGGAGATGATGCTGTATAAATGCTTTCTTTTCATATTTTTCTGGAATAACACCACAGACTCTGAAGAGAGAATGATTCCACACAGCATTCAGTGATATCAGAAACAGGCAAGATTCAGTGAGGGGGTGAACCTTTATATGGCTACAAATAACCAGTGTTGCAATAGTTAATGAGAGCTGAGAAATGACTAATCAGAAAATGAAGCTGGATGTTTGATGTTTAAAGCACTCTCCAGCTAAAGTGTTTCAACAAGATCGTGATTGCCTCCCATTGACGCTGCATGGGGTTCTCTTTTCACCCTTTTCTGGCACTGGTTATAAAGACTGTGGAGGTGGTGGGCAGGAGGCCTGGCCAGCACAACAAATTCTCCTGGTCATATGATTTTGCAAAGACTGGCACCTATAAAGATCAAAGGTGCAATGCAAGTTTGCCAAAGTCAATGAGCAAACAGAAAATGACAAGTCCCAGGGATATGATTTGTTTGTTTTTTAAAATAACATTTCATACATATTTCTTTAAATGTTGCTTCCAAGTTTGAACCAGACAGATACAGAATTCAATAGGCTTCCCTGCATTTCTTGAGGAGACGTTTATCCAAGAGACAGTCTTTCCTAACCTGGTTCCTTATGCAGGGAGAAGATTAACACACAAGTATAAAATAAAACTATTGAGCTATTTTAATACTTTTTCTGTCATGCATTCAGGACCCTCTAAAGTTGTCACCAGCTACTGTTTCATTTAATTCCCTAGCCTTCAGGGTAATGTAACAAAATTGAAGAGATTAGGAGCTCTCTCTTTCCTGTTCAATGCATTTGTGTTGCAGTAAATTGGTACCAACCTTCAATCTCATGGTCAGGGCTCTCCAGGGTCCTTCCACTGATATGACAGAGCAGTCAGCTTGATAAATGGTGCACACCCCCTCCAGCGCAATGGAGAAAGCTTTCCTCCCTGTCTCTGCAACTCTCTCTCCCACACTAGTAAAGAAGAAACACTTAGCTGTCTTACTGCGCTCAGGAATGTCACTATTCTGTTTATATTGTCTGTGCTAATTAGAAGAAACATTTTATTATTTTTTTTTCCCCTTGATTAATTATTTCACGGATGGTGGCAAAGAGAGGGTATCGCTTCATTGTGAGCTGAAGGGAAGGGGATAATCCTTAGCTTGGAAAATGATTTCTGATGCAGCACTCCTTAGCCTCAAATGGGGGAAAAAACCCCAAAACCCAACAACAACAAAACCAAAAGCCACCCAAAAAAGAAAAAGGCCCAAAATTATAATTCTGGATAGCTGTAAATAAAACATATTCCCTAAAAAGGCAGGTGAGTAAGGCGGTTAAATAGGTGCTTTACTTAAAGCTTAGGAGCTATTTCTTAGGAAGTAGGGGGAGTGTGCAGCAGCTTTACATCATGACCTTACTTGATCACCCTTTTGAACTGCAGCTAATAGATAAGGAGTTAACATGGGCACCAATATAGGCACTGCAATAAAGTGCACTTAGCAAAACATTTAAACATTTAAGTAAATGCTCCTTGCCTATTCCGCTTAATTCTGCTTCAGCAGCTCTCTACCACTTGTTCCCCTGAACTGGCGTTGGGAATCCTTAAGCACTGAAGAGGGGTCATCGCCATCCTTTTCACTGTGTGGAAAAATGTAAAGATGAAGGGTAATGAAAGGGTTATAAAAGTCAAATTTTCAAGCTCTTCTTTTCCTAGAAACTTGGCCTTGAACAGCCGGGAATGTATGTGTGTGTGTGTGTGTTTGTGTCCATGTGCTTGTGTGCACAACCATATATTTTAAATTTGGTCTTGCATGCAGCTGATTTGAAAGGACATAATGTGAAATTTATAATAAACAGTGACTGGAGGATTTAAAGAAACAAGTTTTAAAACACTGTTGACAGCAGGTAAACATTCGGAGGATCAATTTGCAGTGAGACAAAGGAAAAAAAAAGGGGAGGAGAGTTCCACTAAACGATACATTAATTAGTTACAATTCGTATCTGTTGGAGGTCAGATGGTGTATGTCTTAGCCGAGATTTGATGCAATCCTCTATTAAAAATCTATAACAGCTTTACCCAAAATAACCCGCAGCTTTAAGTAATGCTGTTAAGCAAGTTAGATGTGGACTAAAATCGGCCATTTACTAAATAGTCCACCAATAAAATGACTGAAGAGAGTTGGAAAACCTTTAATTAAGGGGTTAACACAGGCCTTGCTTCTCAAATTGAGTGCACTGCCGAGTTCAAAACATATTACATGTTGCATAGGAAAGTCAGATTTTCTACTCTGGCCTATTATAATCCTACAGAAGAAAAGACCTGCCGTTTCACTTCAAACTGTGAGTTGATCGCCTTTCCCTATCTCTTCCCATTGTGCCTCTGGCGTTGCACAGGGCCGGGAGAACAGTGTGTGATACAGACCATACAGTGATTAATAGTTGCTGGTAAATCCAATGGGGTGAATTAAAGACAAAAGGAACAATCTTATCTCTAAAATTCCTTGCCTTAGTGCATTTGTCAGAGCCTTAAGGCTAGATGTTCAAAGCAGCCTGTGCAGTCAGTTGCCTGTAGCCACTCTTCAGGAATACAAGTTGGTTTTCAAATTGCTGGGAAGAGATTGTAGGTGCAAAACACATACCATGCAGGAATCAAAAGGAGCTGAAGGAATCCGATGACTCTGGGTGGAATTACGATTTGCTTTCCTAAAAATGTTTACCTGTTCCAAGTTTACAAGAAAACTGTAGTGGGTTGACCCTAGGCAGCAGCCAAGCACTCACAGAGCTGCAGGACAGAGAGAGAATAGAAGGAAGGTGAGAAGACTTCTGAATCAAGATAAAGGCAGTTTAATAGGTGTAGCCAAAGCTGTACATGCAAGCAAAGCAAAATAAGGAATTTATTTACTACTTGGGTGGACAGGTGTCCAGACACTGCCTGGAAAATAGACCCTCAGCACACCTACCAGCTAATTGGGAAGACAAATACCAGAAGTGCAAGTGTTCCCCTTTCTTCCTACTTTCCTTGAACTTTTGTTGCTGAGCTTGATGTCATCCTATGGTATAGGATATCCCTTTGGTCAGTTTGGGTCAGCTGTCCTGACTCTGCCTCTTCTCAGTTTCTTTCTCAATGCGAACATACTCACTCTGGGGACAGGGGGTGAAAAATGGAAGGCCCTGAAGCCGAGCAATCACTTTTTGGCAATAGTCAAAACATTGGTGTATCAACCCTGTTTTAGTCACAAAACCAAACCATGGCACATTATGGTCTGCCATCAAGAAAATTAACTCCATCCCAGCCAGACCCATTACAGAAGGCAACTGAGCTGAAACTCACTGATGAAGTCTCTTTTGGTCAAGTCAGCCCTTGACCCTGGGGCAGATGCTTCCACAGATGATGGTAGCATTTGTGTGGACAAATCCGGTCCATCACCAGTCGGGTGATATAGTTTCCTCCATTTTCATTTTTATTGAGGAAAGTCAATCTCCTCAGCAGATTGCACCAATTATCCCCGCTGGGGCCACACTGCCTCAGGAGTATGGGTCAGGAAAAGCATTTTTTGTCTGAGGTGATGACTTCCACAGGCAAGTGTGTGCAGTATGAGGCCAAGGATTGAATCTGTCACATCTTTTATAAACAGGCTTAGCAAAGATAAGCTAAGATGATGATACAGAAGGAGAAGCAGTAGAAGCTCTGTACCACTGTTACTTGAACCTCACCTATAATTCATTTGGCAGCACAAAGTGATGCATAGATAATGCTTAAGTATGTTTTTTTAGTGCAAATCATGCTTGAATTTGATCTTTTTCTATATTTGATCCTTTGGGGGAATAGAAAGAATACTTGATTCATTCAGCTTGTGACATTAGGGAATAAATAAGACATTTGTACTAGAAGAGAAAAATTGCATGTGACTAAGGAAATTCTACTCATCTCAGATGTCTAAAAGCCACTGTTACTCATTGGAGTGATGCTGTTAATATGCAGATCTGCAAATGGTGCATGGTTTGGGATAGAGAGTTTGAAGGAATTCTAAAATTGGCAAAGAGACATGTACACCTTCTGAAAATCCTGAAAAGCATCCTCTTGTAACAAAGGACGGTAGTACACAAGCATGTTACTTGTATAATTACAAGTTAATACTTGTATATTACTTGTATATTAGAAGTTTTTTATCATTGAAGTATCACTGCTGGTATTAAATTCATTGTTTCCCTAATAAAAAGCTAATGAATGGGTTTTTTGCCTTCTGGTTTTTTTGTCACTGCTCTTACACATCATGGCACACACCTTGTCCAACATTCACATAGTAAACAAGCATCTCCTCTGAGTGTCATGAGGTCTTTTCAAGGCACCTCATCAAACATTTATTGCCAGTGCAGCCAACTGATGAGAATAGACACCCACTCACCATTGATCCTGAAATACCCTGGACTGGCTCTTGAAAAAATGTTGATAGAAACAACCGGACTTGTGAACTATCACAGCCTATTTTCATTCACCAGTGTAAAGTCATTGTGGGTGCCTTATTCAAACAGAGGGAAATTTTACATGCAGAACAGTTGCTGTAGTTTTATACTACCTGTGTAATAATTCATGACCTGAGTAATAAAGAACTCATTAAACCTATTTCCTGCTTTTGCTTTACACATAGACCTCCCAGCAGTTTAAGTCACACATAATGAGTCCAAGTATTTTAAGGGGTAGTGTTAAAATTATCTACTATTCTTTTATATCTGAAATCATTCTTTTATTTTCCTCTATTACATTGCTAGCATAACTAGGAAACAATATATTACCCTAATTACATGTTATTTATTAGGCAGCAAGGAAATAAGTCATTCAAAGACAAATCCCTGTAGTTATTCATGGAACTGCTTTAGATGACAAAGATGTAGTAAACCAAGCAATCTTTCATTATATTTATTACACACTCTTTGTACTAATGAACAATAACAGGCTTTGCTGAAATAATGGCTTCTGTTCTGAGTTGTGGTAAATGTTATACAGGCCATATTAATCAAAATCACGTCAAAGCCATGGATGGCCTTTAATTCTTTTGCTTGCACTTGACGAAATTGGGTAGCTGGTGAACAACAATGATTTGGAGGGCTTAATAAACATAATGTAAAATAATTAGTGTCTTTAAAAAACCAACATGCATAATATACTAGTGGCAGCTCGACCCCTGAGAAATACTCAGTGGTGAAGATACTGGCAATTTATTTTTATAACCCCTACCTTTGGAAAAGCCTGTGCATTCTCCTTGCTCTCCATATGAGACACTCTTTCTGTTGTTAAGCAAGCATTAAATCTGCACCACAATGGGATGAAAATTTCTCGTTAACTTCACTCATCACTTGGAATTAATGAACACTGTAAAGCAAAAGAAGTAAATTTGAGTATGAAATCAAAGAAAGAAGAAATAAAAAAAAAATAAGAGAAGAAGAGAGCTTTGGACTTGACTATTTTAAGTACTCTGGGTTAGGTTTTAATTGTTTTTTAGAGAAGAAATTGGAGTCCCTATCTTCCTCCTTCCACATAGAAGTCCTGCATATAATTATATGAAAACACACTCTTTCTCCTTCTGGTGAATATTTATGCTCCAAAGAAGCTGACACAGGACAAGCCAACACAAGAATATCCTTGAGTGTGGTAGTCAGGGTCATCTCCCAGGAACCGTGTTCAAATATCCTTTTATGATCCAGATATTAGAGAATCTGACTTCCAAGAATCTTGGTAGAAGTACCATACTTTGTGGGCCTCGTGTCAGGGTTCTCATGTCTTTGTGTTGCTCTAGATTTGATCAGGCAAAAATATACTGTCTATTGCCTATGTCCTTTTAGGTGGGACAGGTAAGACACTGCAGTGGAGTATGCACTCAGTTCCCTAACATTACCAAGATTTCAGGGTCCTGGTGTTCTGTATCAGCTGGGATAGAGTTAATATTCTTCATAGGTGCTGGTATGTCGATAACACAGGGAGGTTTTTGTTATTTGCTTTTGGTTTCCTTATTGAACTATCTCATCAATGAGTATTCTTACTTTTACTATTGTGATTCTCTTCCCCGTCCCACAATGGGGGCAGTAAGCAAGTGACTTCATGGTGCTCAATTGCTGGCTGGGGTTAAGCCATCATGCCTGGGAAACCACAGGCGTGACATGTCAGAAAATTGCTGAGAAAAATTAACTCCTTCCAGGGTTGTACAATGTCTGTGCAAGAACTGGGGACCTACCATTTAAAGTCATGTATCCCAAAGGCAATTAGCTAAATTTGAGGCTTTCTTTTTAAATTAAATAGAGGACATCATTTGTCATGAATAACATTCGCTATCCCAGCTCAAAATAAGGACTCTGTCCAGACTGATACGCAGCTTTCAGAGACAGATATTTCAAAGTAATTGTACTTCTTCTATCCTAATTCCCTGTATGCACTCTTAAATGAAGAATGCTATAAATTTTCTTTAGTAAAAGAAAAATCCAACTAACCCTTTCAGTAGTCTTCCATAAAAATTAATTAATCCAACAGATTAAAACCAACATTATGTGTACTTTTTTTAAGAGTTGGGTAAGAAGAACAACAAACTGCTTGATAGCATGGTGAAAAAAGTGACCCAGGCTGCAAATGCAGTCCAATAAATTCAGTCCAAGTTTATTTCTTTATCCTTCCCTCATCTTTTGAGACTTAAATTTAACAAAACAAATTAATTTACAGTAATAATTACAAATTTGAGTCTCTAATTCTTTTAGAAACTCATGCTCATTTTTATAATTGCTCTCATGTTTGTTCTTAATGAAAATACCTGAGTTCATATTATAAGAAAACTCACGGAGTTTGGATGGGATTTGGAGATTTCTTATGGGGATCTAGATGATGGATTTCTTTCACTAAAAGGGACAAAACCACACAGAGATGGATATCTGTATCCCAAGGTAAAAATCATAGAATCATAGGGGTTGGAAGGGACCTCGAGAGTTCATTGGGTCCAACCCCCCTGCCAAAGCAGCTCCCTAGCTCATACTGCACAGATAGGCGTCCAGATGGGTCTTGAATATCTCCAGAGATGGAGACTCCACCACCTCCCTGGGCAGCCTGTCCCAGGGCTCTGTCACCCTCACTGTGAAAAAGTTCTTCTGCATGTTGGTGCAGAACTTCCTATGCTCTAACTTGCAGCCATTGCCCCTTGTCCTGTCTCCACAGCCCACTGGAAAGGGGCTGGCCATTTCCCCATGTATCCCATACTTAAGGTATTTATAAACATTGATTAGGTCTCCCCTTAGTCTTCTTTTCTCTAGGCTGAACAGTCCCAGCTCACCCAGCCTATCCTTGTAGGGGAGATGCTCCAGGCCCTTAATTATCTTCGTAGCCCTCTTCTGGACTCTTTCCAGGACATCCCTGTCTTTTTTATACCAGGGAGCCCAGAACTGGACACAATACTCCAGGTGGGGCCTGAGCAGGGCAGAGCAGAGGGGGAGGATCACCTCCTTCGACCTGCTGGCCACACTCCTCTTGATGCACCCCAGGATCCCATTGGCTCTCTTAGCCACCAGGGCACACTGCTGGCTCATGGCCAACCTGTCATCAACCAGGATCCCCAGGTCCTTCTCCACAGAGCTCTTCTCCAGCAGGTCATCCCCCAGCCTGTACTGATACATGCAGATATTCCTTCCCAGATGCAAGACTCTACACTTGCTTTTGTTGAATTTCATCTGGTTTCTCCCTGCCCAGCTCTTCAGCCTGTCCAGGTCTCGCTGGATGGCAGCGCAGTGTTCCTGCGTGTCAGTCACCCCTCCCAGCTTTGTATCATTGGGTACTTGCTGAGGGTGGATGCTATTCCCTCGTCAAGGTCGTAAATGAAGATATTGAACAAGACTGGACCCAACACTGAACCCAGGGGAACACCCCTAGTCACAGGCCTCCAGTCAGACTCTGCTCCACTGATAACCACCCTCTGAGCTCGGTCCAACAGCCAGTTCTCAACCCACCTCACTGTCCACTCATCTATCCCATGCTCTCTCAGCTTTGCTATCAGGATCTTATGGGAGACAGTATTGAAAGCCTTGCTGAAGTCAAGGTAGATGACATCCACTGTTCTCCCTCCATCTACCCAGCCAGTGATGAGATCATAGAATGCTGAGATTGGTTGAGCATGATCTCCCCTTGGTGATTCCATGCTGACTACTCCTCATGACCTAAAAAAACCCTTTTTACTATCCTTTATGTCCCTTGCCAGTTTCATTTCCAGGTGGGCTTTAGTCTTCCTAGTCACATCCCTACAGGCCCTGACAACTTTCCTATATTCTTCCCAGGTGCTCAGACCCTTTTTCCACAATTCATAGACCTTCTGCTTCCTTTTAAATTTATCCATGAGCTCCCTGCTCATCCATGCAGGTCTTCTGTTTCTCTTTCACAATTTCTCACTCAAAGGGACGCACTGGTCCTGGGCTTGGAAGAAGCGCTGTTTAAATGCCACCCAGCTCTCACAGGCTCCCTTACCTTCTAACAGCATAGCCCATGGGATAGCTCCTATTAGGTTGCAGAAGAGAACAAAGTTAGCTCTTCTAAAATCAAGGGTAACTATCCTACTTTTTGGCTTGCTTCTTCCACTCAAGATCTTGAACTCTACCATTTCATGGTCACTTTGTACCAGGCTGCCCCTGACCTTCACTTCCCTAATGAGCCCATCCTTGTTGGTTAAAACAAGGTCCAGTACCTGCCCTCCCCTTGTAGGTTCCTGCACCATTTGCAGTAGGAAATTGTCTTCTACACACTGCAGAAATTGTCTGGACTGCATACAACTGCCCCTGTTGCTTGCCCAGCAAACATCTGGGTAATTGAAGTCCCCAATAAAGACCAGAGCCTGGGATCTCGAGGCTGCTTCTAGCTGCTTGTAGAATGCATTATCAACTTGCTCCTTCTGATCAGGAGGCCTGTAGTGCACACCCATAACAGTGTCACTCACACTAGCCTGCCCCTTGATTCTTACTCACAAGCTTTCAACTGATGGATCATCCTCCCCCAAATGGAGGTCAATACAATCTAGCTGCTCTCTCACATAAAGAGCAGCTCCGCCACTTTACCTCCCTAGCCTATCTTTCCTAAAAAGCACATAGCCATCCATGACAGCATGTAAGTCATCCAGTGTGTCCCACCAAATCTCTGTGATTGCAATGAGATCATGGCCCTGCAACCGCACAAAGATCTCTAACTCTTTCTGTTTATTACCCATGCTACGCACATCGTATATAGGCACTTTAGGGAGGCAGCAGATGCAGGTATCCTCAACAGGTCACAGGAAGATTTCCGACAACGGATGGGCAATGGTGGCTCCACTGAGGAGTCCTCAGGCCAATCCACAGGATTTTCCCTACTATCACCTGGAACAACATCCTCAAGTCCATCACTGTGCCATTGGCCTTTACCTTCTTCCACCATCAGCTCTAGCCGTGTCTCCTGAAGCATTTGCCTGACCCCAGCAGCCTTCATGACATCCCCTTTCCCCTTCTTAACTAGTTTAAAGCTCGCTCAATGAGTCCTGCCATCTCCTGGGAAAGGATCCACTTTCCCCTTCGGGACAGGTAAGCCCCATCAACAGTCATCATGCCAGGAGCTGAGTACACCATCCCTTGATAAAAACCCAAAGTTTCTATGCCAGCACCAGCCTTTCAGCCACCTGTTCAACTCCTGGGTTCTCCTAACTTGCTCCGAACCCCTCATCCCACTAGTAGGGATAGAGGAAAATATTATTTGAGCTCTTCCTCCCTCAACAAAGCACCCTAGGTCCCAGAAGTCCCTTTTGATAGTTCACAGGCTACACTTCACGATTGCATCACTGCCTGCTTGAACTATCAATAATGGGTAGCAATCAGAGGATCTCACCAGTAGTATATAATACATATTTATAATGCAGAACTGTAGAATCATAGAATAGTTTGGGTTTGAAGTGGCCTGTAAAGGCCTTCTAGACCAATATTCCTTGATCCTACTGTCAGTGTCATTAATGAAGATATTAAACAGTATTCGTTCCAGTAAAGACCTCTGAGGGACACCATTTGTACCCGATCTCCATCTAGACATTGAGCTGTAGACGACCAATCTCTGGACACAACTATCCAGCCAACCTCTTATCTACCCAACGGCCATCCATCACAGAATGGTTTGGGGTTGGAAGGGACCTTAAAGATCATTTAGTTCCAACCTCTCCTTCTATGGACAGAAACACCCCACACTAGACCGAGTTTCCCAAAGTCCCACACAGCCTGGCCTTCAAACCTTCCAGGGAGGGTGTATCCACCACTTCCCTGGGCAACACGATCCAGTATCTCACCAGTCTCACAGTCGGGAATTTTTTCCTATGTCAGAACCATATCTCTCCAATTTGTGGGAGACCATGTCAAAGTTGAAGTCCAGCTTGATGACAACTATATATCTTCCCTTGTACACTGATGAAATCAATCCATCATAGAAGGTCACTATGTTGGTGAGGCAAGGCTTGCCCTTGGTGAATCCATGCTGGTTATCTCAAATCACCTCCCTGTCCTCCATGTGCCTCAACATAGCTTCTAGGAGGATCTGTTCTATGATCCTCCCAGGCACAGAGGTGAAGCTGACAGGTCAGTAGTTCCTGGAGTCCTTCTTTTCTTTTTAAAACTGGCTGCAATATTTCCCTTTTTTCAGTCACTGGAAACTTCCCCTGGCTGGCATGAGTTTTCAAATCTCATGGAAAGTGACTTGGCAACTGCATCAGCCTATTCCCTGAGGACTCTAGGATCCTTCTCCTCAGTTCCCATAGAATGGGAATGTTCAGGTTTCTCAGTCTCAACCTGACCTTTCTTTGTAGTGGGAGGGCCTTTGTTCCACGAGTCCCTGACTTGAAGTCTACCCACTTAAGAAGCCTGTAAAGAGAGATTGTCAAAGAAGACTGGGACAAAAATGAAGACCATGCTGCCACAAGTGCTGAAATGAAGTGCAATTATTCCATACAGTGATCACATTAACATCTCTAAGTAACCCATAGTCATCTATTTAATTTCTTGTATCACCTTAGTTTACCTTCACAGAAGAACTCATCTTGATTTTGTCTAAAAAATTTTGCCAATTCAGTCTATTAATGCTGCAGACTCTGTGAACCTCAGGGTGCCATCCTTGGAAGAGGGCTGTTCTGTTCTGAGATTCCCAGTGTGTGAACAAGATACTTGCCTCAGCAGTGTCCTTCCATACAAGTTGCAGTAATTTCATCCCTTTCTTAAATTTCAGGGTAGTCTTTCATGTGAGACAATTGTGATGAATTAAGCAATAGAAATGTATTTGCCCTTATTTCCTTCTACCAGTAATGGGGCCAAAACCCAACAACAACCAAAAAAGCAAAACAAAACAAAAAAAAGAATGCAAAATCAAAACCACACCTCCCCCTCATCAAATAAGCATACAGAAAAGAGGTGGACTGATGCAGACAGGAAGTGCTAGCTGGACTAATAAATAGTATACCAGTTTGCTGAATTATTCTATGTTCTATATATTTACAAAACTTTCTTCATTTGAATAGAGTTACAGGAAAAATATTCTTTAAAGTCTTGTCATTCCCTTGATCCATTTTTCTTCAAGTCAGCTTGGAAGTCAGGCAGCTGTCTCAGAACTGCCATATTAATCTCTTTATATATGTGGCCAATGGATCATCATTAGAGAAAAGCCTAAAAGCTGAGCAATGGCTCATTCACCTTTCACCCTGTAGATGGGGTGTGCTCTCCAGAGTAAGGGTGAGTGCATCTGCAGGACACAAAGGAAGCCTACATTGTGATAGATGGCAGTGAAGATAGGGATGTTGGTATCCAACACTATGGATGATTAATGCTTGTGAACACAAAGAGTTAGCACTAGATCCCAAACACAATGAAGAAAGCCCTGCAGTGTTTCAACATGTGACAAAGCATATAACCATATTCAGTTATCCAAAACACAGAGAGACACATATATTGGCTAAACCTATATGGAGCTTTCTGGGGTGTTAATATTCAGAAAATGCTCTGCTTACAAGTTAAGGAATATAGTAAATGCATCATTATTAACTTATTCCTTGCTGCCTAACATACAAGACAACTGCATCATCATGTACCTAGTAATTCTCCTTTGAAGTAATGAGCAAATAACACTGACAAATACTGCCATCACATAATTGGTATAATGAGTTTCAATGGGGATGAGATTCTGAGCTTGATTTCTATTTCCTTAGAGCTGGGGTAGATTACGAATAAATCATGGAAGTTACTGCAGATTTAACCCTTACATCACTTAACCAGAAGTCTGGCCTGCATTTTGTAGACAATTTTTAGAATAAACCAGCTGAAAAGAAGAAATTCATCAAAGTTTGACCAAGAGACTGATAAAACCTTGTATATCAGATGCTAAGCATCTTACAAGCTGCTTTAGAAACAATAAAAGTACAAACTGCCACCAGAATCAGAACTACTAATGGTCTTGTTAGTTTCATTTGATCTGTTAAGCTGTAAAGGATGTTCTAAATTAAACTGTTAGGGCAAGTTTGTGCTCTTGGGGACAAGGACGACAGCTTCTCTCTAGGTCCAGCTCTGCTGTGACACTGTTTGCTTTTAAGGAATTCTGTGCTGGACAACTGTCATCCTTCTCTATGGATCAGTTTCCTCTCTAACTGATAAGTTCAAGGCTCCTTTCACCATAACATAAGATGTGAGAAAAAAAGTCTCAAACATTCTTGACCCTGTCCTAAACTCAGCACCACAAACCTGGATAATACTTGAGTAAGTGAAATTTATTGAAGTTTGTCACCATTTGCATTTGTTACTTTATACTCAGCAAAGGATGGTGAAATTGCTTTCCAATTTCAAAAAATTAGTAGATATTAGGTTCTACAGTGTTGAGTTTTTTCCCCAAAAAGTGATGCTAGAACAGAGTTGAA
The DNA here is from genome assembly GCA_022605575.1 of Laterallus jamaicensis coturniculus. Classification (NCBI taxonomy): domain Eukaryota; kingdom Metazoa; phylum Chordata; class Aves; order Gruiformes; family Rallidae; genus Laterallus; species Laterallus jamaicensis. Next base: position 5,867,457 of record JAKCOX010000010.1, read on the forward strand.
GAGATCTTTATTCCAAGTCTTCTTGCTTTAGGTTTACTTTCTTTTCTAGAAGCTTATTCCCTCTCTCTTTACTGAAGTGCTTTTGACAAATATTTCTTACTCAAGATAATACTATATAAATACAGGTAGTGAAGGTGCTCATTACAAAGCAGAGATGCCTCCCCAGAGAGACAGACAAAGGTGAAGAAAAATGAGGAATATGTGAGGACTGGATGGTGTGATGCTGAGTTGTGGTCCTTTCAGACGTGATGTAAAGGCAAGGGTCTGAGATATCCAGTACTGACTGTGGGAAGTTACAGTGGCCAGAATAAAGAGATGCTAGATGACTGTGCTTTTCTTCTTCTCCCTTCCCCCACCTCCCCCCCCACTCATCCATCTCTTTCTTTTTTCTCTTAAAAATATTGTAAAAATAGATCCTTAGGAAAGGGGAGAGGATAATTGGATGGTAACTGTAGTGTCTGTGATGGTTATATCCCAAGGCAACAGTACAAAATAAAACACAGACTCTCATATTTAGTCAACTGCTGAGGCCATCTGACAAATGAATGTGAAAACCATTCTGTGGACAAATTCTTGATCACTCAGGGACAAGGGAGTCCTGATTAGGTGAATGTGAAGAAGCAGTGTTCTTTAAAACACAAGAGGTTTTTCACCTCCATATAGCCAATTATCTGTTATACTGAATAAGCAGCCATACAGAAAAGTTGAGGAGAATTGTCTGGATGCAACAGAAATACAACACGTGAAATACATATAAATCAGAATAAAGTACAAGAAGGTTATGAAGTATAAGGGAAAATTGGTGACAGCTTACTGTGGAACACAGAATCCTGAGCTAGTGACCATGCAAACAGAGGAGTACATAGGACAGATTGTTTGAACATACTTATGTTCTCCTTCTTATCAGATTGGCTTATACAGATCGAGCCAAGTATCTTTGACCCACAGCCAAACTTCTCGGATACTCCATCTACAAATGCTGAAGAACTGACTGCAAAGACCAAATGATAAAAGATGTGTGAGAAAAATGTATCAGTAGTGTGCACACTACTCTTTGAATGCAATCAATCAATGTAAGCAAGAATTTCAGTTGATTGTTAAAGGTCCGTTTAAAGATCTCAATTTAAATGTCATTTTTAAAAAAACAAAAAAGAAAAAAAGGAGAGCAAAACAAAAGCCACAATGCTGGAAATTATGTATATACTCCATTAATCAAAATGGAAAAATAAATACAGCTACAAGCACTCAAACATATTTTTTCCCATTTTCTTTCCCAAATGCGTATCCTGGAAAGCAACATGATCTTCCAAAGAAAAATATTCTGCAATTCTGTACTTATCCTAGTGCTTCCATGAGTTATCATCATACTGAGCAAGCCACTAAGCCATCAAGTCTATTTCTACCCACAATAAAATAAACAAACAATGACATTCCAGAGGTATATGTGAATTTATTCAGTCTGACAACTTGTGAAGAATTTGGAAAACACTACATGAGCATATGCTTCAATTGTTACACTTTACAAATTCTTGATATTCAGATCAATTTTCTCCTCATATATGACAAAGAGAAAAAAAGAAAAGAGAATAGACAACTACATATTCCATTAATATGCTTGCATATTTTTATAAAAAGTGAACTTTGATAAGAACGTTCCATAAACAATTCCACATAGATCAGAAATCCCCAAGACCATTTGTTTTCCTGTGGCTGTAGCAAGCATTCTGAGCTTGCTAAAAGTAACAGTTCTATTTCTAAAGAAAATCAGAGAAACTCCAAACAATAATTTATTGAAAAAAATGATAAATTACTTCCAGATGGTAAAACCCCTTTAATTTACCAAATAGTCTGAGAAAAACATATTAGCAGATGCCAGGCAAGTATCCTGTATAAAATTTTTCTCTTTCCCCTGTTTTATGTGGACCTGTGGCAATTACTTTGAGAGCATAACTCAAAAGCAATCTTCAGAAAGTCTACTATGGTTCCAAGCCTTTGGAATAAAGAATAATTTTGGACATTATTCTGGATTCTGCCTCTCACGTGAGACTAGAATATTTTACTGATCTCTAGTCAGTGTTAACAAAATTGGCATCAACAGAAACTCCAAATTAATGTTATTGAGCAGAAGTGTACTCTTTCTGTCAGTCACCAGACTAACCCAAGCTCAGGTTCTCATGTGCTGACAGGTCTTTCACTGACGGCTTTCACTTTGAGTGATTTTGCTGAAAAGCCATGAGATCAAGAAATGACAAACTTAAGTAGTTAGGGGTTCTCCTTTTTAAATCTCAGAATACACCCTAAAGCTTGTTAATAAATGCTAGTAAAATATAAAATAATGCCCACACTTTTCACTGACCAAGAAGTGTGCTTCAAGAACTTACAATGCCCAGGGATACATAAAACACTTGATCTGTATCTCTGTTCTCAACTACTCCCTTTCAGTTACTGAGGCTTATTATATCCACAAGGTAGACAGAAGGCTTGTTTGGCTTTCACTTATCCCTTTAACAGTGCTCCTACCTTCCAGTCTTTTATTTCTTTGGGGTGCCCTCAAATTCATGTCTTCAATGTCTGCTACATGAACATGGACAGCTAATCACAGATATAATTGATCTATGGCCTGACATTATTAGGATGTTCACACCAATAGTGAATACAATTGTTTTAGCATAACTTATGGTTTATGTGAAGGAGGAAGGGTAAGCCTATATTGTAATGATGTAAGAGACTATAGTTGCATGAGAAGTGTGAAGGGAAGATGCAGTTGTACCATTCATCTTACTGGGGTAGCAGTGACCAAGTCCCTCAGAAGGGCAGCTCCTGAAACTGTCTTTGAACATACTCTTCTCTCCCCTTGCACTGTTTCCCTACCTCCCCAAGGCCCAGATGAAAACTGTTCATTGGGAAATTATCCCCTGGGCATCCTGGCCTGCAGTTGTGAGAAGGTGGGACAAAGACAAAGCTAGGAGATTGAAAGGTGTGCAGCAAGAAACTTCTAAGCTGGGAAGGGAGAGCTGGGCATTCTGTTGCTGTGAGCCAACAGTGCAATCTCTACAGCATCTACCATTGTCGGCTTCTGCCCACCAAGAGGAGGCAATGCATCTCCTAGCAACTCCAGGACCCTGCCCCTTGGCCGCACATTTGGAAATGTCACCCCTCAGCTTTGTTCCCACCCAGTCACATTTACACAAACCATACTCAAGTGACATTTTCTCACTGTCACCAGACCTTCAGTAAGAGGTCTCTTCAACAAAAGCCTGTAAGTGGCAGTGAGGCTGGTAACAGTCATGAAGAGAAGCCCTGAAAATGGGATGGAATTAAGCTCATCAAGCTGAATTTCCACTGGGAAATTCAAGCCAGCTCCTAGTTTTGAATTAGCAGCTGCTGTCAGCCAGGGTGCAACTGGTAGAGACAAGTGAGTCAGAGACACAAAGAGGAAAAAGTGAAGGGGGTACCACACAGACAGAGAAACAAGACTATCTGGAGAGCTTTGTTTTTGAAACATCTTTGGAGGGCCGGAAAAACGGGAACTGGAGAAAGAAAGAGAATGGCTCAGGTCCTTAAACATTGCTTTTAAGGGCTTTTAAGCCTCTTAAGCATCTATGAAACTAAGAGAAGAGTGAGCACAAATCAAGCACCAAAAACACTTCAGAGCGGGAGCATTTTTATTGTCATTCTTATTAATGCTAACTGTTGAGAAAAGAAGAAAAAAGCAGTTATAGTGATTTAAAGCTAGTTCAGCCCAATTGTTCTTGCCTGCCCCCACCTCCGGTGCTGCAAAAGGGAAAGGATTGATTGCATAGACCCTCCAAGCCCTGTTTCTGCTTCACATGCAGTTTAACCTTTATTGGGGGTGGCAACAGGGCAGGAAAGGATAAACTGGGACAGTCACTGAACTTGGTTTGTTGCTGTTCCCTCTGCCTAGGATGGAAGCCCCTCATTGTGATTCTAGGATACTTCTGGGGAAAGTATTTGTGCTTTTCTAAATAAAACTCTTTCTTCTCCTCCCTCCCCTTTCCACCTCTGCCTACCTATTTCTCTGTGATCAGTCAAGGGGAGAAGATCGAGATTTTGTGTTTTGAGCATAAGGATGGGAGAAAAAAACCCCAGAAGAATCTCTTAAGTGCTTTGCTCCACCCCCAGATGTCTTTATTCTGCCCTAAATGAAAAGCTAAATCTTTGCAAGACTAATGCTTATGGGTAAGCACTGATTCTCTTAATTGAAGGTAAATTTTTGTGTTGCTTATGTTTGAAGACATGTTATACAGAAAAAAAGAAAACCTCATCCCAAAACACAAGAGCAGAATTGTACAAAAATGTTAAAAAGACAATATGTGACTTGGGAGAAGAGGAAGACCTTGCAATTTGAGAAAAGTAGACACTTGTGGTATGCAGAGCAACTGCAGCACTGTTAGGATAACAGTGAAGAAGAGATTGCGGGAGTAAAATGTGCTACAAATCACTTTGGCAGTTTGGGGATCCTTGGGATTGACTTGCAACACGTCAATCTTCAGGATTTCAAACTCTCTTGTAGAAACTGGGAGAGCTCAGCACTTTGTAGGCTTATGCCTATTTGTGTGAGGTTGGAAGGGAAATGTGACATTATAATAATCAGTCATGTGTTTGTGGTTTTGGATTTGTTTCTATGTATTTTATTTTCTTTGTATTTTATGCTTCCTGCTCTTTGAGGCCCTTGATTCTCTAAATCAATGTTGAAGTTCCAAGAAGGCAAATCTGAACTCATTTTTATAATTCATCTTCATTAAAAAACTTAAACTCTTTTAATGTTATTCAGTGGAATGAGTTGGAAAGGAGTTATTGTAAAAGAAGTGTTTAATTTCCCTAGTGCTATAGATGTTCCTGTAATGCTGCTCATGTTTTCAGACCCTGAACTTCTTTCCTCCCCATAAATATATTCCTGTATGGCTGTAACACAGCAAATTTCAAATAGAATAAATTACATCTCAGTTTTTGAAACATGAAATAGTCAAAAATGAAACTAAGAATCCAAGGCAGCTTGTCACTGAGGTCAATATAGTCAGTCCTAACCCAGCTGTGGATTAAACCCTTGGGGGACACCACTGTATTAATTTCCATTCATAGTCTAGCCTAAGGAAATAATGTGAATCCCCAGAGGAAAGAATGCTAAATGCCTTTATTTTAGTGTTATCTTATTCCCAGGTACTTTCAACCCATGTTTTAACAAAATGTCTCTAGCTGTAGCAATTCAGTCTTGGCTGCCTCTGATTCTTGGTTTATCTGTCTCCACCGGTTCTTGAACTATGCTTGAGAAGCATTACAGACAGTAGGAGAGCAGGGAGGAATTAAGTTTGTTCACCAAGGCAGTTTTCTCAGGTTCGTATAGCTCTGCACAGATGTGATTCTGAGGTTCATGACAGACGCTTTTGAAGAATGTGTCATTGCAGGCTCTCCATACATTGTTCCTCCTTTCCTGTCACACTGAGTACTCTCTGAAGAACTCTTAGAGTATTTGTTCTGCGCAACGCTTAATAGCATTCCCAGACAGCCTTTACAGAGCTACAGCTACAGGCCACCCATCTTGTTTCAAGTGCTTTAACAATTCCTGAAGATTTTGGTTTCAAAAGTTTTGAACCCATTCGTTAAAGGTCTCTGTGTTTTTGTTAAGGAATTGTACTGGAGAAGAAAATATCTTTTGTTCAAAGAAACGTGAATATTTTGAATGTTTTTTACCAGCAACTGCCGGAACAGTGCCATTGTCTCTGACCCTTAAGAAAAACAGGCTGAACGCTGCCAACTAGGAATGCTCAGAAAAACATTCAGTATGACAGTGGGGAGGGGAGAAGGGTGAACGTACCTGATTTGTGGTACAGAGATGTCAGCAAAGGTCTGCCAGTAAAAACATGTCCCTCTTTTACAGGCTTTTCAAATTTTGAGGATTATGCAGGGAGAAGTATGGAGGAAAATGCTCCTAGCTAGTTTCAGAAAGTTCAGTCAAATGGAAGAACAGATCACTAAGATGCTCCAGCTATTATGCAGCAGTCTGGTACATACAATCAGGAAAAAAACAGCTTTCTTGCCAGTGGCTGAATTCAACATAAAAATACGTCCGGATCTCTGTACTGCACCAACTTAGACTATTTTCAGCTTTGGAGTTTTGAAGCGATATTAAGTCATTGAAATTGCACCTTGCTTCACTTCTGAATTTGTTTCCTTCTCATTCTAAATCAGGGAAAGTTTGTTTCCTGAAAGAAATTGCATTTTTTTCACTTGTTTCTGTATGGCATGATAAAATTGAAAAAGCCACAATCCTTTTAGTTTTTTGAAGAATGGGTGAGTGTGCAATTTGGGCTTATTTAATACGAATCACTTAGTAAAAACAAGGCACTACTGAAGAGTTATGAACACTCACAATGTGGCTATATTCCCATAGAGCTCCAAGGTATGGGCTGCCTGAATGAGCACAAGAGTACAGTGAAGAGTGTTCAAATGCCCAGTCTCTAGTGGAACCCAAGACACAAAATTAAGGTGGTTGCTTATGTTCTGAACTAATTGTCATGGATTCTCTCTGAGCTGAAAAAAAATGGGATCTGGTGGACACTCTAAAAAGCTCATCTACTTTAGCTGCAGATCTCTCTCTTTAATCCATTCTTATCTAAACTATAGTCTTCAGAAGACCAAACCTGCCAGCTGAAAAATTAACAAACCAGAAACTAAACAAACAAACAAAAAAATCATCTACTTTGTCTGAAGTTCAAACACAACCTGTTCTAAGAAGTGAAATGGTGTGGTCAAAGAACTATTTGTCAATGACGTTGAGGCCAGTGACTTTTGGGACAAGCTGTCATGCAATACAAGATGAGTGTTAAAATTATGTCAGGTGCACTTTTAAAAGTTAAAAATTATTATGATAATTCAATTTGAAGCATGTTATAATCTGATTTATACATATGGCGATCAAAGGTCATGTGAGAATGTCTATTAGAAACACCTATATATAGAACATGAATAAATAATTCACCCTGGCCTCAGGATACTTAAGGATTAGAATCAATTATTACACAGCTTTGTTGTTGCTGTTGTTATGCACAGAGTGATAAAGATGCTACCCTGCTGGATCTTCAGATTAAGTTTTCATTAGGTCTCTACATTTTTAAAGGTAGTTTAAATCTATCACCTTGAGTGTGCATCATCTTATCACCTGCAGCAAACTTCTCCAGCATCAGCATTTTATGGACTACTATGATATGTTGTGTAATAATTTGCAGTGTTAACCATCCCCAGGCTTTCTGGCAGACAGGTCCCCAATGAAATGTTCTTGACATGATCAGAAAGACTGAAGAAACCCACCCCCCCCAAACAGGAAAGACAGATATATCCAAATAATTATGTTATCTTTTCTAGAAAAATCACTGATTAAAGATCAACTAAGCTTAAGAACTGAGTCAAAAGCCAGATAGCTGAAATTGTTCTGGATTTCTTTTAAGAAAGCATCATTTCAGATTCGTGTGGAAAGAACGTGAGCAAAATGAGGGAAATGCTTTCAAACTTGGGGATATGACACATTAGAATTCCAAAGCAGACACTGATCAGTATTAAGCAATGAGATTTCATTTGCAGATCTCATGTAAAATTAATTTTCATAATTCTCTTAGTTCCTGTCTACATATACATATTTTTTCTCATTATCTACTTTATTACCATATTTGAATTCTCCCGTTCTATATCTGGGAAGCAAAGATGAGAGATAGGTGTTTTACTGTGACTCAATGAAAAATGCACTCTTGAATCTCAAACTGCTGGTCTGATGAACTGAGGCAGAATTCACCCTAAAAATGTTAGCGTGGCATAAAAAAGGGGGACAAAGTATTAGCTATCCAATTGAATAATCAGTTCTAGTGAAATTACTGATAAAGCTATGTTGAGATGTGACATTTAAAGTGCTTCTCATGCAATGAGATTTCCTGTTTAAAGTTCATGATTCAGTTTGATGCATTCTTCTAATAGTATGTTTAGAAGCCACAGACTGAGAGATAACACCATCAGCAGTGACCCATTAACTCCATATCAACAAGCAAATTCAGCACAGTCACTCCTACCAAATACACCTGAGTTCTTCCATTTAAGTATCAGGAAACTTCTGACTGCTTAGCTAGCAAGATTTAACATGATTACAGCCCAAGGAAGTATGGCTTCAGGCTGTTGTCACATTCATTCTAACTCATATTCATAATGTCTTCTGATCTATGTCTATGCTCAAGATGTGAAAAGGAAAGAAAAAAAAAAGCACAGATTTTACTTTTCTGCCAGCTTTATAGCTAAAGAAGAAACAGGATCGGTAAAAGGAATTTATGCCACTACTTCATCGAAGAGGGAGGGGGGTGGGAGGGGAAGAAACCATGTATAATCCTTATATCATATATAGGTTATACAAGTAAGGTGCTTACCTACAGAGGAATTTGAACATCTATTGCAAACCATCCCTGCCCCATTCCTTAGGGCTAGCTATGTGCTATCAATGGGCAATCAGTAGCAAAAATAAGCTAAATATGAGCTTCATTTTGTCAATTCCTTTTATTTTCACTTCACTTTGAAAGAAGTACATGAAATTGGAACAACTGGGCCTAATGATGCTGTTTATACATACGTTTTCTCAGTATCAAAAGACAAACACTTCAGTAGAATGGTATTGGAGTTTTAGTAAAGTCCATCAAACAAAATGAAGAAAAAATCCTTCCTTGATCTCATTTTGTATTATGTATTTAAAGCTTATAGCTACCTGATTAAAAATATTTCACATAGTATGTATAAACTATGGGTTATACATGGGCTGTCAAATGGGAAATTTTTTAGATTTACAAAAAACCCCTCACAATTTTTCAGGAAGGACTCGGTTTTTCTCTCTCTACTTCTTTCAGAGAATTGAACAAACTATACATAAACCAGGGGGTCCATCTAGAAAGGTTTTCTCTATTGCTCAGAAAAAAAAAAGGGTTGTGTAGGATTAGCTATGTTAGAAACTGTGTGTCATCAAAGCTGTTACAATTGTGACTACCCACAACCTGAACCTCGGAAATTTTGGAGACAGAAATCAGAACAGCAGAAGTTTCCAAGAAGTTACTTGAATTATGTCTCTCTGATACTTAATGGAATGTATCACCAAAATACACATTCATTAGTTTATTTGTGATATTTGAGATTCAAAAAGGAAGAGGGAGGGACAATATACGGGTTTTTTATGTTCAAGTTTTCTCTTCTCCATCCTCAGATAAATCACATCAGAAACAAGAAATACAGGACTGTAGAGTGACAAGATGACAGATCTGTTTATTGTCAATATTTCAGAGTGCTTAAATATTACCTACATGAGTCTTTATCATCAGATAAGACCATAAACCCAGAATGCCTTGGTTTTGCTGTCCACACTGAAGTAGTGACACAGACATGAAGTTTCAAGGAAGCGTGAATTCAAGTTGGATTGGAAATTCCAGGGAAGACACTCTGAATTGGTAAAAACTGAAATTACATATTACTCTCTTTTTCATCTGAGTCCTATGTGATAATTAAAAAAATCTAAAAGATTTTGAAAGCTCTAGCTCACATGAATGTTGTAACTGCAGGATATATTTCTTCTCAGGAAGTTAAAAAAGGAGGTACACATTGTGGGATGTATAAATATTCCTTAAACCCAGGCACAGTCCAGATTATTATTTCTGGACCAGAAAATTCAGTGACCCCAGATAGCCACACAAAGCTTCAGCTAGGAAATTGAAGGGTGGCCATTGCAACTCTACAAATTGGCCAAAGCAGTGTAAGCAGGAAGGAAAGAGATTTAAATATTGATTCAGCAACTTTCCCTGGCACCATCTAACTGCAGGCATTTCTCTGAACCCCAAGTGGATTTTGAAAGCTTCCTTCACAGTTACATATAAATGTTTCCCCCATTGTGGCAGCACAGACAGAATTAAGTCAACTCTACTTTTTGTAAAAAAATGGGAAAGTTATATTCAGTGCCTTTACCTTAAAACTCCATCACTCTGATGTAGAGGGCAGCACTGAGGCCACACTTCAAAATAGTCTTCAGGTGTAATTTTCCCAGATATCTGAGAAAAAGAAACACATTCTTCCATGTCTGGCCTATCTTCAAGCTTGTCTTTCCCTGATTAACCTTTTAAAAGTACTAAGCAGAGTTCCAGAGGAGAAAATGTTTTCTGTCTGAGGAGATGTATCACATGTGCATCATCACACTGGAGCTTCTAGAGATGTGGGTGATGGTCCCTTCAGTCATGTGACAAATGCTAGGACAAGGGGAAATGGCACTAAGCTGCACCAGGGCAGGTTCAGATTAGATGTTAGGAAAAAGTTCTTCACTGAAAGAGTTGTCGGGTTGTGGAACAGGCTGCCCAAGGATGTGGTAGAATCACCATCCCTGGATGTGTTTAAAAGACGGGTAGATGAGGTACTTAGAGATATGGTTTAGTAGAGGACAGGTACAGTTGTACTCAATGATCTTAAAAGTCTTTTCCAACTTAGTTATTCTGTGATATGTTGGTACACCCTGAGAGCCCTTTGAAGCCAATATCCTACTGAGTGCAAAGCGTGGTAGTGGCATGGAAGGAGTGCATGCAGGAGAGGGATCCTAGCATTGTCAACCTAGCATTGGCACCCTTGCTTTTCAGCACACACTCTGCCCTGCTGCCATTCAGCAGCTGCAGGAAGAGACAGATCATCTGAAGAAGCTGAGACAAATGTTTGATTTAGGTGTTTATTCTGCAGGTGTCTCATCATCCCCATGATGCTTAGAATTACTGATTATTTTCCTTCCATTTATGGTATCTTGCTGTGAATACATATATCATGACACTGGTAATTAAGATTCTGGTCAATGGGACCCTTGACTACTCTTTGAAGGGGAGTCCACAAGTGGCAAATAAACCATGCTGGAGGAGAGAAGAAATGCCAGAGATGGTCTCAGCAGAAGGCTTGGCTCATCTCCTTTCCCATCTCTTCTTTCCCTCTAATGGAATACTACTTAGGTAATGATAATGAGGCATCTATCAGGTTTCCTCAGTCCATTTCAGTGAGGCTTACACCCACATGTGGCTAGCCTTATTGTCTCCTGAAGCTGTGCAAAACCATAAATAAATAAATAAATAAATAAATCGGATGCCAGCACAGGTATTATTATTTTTTTAAAGCTGTTAACAGTATTTGATATGACCTCCTAAGTATGAAGTATTGTTTAATTGTCTGCATTCCTTGTCTGGACTAGATGGTATCACTCACATCCTAGCCTGTCCCCTCATAAAGGTCAAAGAGGATGCAATTTTGTGTACACATAATGAAAATCATTTTTCCTTACAATAATCCCTATGATAACCTACTTCCCTGCTAGGTGACACTAAAAGAAGGATAGGTACCTTAGAAAATAGTAATGGCATTCAAACAGCTTACCATGTTCAATCTATTGAATTGATTTTTACACTATAAAAAAAAGAACATAGTTTTGTTTATTTATGGAATTTCTGAGTACAAATGGAGATAGAAAAGCAAACTGCTAGACTCTCATCTCTTTGTAAAATCAAGTTAATTTTCAAATGACAAAACCGAATTGTGCTAAACCAGTCTTTTTCCACTAGTAAGCATACAATATTTTTCCCTGAGCTTTTTGGCTACTCTGTTCAACAGTTGTGGAGAGGATAATGTTTCACGTTGATCAAAATCTTATTTCACTAATTGTCAATATTTCCTAGGTCATATTCTGTTCTAGAAAGGTCCTGGATGTTCTGCTGCTTTCAGCTAGGTTCAGAACAAAGCTAGTTTTGAGATATTGTATGGTCTTTTCAGAAAGGAAGCTATGACTTTTCAGCACTCCTGAAAATTACATTTGGGAGAATACAGCACTGTTCATATTTCTGTGGGTTTCTCTGTACAAATTTCACAGGCAGAAATTTTTTTACAGGGTAGTGACATATTATGTGATTATGCCTGTATATATAATTAAGTGGTTGCAGTATAGACATATTACTGCTTTCTAATGTCAGCAGCAGAATCCTCTTTACCAAGAATTGAAAGTGCTTCACTATAGCAATTAGAAAAAGTACCATACGTCACTCTGTATTCAGACTTTACATGCGCTCCAATCAGGTTATTTGAGAGTTATCAGACTTACACGGTAACCTGTGGTTTCCCAGCAGCCCATCTAATATCCAAAATTATATGCTTAGACAATCAGCACGTGAAAGTTTGTGTTCATTTTGTCAGACAGACCTGGGCATGAATACACATCGTTTGGGAGGCCTAAGCAAAGGAAAAGCAGGAGGCTCGGGTGTAGCAAGACGCAAGGCTGCTTGGGGCACACACTTCCCTATTTACAGGCCGCACTGAGTGTTTTCAGCTATTGCTCCCCCTGCTGTGAACCTCAAGCTCTTGTTAGCAGGTGGCACAGTTACCAGAGGCACCTCTGAAATGTTGCCTCTTTGGCCACCCCAAAGTTCTCCCTGACACAGCCAGAAAGCATTCAGGTGAGAGTGGAGGAAGGAGAGCAGCCGTAAGTCCAAACTGAACTGGCTGGGCAGGGGGAGAAGGGGGAGAGGACATTTCTTCCTGCAACAGAGGACAGGGAAAAGCCTAGTTGGCTACACAAAACTGCCTCAGGAAAAGGGACCAAGAACACATGTTTTTGTGCATCCCTGGGACTCAGCCTCCAGCCTCCCTTTTTCAGCCTGGATCTCTGATCAAAGATCTTGGGGCCTGGGGGGAAGTGGCAACATCATAGCTGGGAAATACAGACTTAATGAGATAACTTGAAGGCACTATGCTGTCATAAAAAAAAAAAAGGTCAAAAAAAAAGGGAAAGAAAAAAAAGCACAACGGTTTAACTTTCTATCCAAACTAGAGTAGGATGTGTAGCTGTTTCTGAAGCCTTGCAAATTTAGCAGCAGCTGCTGGAAACAGTTTAATTTGATGCTAAACAGAAGTAATAAGCCTTGCCAGTTGCATAGTTAAAAGGCAGTCAATTCCTTCCTTAAGCATGTTTTCAGATGCAACCTAGGTACATCAGATCTGGCTTTAAAGGCCACCCAGGATGAAAGCATATTTGTTGACTGAGTCACCAAAGGCAATCAATAATAGAAGTCAGTTGTAGGAAAGAAATCGCGTACTGCTATTTGGGATAATGACATCTAGCTTTAAAAACAAGAAGGTGGACATGAATCAGGCTGAATTTTATTATTTTAATCATGGAAATGCCCATTTGGCTAAGGGACTCCTCTTCCTAGACAGTAAAGTGGTAGACAAAAGAAGGCAGATGTTTTCAAGCTCGGTAATGCTAAATGACTACTATTAATGAATTGATTTTATCAGGTTTTTTGATTGGTTTAAAAGGGCACTACTACTTACATCCCAATACTCCGAAATATATTCTTGTTTGAGCAGCAGGCAGTTTGGGAGCATAGTATGGGGTACAGAGACAAGTCCTCATTTTTGACAGGACTGGGATTCTGATTGTTTGACCCCTTCCTACCTGCTGCCAGGTCCCAGAGCTGGCAGTGCTAAATAGCACAGCAAACCAGCAGAAAAGCTGGAGCCATGGTCATGGTCACTCCCGAGCAACCCTAACTTCCCTACCAGGAGAGGCAAAACAGCATTTTCCCATCTGTTGTGGGGAACAAAACCCCACAGCTTCTTCTGCTCACCTCCACCGCAGCTGCAGCTGCTTATTTTCCTCCAACATGCATCTGGGTGGCCTCAGCTATGCACAGCCCTCAGGGGCTGCCCAGCCACCACAAGCAGACCTTGACCAAATATGATCGTCATTCAGGATCAATTCATATATCAAGGGGACAAGGAGAAAGGAATTCCACTCCCTGGATAGTCAGGGTTTGCAGTAGGCTTGTTTTTTCTGCTGTGCTTTTGCTCTACGAACGCAGCTTGCATTTCTCAAGTACAATCTAAGCAATCAATCTTCTGTTTCATTTCCCCTAGCCTAGCCGAGAAATCTCTTGGAATTGCTTTTCTCAAGTCTCCAGCTAACAAGGTGGTAATATACACTTTTTAATATATATATATATACTCCATATATGTATAGAATATATATATATTCTATATATGTATTACATGTATCTTCCTCACTGTGGGGGTGAAAGACAGGTAGCAAGACATTGAAGCTACCAGTGCTCTACTGCAACTATTTAGAGAGAACTTTCAGGTTCATACATGTTTAGTTATCATAACTGCAATTTTTCACTTTCTAAGAAGTGTCTGAATATATAAATGTAAAATAATTAAATTTCTTTTAAACTCAGGGTCTCCAGCTGGAAATGTCATCCTACCTCATATCAAACCAACCACAAACTGGACTTAAAGGTGAAGAGTGGGAAATACTAAAAATAAGAGAACAGGAACTAAAACAAACACCTTGGCATGCAACCCAAAAATAATTCAATTATAACACGGAGACAATCAGAAATACCATATTTATGCACACAAAGATAGAAATACTTTGAAAATGGGATTTGTTGAAAACCAAATATTTATTTGAGATATATTAAAGAATACAACATGTAAATTTTGACTTTTTTCAATTTTAAATGTACAACACCCAATGTTTCTTACTACACTCTATGCTAAGAATCATATGAAAATTTATAGTTATAGTTGTTTGGTTAGCAAATAATTTTTATATATAATATCTTGGTATAATTTTTATGAAGTAGGAAAACTCATATTTGATAGACATTTCAAAAAGTTCTCACCACAATGGAAAATGATTAAAAAGCATTTTCAGAGCCTTCAAATTTGGCCAACCATATTTTCTTCTGAGAGAAAAAAACGTAAAATGGAGGGGGCCGAAGAACAAAATAGAACCTCTGTATAAAGGTAGAATGAGATTATTTACTTCATGGAATATGAAGTCAGAGGTACGTAGAGCAATGTAGGGAAAGTGAATTGTCAGCTCTGATTTATTCTTCCAAAAATCATGAGAGCAGATGGAAACTGAAAGCAACCAACTTTCAGAAAAACCTTCAGCTTATAATTAATTTGTGGAATACATTGTTGCAATAGTTCACCAAGGCATTGAGCTTGACCACTTACATGGTTAATAAGAATAGGCAGAAGTTTTATGGAGTATAAATGTATTCTTATAAAGATGTAATTTTCAGAACAACGTTTTTTTTTTTTTTTACAGGTTATTCAAAGACAGTACAGGTTTTTTTGCAAAAAGAGAACTAACACTGCAATGAACTTCAATGAAACTGCCATTTTTTCCTTTTATATATTTTGTTTGTTTGAGATGTAAATAAAATTATATTCTAACCCACAGCAAGGCATTTCACACGTTTTTCCAGCCATTTTTAATAAAGCAATGCAATGTAAATGAAAAGAAGGAGTCAGTCACTGTTCCTGTGACACAGTGGAGAGGAAAAGAAAATAATCATAGTAGTGTTTTTTGCTGAACAAGTTATTCTGGCCTCCATCTGATAAGAGGTGAGAAGGACTGGTTAAAACCCATGTGGTAATTCTGCCAGTCCATCAGCTCCCATCTCCCGCAACTGCCTACATAGAGGGGGGTCACATTTGGAGCTACCAGTTTCTCCCATCTCCTGTGAATCTGTTACTTCTGGATCTGAACAAAACACAACCTATTCTCAGAGTCGTAACAACAGCTTTAGTCAAGAGTCATGATAGGAGTAAAAGGTCCAGGGCAATGGAGTTTATTGCCAGCAAATGAATGCCCATGGACAGCAGCAGACAGGCAAAGTTACCACTTTCCCTTCCCTCCCTGTACTTGCTAATGGCATGCTCTCAGACCCTGCATAGGGCTTGTGGATGGCCAACATCACCAGGAGGGGCAAACATTTCTAAACAGCAGAAGTGGAGAGAAGAAATAAACCTGCAAGTTTTTTTTCCAATTCCATTAGTGTAAATTTAAGTTGAAAACCCTAAACATTTGAGGGGTAATTTTAAAATTTCACCCACAGATGAGACAGGCAGGACTGTTCAGCTTTGTGTCTCTTTTCTTGACACATTTGGAAGGATTGTGGACATATCCAGAGCATCACCACAAGTCACAACCAGCAACTACCTGACTGGCGGAAGGCAGCTGATCATTTCCAGCCCAGGTCTGTCTCCTCTGTGCCATGCATGTGCTGGATGTGGTAATGCTACGGTGGCAACAAGAAAGACACCTCAGGCAGGAGGTTTCTGAGGCTGCCGTCTATTTCCTACTTAATGCTCAACAGGCCTGTGTGCCTTGTTTGACCTCTGAATGCCAAGAAAATGCTTGTGTTCCCAGACCAGAAGTAATCGAGAGAGAGGAAGAAGGTGGCCATGACCAGAATGCCAATGGGGTACAGAGCGGCACTGCCCCAAAATGAAGCCCAGGAGGATGCTGGAGGAGAAAGGGCCCTGCCTGGGCATCCAGCATCTAGGACGTAGCAGCCACTTGGGCCCCAGCTCTCCTTTTCTTCGAGATAAAACCAAAGGAGAGGGGAGTGAGTAGGGCATGATCACAGATGTGGAAGGTCCCTGCAAAACAGCAGCAGCAGGCAGAGCCACCCAGCACTGTGCCTGCAAGCACGCTGGTGTGAGAGCACGCTGGCTGCGGGCACAGCACTTAGAAAAAGCTGAACTCAAAGGCAAAAAACCAAAACCCCACACAAATGAACATGCAGAGGACCTAATAATAGTTTTCTAATATAGAAGCAGTAGTAAGGGTCAGGTCACACAGAGCCTGCAGAGCCACTGCTCATGCATTTAGTGGAAGGCACCACTGTTTTCCTGGGCTTGTGCTCTCTATACTCCTATTGTTTTAACAGCAGATGGGAAGGGCAGTGTAAGAGAGTCAATCTTCCCTCCCTCTCACTTAATCATCTCCATCACTCTCTGACTGCTGCTGAAGGGAACTGCAAGAGTTAATGGGGGGTGGAGGGGGGGTTGGAGGGGGCGGTGTAATTCAAATGAAAAGAAAAAAGAGAGAATAGCATAGCACACAAATCAAAAGCAACTTGTATCACCAAAGGACTGTTGGCAAGGTCCAGCCATGCTGACAATACCCTTTCTTCAAGTTCTGTAGCTGGGAGAAGAGAGGCACCCTGCGGCCCCTGGGGAGGGTGGGCCATGGAGGGCTGGTGCATGATGATGGAGGGCAGAGGAGAGAGAGGAGGGGATGCAGGTGGAGGGAGGGAGAGCACAAGGAGAGGAGGAGAGAAGAAGAGAGAGCAAAGGGAGAGGAAAAAAAGAGAGTGCAAATCCAAATGTCGATTTGTAGACACAGTGAGGAGAGCCTGCTGGCTGACAGGCTGATTTATTGGATTCTTCCAGTTAATCACTGCCGGCCTGTGGCCAAACGGATCTCCAGCAAAGCTGAAAGGCAGCCGAGGGAAACAGGCTTATAAGCATAAAGCCGCATAATGGTGTTCAATGAAGTGTGAGACTTTTAGTTCAGTCTCAGTGAGCCGGCCGCATCGCCGGAATGTCAAAGAGGGATTGTGGGTGGAAAAATTATGGATTTAAACTGCTAGCTGTAAATGAGGTCAATATGTCTGGTTCATAAACAGTCCGAGCCTATTCCAAGAATGCAGTGAGGGGGAAAATTAGCGTGAAGCCAACACTGTAGACAAACCTCATTGAGATATAATTGCAGCTATAAATACAAGCGAAAAGCTTACCGAGTGCAATAAAATACAGACACGGTTTTTTATCTACCCCCCCCCCCATATTTCCTTCTTTCAATCTATGCATTTGTTAAGTGTTGTGCATCTATAATATTCCCCCCCTCCTCCCTCTTCTTTTCCCTCTGACACCCAGTGTTGAAATTAATTGAGTGTTCTTGATCTCCCATTCCATTTTATTCAGGCAAGATTGGAAAAAATCAAAAGAGCACATCTAAAGCATTTTCTTCCCTTTTGCTTTTCTTTTTGAATCAAGTTGAAATGTGTTAAAAAAAAAAAAAGGAGGCATTGCGACTTATATCTTAAAAAAATGCAGTAAAATGTCTTTTTAAACTAATACATCTGTTAGATCATTTGAATCTCAATTTAATGAGGTGACATCAAAGGCAAGTATTGGATCCTATGGAGAGTCTCTTTCACAAGATACCTGGTCTTTGCTCATGAAACATTGACTTTAAATTAATGTGATGTTTCGGATTTCTTATTTTTTCTCCTGTGGGTCTTTTATTACTGTATGGGGGGAGGGGAAGCAGCACCAAAGGACAGGCAGACAGACACTGAGCAATATGCCTTACCCAGTTTAAAAACTGATACAGTAATAAATCGAAGTCTAATGGCTATGGCCAGGCTGTTTTTTCCCCTAAGCCAATTGATTTAAATGGCAGTAATTTGGCTAGCAAGGCTAGTCCTGTTTAAATTAAACCCATTAATATAATAGCACCAGTCTTGAATGAAATCCATCTGTAGCAGAGCCTCCACCGGTCAGTGGTTTAATAACTGTCCAGGGATGTCCTGAAAACACCCACATCCGTACAAACAGGAATAACAGATTAAAACCAGGATCCAGAAAACCTCCTGTTTCACTAGGGAGAAGGAAGAAGGAGATACACTGTCAAAGAAAAATGGAAAACAACATTAATTTCTTTTCAGCAGGACAGGCATGCAAGAAACAGGGGTCTGTTATAAACAGGGTAGGAAAAAACACCAACCTTTATTCTTCCTTGAGAAGCACAATATGCAACTTCTTTCTGCTGTCTTAATGTATACATCTTCACAAACTCCTGCTCCTCCCATTCCATTTCCTCACCTTGGCAATTGCACTTCAATTTGTGGGCCTGATGATCTACATGTGTCGACTGATGTACAATGACTGTTTCAGAAAACATTATAGGGAGCATCAAGCTGAAAAAAGGACATTGAAATGTATCTGAGGATTAACATCCAATATAGAAAGCTTATTCTTGGCAGAGGCCTTCACAATGTGGTTAGGATTGATCTTTTAACTTCCTCCCCCATTGTTCTTGATTCCCGTTGTGGCAGGCTGCTATAGATTGTGCGGCAATTTCTTTTCCTGCTTGAAGAACTATGAAGGATTTTCCTCGGACCTACCTAATGTCAAGTCTTGCCCGTGGGATCTTGGGGATGCAAGTCTTCCATTTTGAAGAAAACATCTTTGTGCTTCAGTCTCACCTCTCAGACCTCAATAGCACCTTCAAAATAGTTATCCTTTTGAAAACAGCCTTATAGTTTCCCTCTTTAGCTGGCAACTCCACTGTATTAAAAAGCCTGAGTTAATTTTGTATTTTGCTAGCTTGTGTCCCACTGACTTCTGTATGGCTGTTTTAAGTTATGAATCATTGTGTTGGACACCAGTCAGCTTCAGGTGAAATTGTTTGCTCCACTGGACAGGAGATTAGTGTGGAGACTTCCATGTAATAAACAGCATATTTTTGTTTGCATTTAGTTCTGCACTTTGCAGTAGAGGGATTGAATGTTGTTTTGGATGAAACAGCGCAAGAGGTACTCTATTCATTTGTGCATATAACTGTAGAATATAGATTTTAGAACCCACTTTGGGTTTTCATAATTTGCCACAATCCCCTGCCTCAGCACCTCTGTGCAGATAGCAAAAAAGGAAAAGACGGTGTCACTACTGTCTATGGCAAACAATCCCCCAGTAATTCTGCCCCGTAACCACATGCTTCTCTGTACTGAAAAGAATGAGCAGCAAGCACCTCCTCAGCTTTTTTTCCTGGACAGTGCTCATAAAAATACCTCAAGTTAAGGTTGCCTGACATTTTCCATTATGAGTCCCTGCTTTCAGTCACTTACCACTTTATTTAACTGAACAGAAAATTTCTAAGTGTCTATGGACAATGCAATAAAAGATTGTGAGGTCTAGAGGTTTTGTTATTCAAACTTCATTCTATTTTTGGGATCTAGTCCCTCTATTCCCTCTTACTTTGTGCAAACCCACAAGAGGCTATGAGAACAGCATTAGTCATTGTCCTGGTTCTGGCCAGGCCAGAGTTACCTCCCTAGGCAGCCAGCACAGGTGAGCTGAGTTAACCCAGGGCTGTTTCCACACCACCTGATATCACTCCCCAATAAAAGGGGCTGGTTGGGGAGAGATGCTCCTGGGTGCCTCCAGGGCAGTCTGAGTGTTGCAGGGGCACTGGGTAGGTTCTTTTTATGCTTGTGTTGGTCAGGTACTCTGTGTTATCACTGAGTGTGAGTGTAATTTGCTACAGGCTGTTATTGCTCCCCTTTTTTTGTTCCAACTCACAGAGGCTCTATCTGTTTCTCCTCCAAGAGTGAAGGAGCAGTGTGTGGTTCTCAGCTGCTGCTTGGGGCCAAACCATCACACTCCTTTTTGATGCCCAGAGTGGGGCCCAAAGGTTTGGGATAATGGTAGATCTGACCCAGTTGTGTTAAGAAGTTAAGATAGATGTTTGTCATGTTGTTTAAAGAGGTGATGGTAACAATGATGCTTTGCTTGTTCACCTGGCTTTGGCATGTGAACCCACACCCACTTTATTTAATCCCTGCCCAGTTGTTTATCACCTTGGGGAGGGGACTTAGGCTGCTAATTCCATTATACTGCATGATACTGATTTATGACAAGATATCATCTGTGTTTGTCAGCCTCAGAGGGTGTCTATATGTGGCATTTCTGTCATTTCCAACTATTGGGCAAAGTATCTCAGCATTATTTAATAATCACGCTCAATTTATGGGGAAGATGGGGGTGAGGGGATGCTTCCTTCTTCCCTTTTTTCTTCAGGCTTGTTAAAACAGCCTCTGGGAATTTTGATCATTTATTCCAACCAGGATGTATTAGTTGCTCATTCTCCTGAGGAAGCACATAGGTTTTTCAAGTCTTAAGTGTTGCAAAAAAATTATTTTATGAATATTGCCAGGAGATTTTCCCTGGGTATGAAGTGTCAGGGGTGGTATGGTGTGTGGAATGGTATGAGCAAAAATCTAGACAAGATAAAGAGATCCATAGACCTGCCACAGTGGCAACCGAAACGTCAGAAACTGGCACTGTAACTGAGCCATAAAGAACCCTTACAACAGCCACTGTAGCTACTCAGACTTCAGACTGCAGCTCCTCCAACCTCCACAACAAGTACTGCAGCTACTCAAACCTCAGAAGTCAACCCTGTAGTTGAGCCAGAGAGCCAACCAGTAATAATATCAATTGCCCATGTACAGCAGAAACACATGAAAAATCAGTCCTCATTGTGAAAGATGATGATGAACTGGGACCATTGAAAGAACCTGAAAAATAGGCAATACCAGAGATTATAACCTGATCCTTGTCCTTGAGGGAGCTGAGAGACTTGAGAAAAGATTTGAGTTGCCTTCTAGGGGAGCACATCACCACCTGGCTACTCTGATGCTGGGACAATAGGGCCAGCATCCTGGAATTAGAAGGTAGGGAGGCCAAGCAGCTGGTATCCCTGTCCAGAGAAGGAGGCATTGACAAGGCAATTGGAAAGAGGTCCCAAGCCCTCAGCCTCTGGAGGTGACTTCTGTCAAGTGTAAGGGAAAGGTACCCATTCAATGAAGATGTTGTCTGTCAGTCAGACAAGTGGATGACCATGGACGAAGGTATTCAGTATATGATGGAGTTAGCTGTGCAAGAAATTATTTACTATGATCCTGATGATCTGTAGCTGCCCACTGATCCTGAAAAAGTCCAGTGTTCCCAAAACATATGACATAAGCTTGTGCAGAGCACAACAATGTCTTATATCGACTCACTGGCCTTAATAGACTGGGGAAAGGAAGATATTCCAACAGTGGACAAGGTGACTGGCTGACTCAGTCTATTTGAAAAAAAGCCTTTCTTCCTCCCTCATCTCATCTGTGGAGAAGTTGTCTTAAGTGGTCAGGCAACTCAAAGAGGACAGGTCCTACTGCCCACCTGTACAGACCACAATTTAGGCTATCAGAAGTAGGTGTCCCCCTCTTCCAGAAAAAGTGCACCCCATGAAGCACCTTGTGGTTCTATCTCCATGACCACAGCAAAGACATGAGGAGGTGGGAGCGGAAGTCCATCTCAGACCTCCAAGCCCAAGGAAATTAGCTGCAAGGAAAAACAATTATAAAGAGAGATTCCTCCAGGAAGAATGCTGCCTCAGTTTCCGGTAGACAGCCCACCAGACTGTGTGGTTGAAATTGTACCTGTGATCCTCTTGAAGGGACTTCTATGTCTTTCTTGCAAGAACTAAACAGCAAATACAATGAGCAAGACTAGAGGGGCCCTGCCTCCAGCCAGGCGGAGGAAAGAAACTACCAAATTTATTGGACTGTGTGAATCCAATGGCCTGGTACATGAGATCCACAGAAGTACCAAGTGTTAGTAGACGCTAGTGCCCAATGTACTTTAATACCATTGACCTATGAAGAGTCGGAACCCATCTACATGTCCAGAGTGGCAGGGGGATCCCAGTAGTTGACTCTATTAGAAGTTGAAGTGAGTCTAACTGGGAATGACTGGGAAAAACACCCTATTGTGACTGGCCCAGAGGCTCCGTGCATCCTGTGCATAGACTTCCTCTGAAAAGGGTACTTCAAAGACCCAAAAGGGTACCAGTGGGCTTTTGGAACAGCTGCCTTAGAGATAGAAGAAACTGAACAACTGTCTCTTCTGCCTGGACTGTCAGAAGACCATTCTGTTGTGGGGCTGCTAAAGGTCGAAGAACAGTGTGTACCAATTGCTACCATGACGGTGCACAGAAAACAGCATCATACCAACAGAGATTCCCCGACTTCCTTTCAGAAACTGATTCATCAATTGGAGAGTCAAAGAGCGATTGGTAGAACCTGCTCACCCTTCAACAATCCAGTTTGGACAGTGCTGAAGTCCCATGGAGAGTGGTGGCTGACAGTGGATTATCGTGGCCTAAATGAAGTCACGTCACCCATGAGTGCTGCTGTGATGGACATCCTAAAACTCCATTACAAACTGGAGTCAAAAGCAGTCAAGTGGTATGGCACAATTGACATTGCAAATGCTTTCTTTCCAATTCCTTTAGTGGCTGAGAGAATGCCGCAGTTCGCTTTCATTTGGAAGGGAATCCAGTACACCTGGAATTGACTGCCCTAGGAGTCGAAATACCATCTGCCATGGGATAATCCAGACTCTGTTAGAACAGGGTGAAGCCCCAGAGTATCTGCAGTATATTGACATCATTGTATGGGGCAACAAGCAGAGGAAGTTTTTGAGAAAGAGAAAAATATAATCCAAATTCTGTTGAAAGCTGATTTTGCTATCAAGCAAAATAAGGTCAAGGGACCTGCTCAGGAGATACATTTTTTAGGAATAAAATTGCAGGATGGGCGTTGTCAGATCCCAATGGATGTTATCAATAAAACAGCATCTATGTCTCCACCAACCAATGAAAAGCAGACACAAGCTTTCCTAGGCATCATTGGTTTCTGGTGAATGTATGTCCTAAACTGCAGTCTCATAGTCAGCCCTCTCCACCATATAACTTGGAGGAAGAACAGTTTTCAATGGGGTCCTGAGCAGCACAAGGCTTTGAACAGATCAAACAGAAGACAGTCGATGAAGTAGCCCTTGGTCCCATCTGGACAGAGCCAGATGTAAAGAACGTGCTCTACACCACAGCTGGGGAGAAGGGCCCTACCTGAGGTCTCTGGCAGAAAGCACCATGGGAGACTTGAGCCCAAGTGGATCGTGGAGTTGGGGCTACAGAGGGTCCAAGGCCCATTACACTCCCACAGAAAAGGAAACACTGGCAGGACATGAAGGGGTTTGACCCGCTTATCAGAACCGAGGCCCAACTCCTCCTGGCGCCCTGACTGCTGGTGCTGGGCTGGATGTTCAAAGGGAAGGCCACTTCTACGCACTATGTCACCAATGCTACGTGGAGCAAGTGGGTTACACTTAGCATAAAGAGGGGCCTCAAATAGGAAACCCCAATTACCCAGGGATTCTGGAAGTCATCACAGACTGGCCAGAAGGCAAAGATTTTGGAATAACACCAGAGGAGGAGGGAACACATTCTGAAGAGGCCCCACTGTACAGTGAACTTCCAGAAAATGAGAAAAGTATGACCTGTTCAATTATTGGTCCTGTTGAATTGTTGGTAAACACTGGAGGCTGAACTATGGAGTCCTACACAAGTTGCAGAAGCTGGAAGGAAAGTATGAATCCAGTCAGTTTGCAGAGGTAAAAGCCATCCAGCTGACCTTAAATATTGCCAAACAAGAAAAATGGCCAAAATTGCACCACTATACTGACTCCTGGATGGTGGCCAATGCTGTGTGGGGGTGACTGCAGCAATGGAAAGAAAGCAACTAACAGCACAGAGGCAAACCCATCTGGGCTGCTCCATTGTGGCAAGACATTTCTGACCAGTTAGAGTACCTAACTCTAAAAGTACATCAGGTAGATGCCCACATACCCAAGAGCTGAGCCACTGACGAACATCAAAACAACCAGCAGGTTGATCAGGCTGCTAAGATTGAACTAGCTCCAGGAGACCTTGATTGGCAATGTAAGGGCGAATAATTTATAGCCCTCAGGGCCCATGACACCTCAGGCCATCAAGGAAGAGATGCCACATGTAGGCGGGCTTGTGATCGAGGGGTGGATTTGACCATGGATGCTATCTCACAGGTTATCCATGACTGTGAAGCATGTCCCTCAGTCAAGCAAGCCAAGTGGTTAAAGCCTCTGTGGTATGGAGGACAATGGCTGAAATATGAATATGGAGACGCTTGACAGACTGATCACATCTCTTCCAGTATGTGTTTATAATGATAGAAGCAACCACTGGCTGGCTAGCAACTTATCCTGTGCCCCATGCCACCACCTGGAACACCATCCTGGATCTTGAGAAGCAAGTCCTCTGGCAACATGGCACTCCAGAAAGAATTGAGTCAGACAATGGAATCCATTTCTGGAATAATCTCATAGACACCTGGGCCAAAGAACACAGCATCGAATGAGTATATCATATACCCTACCATGCACCAGCCTCCAGGAAAATGGAGAGGCTGTTAAAAACTACACTAAAAGTAATGGGTGGTGGAACCCTGAAAAAACTGGGATATGCATTTAGCCAAAGCCACACATCTAGTTATTTCCAAACAGTCTAGCAATTGAGTTGGCCCTGCCCAATCAAAACTCCCACATACTGTATAAGGAGATAAAGTCCTTGTAGTGCACATGGACAACCTGTTGGGGAAGACAGGCTGGATTATTCCTGCTCCAGGCAAAGGCAAACCCATTCATGGCATTGCTTTTGCTCAGCAAGCTGGGTGCACTTGGTGGATGATGTGAAAGGATGGGGAAGTCCAGTGTGTACCCCAAAGGTATTTAATTCTAGGTGAGGACAGCTGCTAAACTATCGGTGTATAACAAAATCAGTCCAGGGCAGATGGTCTAAATAACTGATAAATGATGTTATGAACCTCCCAAGTACTCTGAAAATGTTAGATCTGGGCATGATGTAGATGGTATGGAAAAACAGGTGGATAATGTCCTGGTTCTGGCCAGGCCAGAGTAACCCTCCCAAAGCAGCCAGCTCAGGTGAGCTGAGTTAGCCCAAGGCTGCTTCCACACCACCTGACATCACTCTCCCATAAAAGGGGCAGGTTAGGGAGTAGCACTCCTGGGAACCTCCAGGGCAGTCTAAGCCTGGCTGAGGGTTGGTCCTTATATCCTGTTATCTTTGGGTTGGTCAGGTACTCTGTGTTATCACCAGGTGTGAGTGTAATTTGCTTCAGGCTGTACATTTTCCCCTTTAATAGTGATTTTGTCTGTAAACTGTCCTTATGAGAAACCATTGAGGCTCTATCTGTTTCTCCTCCAGGAGTGAGTGGCCTGTGGTGCTCAGCCACTGCTTGGGGCTGAACCACCATAGTAATTTGCTTACAACAGTCTGAAGTCTTGTTTTTTTAAAATATTCATATATACAGTTGTCCTGGGTTCAGCCCAGCAGCAGGCTATGTTAGCCCTGAGAGTATTCCATACCAATTGCATCATGATCAGGCAGGCTGCCCCCCACCCTGCAGGGGCGACTCCGGACCCAGGCACAGGAGGTTCCGGTCTGGGCAGGCGCAGTGCCAGTTCTGGGGGCGACTCCGGACCCATCAGAAACTGCTCTGGGCACGGGAAGTCCCGGTCTGAGCAGGCGTGTGGGAGTTCCGGCTTCTCTCTCGCTCTCTCTCTCTCTTGGATCGGCGTGGCAGAAGGTGGTGAGGGGGGTGCTCTGGGGTGCCAGGCTCGGGGAGTGCTGCGTTCGGGGCTCTGAATCTGAATCGGTTCGGGCACGGCTCAAATGACATAGTGGGGTGAGAGGTTTGCACTGTATATAATAGCACTGTAGTTAGTTGTTTTCATACCTTTCCCTGTTGTTTAGTAAACTATCCTTATCCCAACCCGAGGGCCTTTGGGTTTTTTTTTTCCCTCTGGCTCAGCAGCTCTTCAGTTAGCTCCATTCACCCATCCTCCACCTCTTAAAGAGGTAGGGGGGCTTCTTTGTCTGACCTTTGTGGCCCCAGCTTTCCGCTGAGGTATAAACCACAACAACAGTACATACACAATACTGCAAAATTAAGAAGGCCAGAGTTTGACGTGTCTAGTGTGCTTTGTCTGATTATGCTTTCCATTACCAGACATAAACCAGTGTGAATGCAAGGCCCTGATAATACTTGAGCATTGCTAAAAGCCCAGTCTACTATGCAGGAATCAGAGGTGGGTTTTATTAGCCCGACTTCACTCCTGAGCTAACTCTGCATAAGATTTCCAATTTGGAGCCTGTATAGAGCAAACCCATATCTTCCAGATACAGATCATATGGAGATAGCCTTAGAATGTTACCTTAAAGGAGGAAACATGACAAATTAAATCAAACAACAATAAAATTATATTTAACATAGAATCTTATCCCAGAGTGATCACACAAATAGTCAGCTCAGAAGTTCTATCTCACAGCAAAGGGGTTCTTCTAAGAAATTACCTCAATCAACTTCAGGGCAGGCATATCCAGTCACATTTTCGTTGAAAAGTCAATTTGAAAAAGCAGGTTTATTTCCAGATCCTTGGAAAAGAGAATTGTATCTGTCTTTGAGTTTGGAAGCAGGGATGACCACAACCATCTCTAGCTCATATGCTTTGATGGATACCTTTTATGTCATTTGCTCATAAAACTCAATACCTAGATTAAGATTAAGAAACTAAGGTACTTTCCCAGTAATAATTTTGGGCGAAGAAGGTGGATAGCTTTCAGATAGAGACAAGAAATATCTGTGGTCCATGACCATATCTTCTCGATTTGTTCCTCAGTTTCATTTAAGTCATCATGGAAATATTGAAAGTGATCAGATGATGGGATTTCACAGCAATTCATGATCATCCCCTGATGAATTATTACCAACAGTAGCATATCAGAACATGCAAAACTTTGTGGAAATAGTACCTTTTTTCTGTTAAAGATACATCTTGCAGATCTTGAATACAAAGAAAACCAGATGACTTCACTACTTAGAGATGTATCATTTCTCTTTGGTTTTAAGGTTTTCTGTCTATTACACTTTCAGAGAATGAATAAGGTTATCTAGAGGAGACGTAAATTATCTTACAGCAAAGTAATTTTGTGATAGTAAGACCTTTTCAGTAAAATTTGCCTTTCACTTTTTGAGTCTGTGTTGACAGTCAGTGGTGAGTAGTAGCCTTCAGTGTTGTAGCCCTTTACATTAAAAAATATGTAACATACTTGCAATCACATGGCATTCAAAATATTATCTTCTTACAGACCTTTTGAAAGATTTACTATTGTTTCTTCAATATTATTTAATTTTTGTTTGCAAGCCTATCTGTAGACAGAGACCACAGTGGCTCGAGAGAGATAGTTATAAGAACACAGAAACTTCTAATCCAAAAAGCTTTCAATCAAGCTGTGAAGAGAGGGAAATTACAAAGGAGCACTACAAGAAGATTTAGATCAAACTCTTTCATTTGACACTATTCCTCTTCTTGACTTTCCCAAACCTGAGATCAGAGGCTTATTATATTGCTTAGAGGAATCCTTTATAAGGAAAAGTATAGTAATTTTTCGCCCATTTAAAAAGTCATCCTATGTTTGCCATTTTCCTGAAATCGTAAGTCCCAATGTCTGCACTACTGTGGCTGTGTAAACAGAGCAGTCATGCAACATCCCAATTTTCCCTCAAATCCCACAAGACATCAATGAATGCTAAGGAAAATTCTGTAGTGATCCTACTGCAGTATCTTTGGACCGCATACTCTGCCATGTAGTTTATCACAAGCTTGCCAAGCACAAGACATCACAAGATTGTCCAGCTTTCTGCCACTGAACAAAATTGCCATGAAGACTAGGATGCCTCTTCTGCCTTCATGTGCAAGTAGTAAAGAATTTGCTAAGAATATTCATTCCATTATTTTTCATGTAGTAGTTTATGGTAGCCTATGAAAGGCTTGAGACTAAAATATTTGAGGAATACCCAGGGCTTGCTAAAGTAAATGTAGGACAGGGGCACATTTATAGAACCATACTACAGCACTTGCATCCTGTAACAGAATCCTGAAGACAGCCCTATCAAATATCTGTTGTTTTCAAGTGTCCTGAGTGGGTCTAATATTTTGTAAAGAAATTAAAAAACAAGCACAGCAATTCACCTCAGGAACTCAATTGCAATTTCCGTGAACTCTTCTCTTTAAAGTGAATTTAATGCACATTGAAAAGTACTGGATTGACAGGGAACAAGCATCTTGCAGAGAACAATTTTATTTCTATTCAAACAGTTTGGTTTTGGTATTAGAAAATCTCCTGTCACACATTGTTTTAATTCACAAGAAATTACCAAATGAGGAAATGATGAATTCTTTCAATGTTAGCCAGGATTCTATTTACCAAAAAAATTTAGAGGGAGAGAAAAAAAAAAAGGGGGAGATTCACGATGCTATTGTCATTTTACTTTCAATTTATCAGTGATTGTGTCATGAAATGAAGTAATATAAATGATAATAATGTGTTGTTATGACTCTGTATGTCATTTGCATTATGTGACATTCTGAATTTTTCAATTCAAGTGTTTAGAACAGAAAGTGTTGTCTTTGTTCATGTATTGGCAAGTACCTGCTGGCTGAGTTCCCTGTAAAAACACTTCTTTTGGCATATCTTCAGTTAAAATTATTCACTCATTTACTAGAAATGGTGCCTTCAAACCTATATAATTGTGGGTATGTAGCCACACGTTAAGACCTATTCATAAGCATACTGTATAGGTTCAGGTGTACCTGAAAGCCCACAGATGAACCAGTACTATACACATTAATATATTCTGCATTGTGTGTGTTCATAAATACAGGGTTTCTGATGGCGAGAAGGACAGCATACTTCATTTTCATGAGTTAGGAATGACTGCATAACTCACAGGTGGCAGAGCAAAGCAAAGCCACTAATGGATTCTGTACAGTCATCCCTACTGGATGAAAATAAAATTCCATTACACTGTCCACCATCACATTTATTTATACCATATCAGAGACTTATGTCTACAGAGTAACTAAACTTTTTGTTACCCTTCCTTGAAGAAATTAATACCATTGAAGAAATAAAAAGATATATTGCTGGGTTTTATTTCCCACTGGCAGGGTCTAAATATGTATTTCATACAAGTAAACACACACATACACACACATTAATAATGTGGTGTTTTTCCTAGTCCATTTCTGAGAGCTACTGGAATGAGTTCATCTGTCCCCTAGATATGATGGAATTTTTGCTCCTTAGATTTATACATCTGGGGTTTTACATCTTTTCATTCTCTGAATGTGATTCGGGACATACTGTGGTGTAAGAGCCACTCCCGAAAAAACAACACATGCAATGAGCTTATAATGAAACAGAATTAGACCTTTGTCCCTGATTCAGTTGTAGAGGCATAGTTAACACCTTTTCCGTCTAAAGGACAATAAAAGGTAACAGTAATAATTTAGCCAAGCCTGAGACACATACTTCAGCTGGAAATAGCTCCATCTTTAATTGCTGGCAACAAATGGCTATGAATACAGTAGCAATCAAAACGGGTGAGGAAAAGCCAACTCTATGCAATGTTGTGGAATAGTAATATGCAGTAAGTTGCATGTAGAGATAGAGAAAAAAGTTAAGCTGTATCACTATAAAGCTCTACTATCTGTGCACCTCTGCTGTTGTCCTTTCAAACTGACTGTCCTATTAGCTGCATTAGCAACAATGCAAAGCAAAAGCACCTTTTCCATTTCTAAAACTTCCATACCTATCCGATCTTATGGTGACTACCCAGATGCTTTTCATTTAAACAGAATGCATGATGTCCTTTAGAAGCTAGTCGTAACCATTCCAGGAAGTGCCATAAAGTACCATTACCTTGGCTAAGTAGATTTTGAAGGATTTAGGTAGTATCTCAACCAAGACTTTTTACCAATTGTTACAGTTGAAAAAGAGATTGATGATAAATGAGCACGGAGGAGACAGAAGCCCCGGTTCAGTTTAAAGAAGCCAAACTGCAGTTCTTACCATGGGGTTATTTGGATTTTGTTCTGGTTTGTTGTTTTCACAGAATCACAGAAACACAGATGGAGCACAGGAAGTTCCGCACCAACATGCAGAAGAACTTTTTCACAGTGAGGGTGACAGAGCCCTGGGACAGGCTGCCCGGGGGATTGTGGAGTCTCCTTCTCTGGAAATATTCAAGACCTGTCTGGATGCCTATCTGTGCAGTATGAGCTAGGGAGCCTGCTTTAGCAGGGGGGTTGGACCTGATGATCTCTGGAGGTCCCTTGGTTTCTGGTTGGTTTTTTATAACATGAGCAGAAAAATAAAGCATCCAGCTCTTTAAAACATCTCTTCCCATTCTGTCTTAAACATTTTTTTTCAAGTTAAACAATCATGTTAAATGTAAAGGTCTTGGTGCTTATAGCCAAGAACTGCATATGCAGTCTTAAAAGCCATTCAATTGGACAGCACTGTATAGCAAGATGCACATCCAGGATTTCAAAATCTTACCACAGTAACTAACATGTCATTGCTGATCCTCTCAAATCAAACAACTGCATTGGTGAAATAACTTTTAAATTGTTGCCTGCTTGGATAGGTGTTCTGCAGCTCACTGAAACACTGGCTAGACAACTCTTTCAGTTAGTCACATGATTTCCTTTCTCGAAAGAGAAAAGCTAAAGTGCGATAGTGTCCACAAGTATGCTGACTTCAGTGGGTTGCTCAGTATTTGTATCAACATAAAAGAGAACAAAATGTCTCAAGCTCTACACAATGATTTTGGACAATATGAAGAAAACCTCTTTAGCTTTCACAGCGGAATAAAGCTGCGTATAACCTGGTTACTAATAATCTCACCAACATGGGAAGACACAGACTACTACTGTGAATTTTTCTGTCTTTTTTGGCATGAATTGCTCAATATATTTAATCCCATAGCCCACTCAGGGAGGATGCATCCTTTAAAATTTTTGCCACCTCTTATATATTAAAAAAAATCCCAAAACCAAAATCCAAAACCAAAAAACCCCTAAACCATGCTGCACAGAAGCATGTATGAAACATTATCTTTCGCACAGCTCTGGAAACTGCAAATCAAATACTTGAGAGCTGATGCTACATTTTATATCAAAGATTTCTGATGCAATTTTGAAGTACTGTTGCAACTACAGAAGTTCTAGTGGCAGTGTTTGAGCATTTTTCTTGAGCCTGGAGTGACAAGGCTCAGTGACATGGACAAGTTGGTGACATGGACAAGTTGGTTCTCTGCCTTCTTATCTAACAGACATAGAAAGCAGCTTTCAGTATTCCAGAATATTCAAGTGAGGGAATGAAGTCTAGCATAAAAAAATTACCCTTTTGCTTCTCCTTCTTGACTTTACATTTTTTCTTTCTTTTTTTCTTTTTTTTTTTTCTTTTTTCCTTTTTTTTTCTGTGTCAAGTAACAATTTGGTTTGCAGAAATAGGCTGGTTTAATAAAACTGGTCTTCTTCCTTCTACTAAAAGTTTACCTGCGAGAGCCCCGAACATAATAAAATCAGATTATGAAGGCAATCATATTTACTTGTAATAAATCAAATCTCACAGACATCAGTTAAGTCTCCCTTACTGCACTGGGACAATATCGCGCATGCATACATCAATACCTGAGGTGTCAGAAATATATTTCATAAGTTCAGAAAAATTGCATACACACTTGCAGCACCATTATAAGCAGTGAATTTGTAATGTGAACATTATGATGTATAAAGTGGCTTTGTTCCTACATTTAATAAGCACCACATGTCAAGCTCACAAACATAATGGAATTTGCTGGTGATTTCTTACCATTAGATGTAGGTTATTGTTTTCAGGAAGAGAACTTTTCCACACTTTATCAACAGTATCCAATTTTAAGAAGCCATCTTCTTTCTCTCCTATGAATGCAGCAGATTCTTTAGATTAGTGAAATAAAATAAAATCCCAGCCAGTGGGATACTCAATTTAAGTTGAACTGAAGTAAGCGCAAGGCAATTCCAGTTGCAAGGGAAAATGTTTCCTTTGGACTACCTCTGCAAAATATATGTCTTCATTATTCTAATTCTAGTATAGGTTAGGATGTCAGAGATTTAAAAAAAATATTTTTGCAAATCCCCAAAATTTTGGGTTGCAGAGAGGTATTTTTCTTAAACAACTCTAGGCCTCACCTAAGGTACACTGCTCCAGCCCACCTTAAGAGCTACAGTATAACCCTCACACACACGAAGAGGTATTTTCAGTTTTCTTCACCTAGTAAGGTCCAGTGACACAACACAGATATTTTCAGTCTGAATAACAGAAAAGAATTTTCTAATTTTTTTTTAGATATTGATAGATATGGATTTTCTTTTCAGAGATTTATTTTCTTTTAGATACTGATAAAATGAGAAAACTTAGAGTTGATGGTGATCCAGGAAGCCCCCAGAACTGGAACACATGCAAGGTTCTAGTAGCCTGGTGACAGCACAGAAGTTTTCAGTAGCTCCAGAGTAACAACTGGAAAAACAAGCCAGGAACAGCAGAAAGGGGTGGGATTACCAAAACATCCTGAGAGATGGCTGATCCAGCAACTCATTTTGCTGTTTTCTGTCAGTGAATGATTGTATGTAAGAAGAAGAAAACGTACAAGAATTATATGTGTTTTCTGTTTTCTTTACAGCTTTATGTTTTCTGTACAGTTTTTTTCTTTCTTGGGGCTCAGGAAGTTTTCTTGGCTCAAGTAGGTGGGTGTTGCAGTTTTGCCCCAGCTGAGAGCCGAGCACCACGCAGTCACTTGTTCTTTTAAAAAGAAAAGGGAGGGAGCGGGGAGGGGGAAAGGAAAGAAAACCCAAACCCAAGAAACCAAAACCCTGCGAGTTGGGATAAGGATAGTTTACTAGAATAGCAGAAAGATAGGTATAGCAATGATAACAGGACTTTAGAGCAAAAAATATATGAAACTGGTGATACACAATGCAGTTTCTCACTGAACCACACAGCTCTGGCCATGCAGCCCAGAGCTGTCCTGACAAACCAGACCATACCCAAAAAAACAGACATCCTGGAGCCATCTGCTCCTCCTCCCTCCAGACCCCCTTTATACTGAACATGATGTAATTGGTATGGAATAAACCCTTTGGCCAGTTTGGGTCACCTGTCCTGGCTGTGTCCCCTTCACTTCTCATTAGTAGGGAAATATGAACACCTAAAAAGTCCTTGATTGCTGACAACAACTAGAGACATCAGGGTGTTATCAGCACTGCTCCCATCCTGACTCCCAAACATGGCATTCCATCTGCTATTAGAAAAGAAATTAACTCCATCCTAGCCGAAATCAGGACAGTGGGTGTAATTTCTGGCCCCGTGCTGTTGAATATGGTTTAGTCCATGAAATAAAGAAAGGGACTGTGTGTCTGCATTGATAGGAATTCTACCTTTTCATGTGTTACTGTTCATGCATTCATTAAAATTCTACCTATTGACCTTTAGAATAAATACACCAGAGTCTGGATCAGAGATTCAGCTGAAGAAACTCTCACGATTTGAATTTCTCTCTGACAATTTGTATTAAATATTTTTTGTTTGGATCAGGATAATCTCTGACTGAGAGTCTGACTGAACTTACCTGATTGTCTTGCAGTGAGGGTCATTAAGTAAGAAGGCTTTTTTTTTTTTTGCTGTCAATAAACAATAGAAAGAGAATACAGGAATCATGTTACGTTTAGGAGGGGCAATGAAATCTTTCACTTTCCAATGATTTTCCATTATCTTGTGTAATGCAGACCTCTGTAAACTGGGGATCTCAAAAGAACATTGTCAAATTTAGTAAATATTTTCTGTGTTTCACATAGGCTTCACTGAAACTTTTACATTTGCAGACAGATCAAGGTCAAGCAACTCCAGAAGGAGTCAACAGCAGAGCAAGGAATAAAATGTTCCAGTATGTTTTTGTGGATGTTTCTCAGCATATAGCTGTGGAAATCCTGGAAGATGTATTTGTCACTGTCGTTACTTTCATATCTCCAAATGCTGAGGAAAATTAAAGTGCTTTAATTGTCCATGTATATTATGTCCAGCAGTATAAAGGAGCAGGAGACCTGACTCTTTCCTGTTGTACAGTTAAAGCAATCCTTGATTCCTTTGCATTTCTTATCACCTGCCCATGTGTTTGCATTACACAAGTGCAGACAGTGGAGGATCAAACCGTCTGAGCAACAAAAAATGAAGGCTAGAAAACTGTTTTGTTTTTTTTTTTTAATCTGCAATACCTCATCTCCTTACCACAGCCTTTTCCCTTATCCACACATCTTCATGTTAGTTCTGCCACTCACAACCCAGCTGAGACAGTCTGATATGTTAAAGCCAGATATTCCTTGTTCCAGCTGAAGGTTGGATAGACTGCAGTTGGAAAGTATGACTATAGTCTACGTAGATAAAGATAGTCTATGTAAAATAGATAAAGATAAAGATAGTCAGTGTAAATAAAGATAAAGATAGTCTATGTAAATAGATAAAGTATCTATGGCTAACTTGTGTGACAGTAGCAACAGTAAGATTAGTTTCCAATGCATGTTGTACTAATTTGCCTGGAACCCAGACTGCTACTTCAGGCAACTAACACACAGGCAAGACCTTATTTGAGTTATCTTGAGCACAGACAAGAAGTCAATTAAAGATAGGACTGTATTTACAACTTCAAAAGTAATTCCATGGAATACACTGTAGACTCATCATTTCAGGTCAGCACTTGATGTGGGCAACCTGATGATAGAATTGACTAGCATAGGAGCTGAAAATGGAAAGAAAGGATGCAATTGAAGAGCCTGGAACTGATACTCAAAGATGACCAAAATAATTTAAAGATCATTTGATAACTCAGACCCAAAATTAATTGCTAGTGCAGTTTAGTGTCTAGAAAAGTATTATTCTAACAGAAAATAATGAACCCATCTGCAATAAACATTCTTTGAAACTTGTTTCTTTTCTTCATTATGAATAATACAATGCAACTAGTACATTTAGAGGAAGAATTCTTGTCTGCTTTCTGTCCATTTAATTACTGCCCATTAGAAATATTTTACTGGGGAGAAAGCAATTTACAATATTTGAATATCAAATTATGAACATCTTGAACAATGAACTGTGGAAACAACTTCCCTTGAACTCTGAGGTAAGAATGTCTTTAATGTGTTCGTATATAAAAAAAAATCCCATAGACTCTATTCCTACCAGGTGACATGGGCTATAATTATTTAAAAAGAAAAAAGGAGGCTGCAGACAGTTGGGCACTGAATTTTTTGCTCATTTTATAATGGGAACAAAGACAGTAGAGTGAGCTGTTTTCGTACGTTGGAAGTGCTGTTTTACATTCCCTTAATAAGACCATTCATAGTGTTGTAAACTTTATTCAATGTTGTGACTTACTCTCAAGCAAGTTTACTCTGTAGTGTTTGTGTGTCTCCCAGCAGAGCTCATAAGATCAAATTTAATCAGTATAGGTTCATATTGCCAATGACTTCTCATTTTGTTTTTGTTTCCCTTCTCCATATGAAATTGCCTGAGGGTACTTACAGCTCTGTTCTCTATCAATTTTTTTTATTTTTTCCCTGAGTAACATTAAAGCAATCCATTATTTAAAAGAATTGGTAAACTTTATTCCTAGAAAGACATTATCTCTACACCCAACTTGCTCTCATTTAAGTCAGGCCCAGGTTTCACAGGTATTTGTTTAAGGTAACATTTGTCAATCCATGTTCTGTGTCCACTGCCTAGCTGTTTTTTCAGCTACAATTCCCTCTCCAGTCCACTTCAGTTGCCCCAGGACAATGTTTGCACAGTCTGGCATAAGGGAAGAAAGCATGGTTTTGGATGACCCTGAGAATTATCTTGTGTTTGACTCATCATTTCCCCAGTTAGATACACCATTCTTGCAGGAAATACACCAGCACAAGTGAGATAGGGAGTAGAGGGGCAGTGTACCTAAATCACACTTGTCACTGACAGGGGCGTTCAGGAATCATCTCATCAAAAATAACATCACTGTTTAAAACTGACAAACATGAAAGGACATGCCACTTTGGTATCTACAGTCCTTGTTCATGTAATGAATCTGGACAAAACACAGGAAGAGACAAAACACATGAAAATACCCCAGATTCTGCTTTGAAGCATATAGTAGATCACATCCCCAGCACTATAAAAAGACAAAAAAGTAGAAACAATGAAAATAAAATAAAGCCCAAACTACTTTTACAAGCAGGTCTTGTTCCCTTGATTTGTAGAAACTGATAAACTTCAGAACACCCCTCGGAAGTATTATACATCTAAAACTACATACAACATTTTAAGTAAAATTTGGAAATTTTGGTAAAAGTTCACATTTTAAAAAACAAACATTCTTCTGCAAGTCATTCAAAAATAAACCCCATTAGATCTTAAAATTTTAGCATTTTAATTTTGGGCTTAGTAAGGTAAATATTTTTGATTAAAACTATTTTCAGTATGTCTTAAAAATATTTAAGCTTTTTAAAAAATTAAATTTTTTTCAACATTCCCTTCAACATCATAGGGTATATTTAAAGCTTCAAAATCTAGGTGAAACAGGTAAAGAAGCCTTTTAAGATCTGCAGTTTTAGGTCTATAGCTTCTTGAAACTCTGACTTAATTAGTTCATTATCTTAAAAGAGTACCAAAGCTTTTGTTATTATTACCATATGGATTTTACAAATGAAGACTCAAGATACGTGGAAACTAGAGGTAAAATGATCAAAGTGTCCATCAGTATGGTGTAACTGACTTGAAACAGAATGGCTTGCTTTTCCACAGTGCACAGTTTTGACAAAAGGCAGGTTCCATTGATTTCTGTTGCAGATGTGAGCGCTCAGCATTTCTACAAATCAGGATCTAGGAATCTTAAATTAGTATCAGAAAATGAGGCGCATACTCAATTAACCCCTTGGAGAAACTGCAATTTAAAAATCTTGCCCAAGATCACACACAAACTTAGTGGGAGAAACGCAGAGTAAGGTATTCCCTGTAGGACAGCCTTCCCTCTCTACAGGACCATCTTTTCTTTCTTTTCAAAACTTTGCATAATTCATCTTCAGATGATGTCACCTCTCATACAGAAGCCTGGTTTATCCTCAGGAGGACTAAAAAAGGAGGCAAGTGTCTTTTGATAGGAAAAATATTTTACAGTTGTGTGGTGAACTTTTTCTCTGGCTCTTCTTAAGTTCTTCACACTTTGTTTTTACAACTTCAGAAGACTATGCTGAATATAACAAACAATGGAAAACATTGGTTCCATAATGTGGAAATTTATCTTCCTACGTGGTCACCGTCAGTACAGAGGTCCTGTGATTTGAAAATATTTTTAGCTCCCACTTTCATACCTTAGAAATTCATATATTGGCCTTGTTAACATGGTCTCTGAGTATCTTCCAGCAGAAGAATGCCACACGGATTATTCCTTCAGTAACTCCCCAGATATATGACAGACCTTGTTTTAGTGAGATCTTCTTTTCTGTTATGACTTTTGTACATAATATTAGAAGCAAGTTCAATCCCATTTATCCTGCTTCTGGAGAAAAGGACAACATTGAGAGCTGCGGGGATCTCTAGATTCTGGCCAGTGCCTTAAGGGAAAAGACATTATATGGTAAAATAATTAAAAACATATCAGAATACATTTCCATTAATTTATTTCAGAAGCTAGAAACTTTATAATTTCTCACCCTTTGAGAACCTGATTTTCAAATGTGTTGTCATAGTTTTATTAGTAGAACAATTTCCTGAGTAAAAAAAACCCAACAAACCACACAGAAAACCAAAACCCAAAACAATTTCCCAAGAATTATTAATATGAAACCACCCTGATCTCTCAAGTAAAAATTTTAGATACTCAGTTTGGATTTCTGCTACTTAAAGTTATGAGATGAAGACGATCATGGAAGTTTGGTCACTGTGGTTGGGGAAACAAAGCTTGACCTTGTGATTAAACAATACAGAAACACAGAATGTTTAGAAAATGAATTGTCAGCAAAGATGAGCATAGTGGTTTCATTCTGATTAACCAACAGGTGTCTAGTCTGTAATAAGAGTTCAGGCAAGACATATAATAGGATTAGATGAAAGTCCTCTGAAAATTTAGATGTTTAACCTTGCATTGAAATCGGTGTTTTTTCTTTTTTCTTTTTTCTTATATATATATATATATATATATATATATATATAAAATATATGTATAAACCCTAAATAATTCTGTTTGCAGGAATTGTCTGGAAAAACCTCTCTGTCATCTTACGAGAAGACTCCCACTCCTTCAGAGTCATGGGTATTACTTCTCCAGATTTGCTGGGTTTAGTAAAGAAGTTGGGAAAATTCTGTAATCATATGTCATGAGAAAGATACATTGTTCACCTTGAAG
Organism: Laterallus jamaicensis coturniculus; assembly: GCA_022605575.1. Classification (NCBI taxonomy): domain Eukaryota; kingdom Metazoa; phylum Chordata; class Aves; order Gruiformes; family Rallidae; genus Laterallus; species Laterallus jamaicensis. The sequence continues at coordinate 5,906,357 of JAKCOX010000010.1, forward strand.
CTGTGTTTCCCCATGAAGCAGATTTGAAGCCTGTCATAGTGGGTGCTGGTGGGAAGGTGTTTCTTTAGCCTACATTAGTAGTTTTTTTATTAGTAGTTTCTTTATTACTAGTTTGGTCATGTCACATTCAGGTCATACATGAAGCTCTGTCCTCGAAAGCTGGTGTTATGGAGGGATGCTGTTTTATCTCTCTTATGTACAATATTCACATTTAAAAATGATCCAAGTCCCCAAATATCCTTAAAAATATTTCCAACGCTCTAGTGATTTCTCTGTCAATATATATTTATATGTGTTGGCAGCTGTTTTCTGCTTGGTCTAATGATTCAAAGGAAATCCCAAAATACTAAAGTTATCTGCTTAAAAAGGCTTGTCGCCATGGGCTGATAGTTTCTTACTTTGTGCAGAAGTTCATCATTATTCCTTATTGTAGCCAGGAAAAGGAAAAACATCCAAAATTTCCTCTGTGCCTTCTGGAATCAAGCCACATGCGCCAAGAATGTAAAGAAATTCCATCTAGCCAAAGCTAGTTCAAACAAACAAACAAAAAGACAGTTAGGCATATTGTGCAAAGGGAGGAAAGGCCTGAAGGCATTTCGCATCAGCACAGTGTAAAAGGTCTTCAAAACTAATTGCTCAAAATGTTAGAAAAGCCTACTGATCAAAAGACTGCTTAGGTACGCCAAAATACTGGAAATACACTGACATGGGTGGCCTGAAGTTGTAAAATATCACAAAATGCATGCAAAGGAACTCTGCTTGAAAAATTGATAAACTGGCATGTCCTTGTAGACATAGTTTCTGTGATAAACAGATACAGGGATATCATTTGGGGAAAGGTTTTACTGTGAGGGGTGTTATACTGGAGTTAGATACCAGTAGGTTGACTAAACGTGAGATCATTTTGCCAGAGAAGCAGCCTAGCATTTTTACCTCCACTGCTATCTCACACAGTAACCCAAATGTTCTCATGATTTAACTTGCTATAGATTTACCTCCATAATAACATAACCAACACTATTGAGCTGTTCAATTAAGGCACATTTATCACACTTCTCTCAAAAGTACACTAATACTTAGCTAAGCCATTGCCACAGATTATTTCTGCAGACCAGATTATAAAAAAAAAGTTAACATAATAAGCACTTGTGTCAACATAAAGATATTCCTTCTTGTGTGACATCCAGCATGCTTCTAAGTTGTGTTAACCTAAGTTCTAGGTTAAGAAGACACAGAACCTCTGTATCATAGTGCCTTCATCATTCTTGCCATTCTTCTCATTCTTGATGTACTGAACTGTCATGTGGGTACTTTTTGCCTTTTTTTATTCTCAGATAATGGGTTTATCAGTGCAGAATGTTGTGCTCCTCATTATATTAATTACTTTGCTCTCCTGAAGGAAGAGAGTACAGATATGTTCTGTAACATGAACATTACAATCTAACTTCAAACCTCTCTAAAATTCTCAGTCAAATCATTTTGACTGATTCCAGTCAAATCATTCACATTTTCATTAAATGGCAAGGCATTTTGTCCTGTTTTCAGTAAAATAAGATTCAGACAGAGTGAGAAATAAAAGCCAGGCCACAAAGCAGAAAAGAAGTAGAAAAAGGCTCAATGGGACATTATAATACACAAGAAAGCAGAAAATGGGGATTTATTTTTTTTTCTGAAAGAGCTCTAATACTGAACCAAATGTTCAGGACCAGGTAAATTCAAGAGGAAACTTGCATGCCTACTCAGCAGAGCTGTGTTTCAAAACCACTTGATCGTACTCTAACCACAGCCAAAATGATTCATATAGGGCTATGTAGGTCAAGGAGGTGACCAAGATATTTTCACTGTTAACATCACTGACAGGCTGCAAAATATTTGACAAGGAACAACAGAAGCTTTAGGAATTCACCAGCACACTACTTTGAAAGAAAATGGCACATAATCCTACATTACACCAACTCATAGAATCATAGAATCATAGAATTGTCTTTGTTGGAAGGGGCCCTCTATATCGTCAAGTCTACTGTGGCCCTTACCTGACAAAACCACCACTGAACATGTCCCTCAGCACCACATCTAACCATTTTTTGAATACTTCCAGGGATGAAGACTCTACCGCTTCCCTGGGCAGTCCATTCCAATGCCTAACAACCCTCTCTGTGAAGTTTTTCCTAATATCCAATCTAAACCTCCCCTAGCATAACTTGACGCCACTTCCTCTTGTTCTATCACTAGTCAGGAGGGAGAAAAGGTCATTCCCCACCTCTCCACAACTGCCTTTCAGGTAGTAAATCTGTGCCAAAGAACTGAAGGGTTGCTTCCTGTTTCTACCCTGAACATTTGTCACCCAGGATAATCAATCCACCCTGTAATTGCTCCAACAAGAACAAGCAAGATTTAACCTATTCTCTGGGTAAGAACCAAATGGAGATGGAACATCACAAAGGCAAAGAGGGCAGTAGACATGACATTTCCCTGTCAGTCAACTGACATTAAGTACATCGAAAATGAATGCAACTTCTTTTCAGCAGACAGACAAACCTGCTGTGAAAGGAGATGCATGCATAGCACGATATACCACAGTAGATAACTAGTAGTATGGGGCCACCACTGTGACAGAAACAGAAGATATAATGGAAAAAAATTAGAGATAGAGTGATTAAAAATCCTCCCACAGACTGGATGGTTTTTTTTAAATACAGACAAACGGACATTGGTAAATTCCAAAGAATTTCAATTCATCTTGCACTAATAAATACAATGATTCATTATTAGTCCCTTTTATATCATCTAATAGTGATTGGAATCAACAGCTTTAGAAATTTCTAGCCAATAATTTTTCAATAATTTATTTTCAATTTTATTCTTGTCAATAGAAAAAATATCAAAATTCTGTCTGAAAGCAATCACTCAGACTTTCACTCTGGAATCATTATAGAGGAGTTACAGTCTCAGGACTTTAAAATTCTTCCTTTCCTGCAGGAAAAATTCAGTTGCATAATGTCATTTTCCTATGAATCAAGCAATTCAGTGAAACATTTCCTTCCTTTAGCCATAAATGAATTTTAGGGTAAGAAGTGAAAGCTCACAGAAACAAATCTTTTTCTTAAAAGAACTCATACTTTCTTTCCATTAATATAAATTAACACTGTAGAGAGTTAGAATACATAAAGCTGTATGAACCAGTGGTTTGTGTCAGTATAGCAATCAGGATAAAAATGCTGCAAGGAAAGAGACCTGATGCATGGACTTAGAGTTGAGATGGCATGTGCAAGTGGCTTTTTCTCTAAGGTGGAGTTGTAATGGGCTATTGTAACTGTTGAATTAAACTGCTGAAACTAAAAGGAGTTGTTGGTCTGGGCAGAAGGAATTTCAGGACAAATGCTTGGGTATGTTTGCATGGCCATAATATGCCAGAGAGCTGAAATTTAAGGCTTACTATTCTAAGCATCCACACAGCAAATGCTCTTGAAACTAAAATGATAACTGGGAGCATAAGCACAGGATAATTACAGTCACCAATGAAGTATACCAGAACTCAGACCTCAAGACTTAAATCAGCTTTCTTGGGAATGGCCCAGACCTTTTACTCAGAAGACTTGCATATGGAAATCATTTGGGAAGCCTCTTCTCAGCTGTTACCTAGTAACTAACTGCGCGAGTGCTTCCAGTCCATTTCACAGCAGAGTGTCACAGGTTAGCTTAAATGGCTCTGCCAAGGAGCCAGAAAGCTCCAGCAAATCAATGCCATCAGCATGTTAGTGAGGCATTCAGTGAGTGGCTGCTCAGGAAGGAGGATGCCCACAGAAAGTGTTGACCTGCAGAAATTTTCAGGCAGGAGTATTTAATTCTTAGCACCAGGAGTAAATTTCTGTTGGCAGGATCAGGGTTGTGTAGCTCAAGGCAGTGACTAATTACTACGTGGAGCAAGCTGTCACTATCCATCAGCTCCAGGGACGTAGGGGCCGTACATACCTTCTGATCAGTGGTCCTCTTCATCAGTAGTGATTGCTTATTTATGGAGATAAGCTGCCATTGCTGACCAGATGCTTCATGCTATGGCTAACTCTGGGGATAAGCAATCACCATGAAGCAACAGATTATTACTGAGGCTGCAAACACACAGGTATTTATAGCAATAAATTTACCATATAATAGTATTTAATTACGTTCAGGTGGTACAACTGCCACATCCACATTCCATTCCGCACTTTGTCCTCCTCTCCTTTATTTCCCTCCCTGACCACTGATCCTGCCCCTTCTACTTTTCTCTCAGTTGTTTCCATCCTTTCCGGGCATCCACCTTCCCAAATCGGTGCTGCCCTCTCCCTGCATCCTGCCTAGCACACAAAGGGCCAGGACTCTAGGCAAGCTGCTGTCAATGCTGCTTTCAGGCTGGAAAGATGGGCCCAGGTGAACCTAATGAGGTTCAACACTGCCAAGTGTAAGGTGTTGTACTTGGGCCGGAAGAATCCCAGACATAGATACAGACTGGGAGAAGAGCTTCTTGAGAGTAGCCCTGCTGAGAAGGACCTGGGTGTCATAGTGGATGAGAAACTTAACATGAGCCAGCAGTGTGCTCTTGCAGCTCGCAAGGCCAATGGTATCCTGGGCTCCATCAGAAGAGGGGTGGCCAGCAGGGACAGGGAGGTGATTGTCCCTCTCTACTCTGCCCTCGTGAGGCCCCACCTGGAGTACTGTGTCTAGATCTGGGGCCGTCAATACAAGAAAAATGTAGAACTGTTGGAGAGGGTTCAGAGGAGGGCCACAAAGCTGATTAGAGGGCTGGAGCACCTGCCCTACAAAGAGAGACTGAGGGAGCTGGGCTTGTTCAGCCTGGAGAAGAGAAGGCTGCGGGGGAACCTCATTGCAGCCTTCCAGTACCTGAAGGGAGCTTATAAACAGGAGGGGAATCAACTTTTTAAAAGGGCAGATAATGGCAGGACAAGGGGGAATGGATTAAAGCTAAAGGAATGAAGGTTTAGATATTAGGTCGGATATTAGGGGGAAGTTTTTTACGGAAAGAGTGGTGAGGTCTTGGAACAGGCTACCCAGAGAGGTGGTGGATGCCCCATCCCTGGAAGTGTTCAAGGCCAGGTTGGATGTAGCCCTGGGCAACCTTGTGTAGATCCAGGCCGGAGGTTGGTGGCCCTGCCTGTGGCAGAGGGGTTGGAGCTTTATGATCCTTGAGGTCTCTTCCAACCCATGCCATTCTATGATTCTATGATTCTATGATAATGCTTAGCCCAGGGAGTCAGCTGGGCTGGGAGCAGACAGGCTTCCCTGGGTTCCCATCCCAGGCTTCTGTGTGCTGATGGAGGTGAGGATGCCAAAGGCTCTGTGTAGGTGCAGTGTTTTGACCAGTGCTCATGTGTCATGGTTTACATGGCACAGGTATTCAGAGAGCACCCTGGAGAAAACACAGAGTAGTTACAGCTGCCAAACCCAGTGTTCTGGTGGTAATTGCCTAAACTGGTGGCCATAATGAGTTCAGAAACCCAGAGATGCTTGAATGTGCTTGCTTGTAATGTGGTACTTCTCTCTTTTGTTCTACTTCTGGTGATGTAATATTTACTACTTGATGCTAACCTTCATTCATTCACAAGGTGAATGGAACACTGTTTGAATGAATTCTGTTCTATAATTTAGACTCTTTTGTCTATTGATCTGTCACTTCTAGGAAATGTCCAGAAGAGTTGAAACTTTATTCCCAAAATTAGAAAAAAATTCAGAGTTAAAATCATAGTTGACACAAAATCCTGTTAAAAAGTTAATAAAATGCTCATGACCAATATTCTCCAAATTTGCTATTACTGTGCTCTCATTCCCAGCTGTCTGCACTTTAAAGAAATTAGGAAGATTTGTCTTCCAAAACCCTAAAGAGTATCGCCTTGTTCCTGGTGATGAATTCTGCCCTTGCAGTCCTCACATGCTTCTCAGAGCTGTTTTGGTTGGTGCTGAGATCTCCAAAACTGAACAAGAAAACAAGGTTTTGACACTGTTAGGTAAATTTCATGGTGAACATCCTTCAAACGGACACAAAGACAATGTTGCTGTTACTTCTGAGGTTGCTTAAGTTTTGCCAATTATTTCATTCAATGTGGAACAAAATTGTTATCTTCTATTTGCCCGAGAGGTGTCATGAAAAGATATGATAGTCCATAAATAATTGCCTCATGATAACTATGTCATCTAATCAAGTCCAGCTCAGTTTCTATGAATTGCCCTCTATTCACTGAGAAGCTTTTTGTTTTGGCACATTCTGTCCTTACTTCTACTTATCATGCCACATTTCAAAGATTCCTTTTTCCTCTATATAGGTTTGTTACTTTTTTTTTTTCCTCGTTGCCCATATTTTGAATTAACTTGTTTATCCAATCCAGTTCTGGCAATAAACAGTGCTTCCCTGTTTCTCTCTATCTTCTCTGTCTGAACATGGTTACGGTGATTCAAATGGAGACAGAGAGACTTTAATATGATTCCAACACAGTTTTCTTAGTCAGGAGGTAACACAAACCAGGCTTCCCTATTTGATTTTGCCTCCCTACATATGTAGAACGTAACATCTGGGTAATGGTTTCAAATACGAGCAATAAAAGTGAGCAAGCTTATGGTTAACAAATACTGCTTTCTAAATATTCATACTGAATCAATATGAAATAAAAATGGATGGGCTAACTTCAGATTAAACTGTAGCTACGAAATAAAATTTTTCACTGTATTTCACACAGGCTTGATTTGTAGTAGAATCACAGAACCATAGAACAGTTTGGGTTGGAAGGGACTTTAAAGGTCGTCTAGTTCCAACCCCCTGCCAAGGCTAAGAACACCCCTACTAGACCCGGTTGCCCAATGCCCCATCCAACCTGGCCTCACCATATTCGTAGTGAAGAATGTTTTCACTGGTGTCTAATCTCAATCTGTACTCATTTACTTTAAACCCATTACCCCTCATCCTATCAATACAGGCCTTTGCAAACAGTCCTGCAGCTTTCCTGTCGGCCCCCTTTAGGTACTGCAAGGTAGAGGAGAGGGTCAGTCACTTATCACCAGGGAGAAAGATCACTGACATATAACAAACTGCTGCAGTAGAAGGCTGTCAAATGTTTTCTTACTCATTACCTAGTGAAACCCAGACTCTCCAGGGTATGTGAGCAGGGGAACCTACCCATCAGCACATATCTTGCTGCTGAGGCTTTGATCTCAAGCTCTCCTTTGCCTCTGACAATTGAAGGTCTTCAGTATTAACCATCCAAATTCAGGTGCATGAACTGGACATTAGTCTCTTGGTTTTATTAATATGGCATGAAAGCGAAAAAGAGGGTCTTGGGTCTTCTCTATTGCAACCATTTTAATTTGTATAAATAAATAGCCATAGGACCAAAGTGTAGTCGGGGACATGGACAGGTACAGGTGATAACAATGACAGGGAGCTTGACTGTAGAGCCTATTGGTGGAGAAATAACAGAAGAAAAAAAAAATCTCTTCTTCTTTCAATATTTAGTTAGACAAGTGGAGTAACTCCTTTGTAAGAAACTGAGACAAACATGCCTCAGAAGAAGACATGGCTTAAAGTATCTGCCTAGGATGTGGAGACTGGTACCAGAATTTTCAATGTTTTAGACTATGCCTTTACTAGACTTCCTGTGGTATGATCTTGAAGTATTAATCTGCCAAAACCTATTTCTTATATTTCAGACTGTTTAAAATGTATGAAAAATGATGAATCTTGTGTCTGATTTTTTTTTCCAATTAAAAAATCTTTCAGTAATCTTTCAGTATCCCTGAGCAGCTTTGTTTGCTAAGAACAGATCAGACCAGACAATGCCACTGCCAATCTCCTCGGCTCTCTGTCTTGTGTTCAAATTATACCATGGTAAGTTAAAAAGGATATATGACCTTGGACTCTGTAGAATACCTGAAATGCATCTAGCATCTCTATCAAAAGAATATGCATTGTTTGCAGAATATAAATATATTTTTTTATTTCAACATGATTTTTAGCCATGTAGAATATTCAAACAATTCCAGCTGAAACACTATTCCAGGAACTCTCTCTATACGATATCATTATCAACCCCTTTCTCTTTCATATACCATTCCAAAAGAAATAATGACTTCTCTAAAATGTTTCTTGCTATCCCTTTCCTTTTTACACATGGTCATCTTGCTTTCAAAAAATGTGAACAGTACCTCACTTTTTTCTTTTTTTAATTTGAAAGCATTTAGAAGCCAAGACTTCCTGTAGAATACAAAATTTTATGCTGAGAATGCTGTCATTGTAAAAAAAAAAAAGAAAATCCATTGCTGGGATTTTGTATATTTAAAGCAGACATAGCCAATATTAAATCCCATTTTCATAACTTTTACAATAATGTCTAGCAGCACAGTTATACTTGCATTGTTTCAGTCAATTATGTTATGAGAGATTGTCCTCTTTTCATACTCCTTGAAATTTCACACAAATCAGCCTACAGTGAACTCTGACAACAGTTTTAACCAAAAGTAGAAACAGTGACAATTGTTTCAATACGCAGATTTTTTAAAAAATGGATACTTTGAATGAAAGGATTTAGAACAGTAAAAATTTTTTAAAATGAAGTATTAAAATTTTTAAAAATTACTTTTTTAGGAATCAGTTTCTTTAAAGAACCTATAAAATTCTGTTTACATTAAAGTCTCTGGGAGACAGAAGATTTAACAATGCTTAAAGAAGGGTATTTTTTTTTACCATTCCTCATAAGAGGACAATCCTGGTCTCATTAGAGATAAGCAGGAAATAGAATATGAGCTTTGAGGAACACTCTAATACTTTCTTTTTTCCTTACCCTAGCCCTTTCTGTTTCCCTTTCCATTTCCCTTTTTCTTTTCCCACTCCTACTTCCCATTCTCATTTCCTCTTTCTTGTTCCCCTGCTTTCTCTCCCCACTTCTCTTGTCCTTTTTCCTTCTTCTCCCTTTCCCCCTCCCCCTTCCATTGTTGTCTTCCTTTATCCCTTTCCACTACCCTTCTTTGTGCGAACCCTGCTTCCTGCTCATGAAGAGTTTTAACCAAATCTGGACACCACTGTTACGGTCTAAGGAGAACTGAAAACAGATTTTTTAATGCAATTATCCCTAATCTTTGGAAGATGTTTGAATTTGATCCAAACCTATATATGGACAGTCCTATACAACATCACAGACACTATGTCTTGACAGTGGCTCAAGGTGTGTGTTGTTCCTACAGGAGGTGGTCGTATAATTTCCACCAGTTACTGAGCAACATACACTTAGCTCTCAACTTTCTAGCTAGTGAGTGATTTCTGCATTTTTACTTTCTATATAGTTTGAACAGGATTAAAACTACAGGGGCATTTGCACACAGTTTAATTTTCCTTGTACTTCAGTAGTGCCACTGGCTATGTCCCTTGAGTTAAAAGTATTTTTCTCTTCCCTAGCCGAGTGATGTACCTTCCACACATAATAAATAGCAAATAGCAGATCTTGTGCACATGTGAATGAAAAAAAATAGTTAACGAGCAGCAGTCATTCTCCAAATATCTGTGAGAACAAAGCATTAATTCACATAGCAAGCAAAGATAATAATGATCTTTTGATGCTTTCTAGAGTTCAACCCAAGAAGGCAAAGTGGATTCACACTATTACTAAAACAGCTCCATGGAGACTGTTTTGTCAATCTTGTCTAATACCAAATTGATGCTTACTCAGCTGCCTGTAAAACTTTTCTGCTCATCACAGTCCAGACTAATAAAAAGCATAACTTAAAACAGTTTTTGCAGCATCCTTATGACCCCTGTACTGAAGTCCTGAAGGGTTACATTGACAACTGCTGGACCTATTCCTTCTATTCAGAGATTTTTTCAGAAAATGATTTTCCTGCCACCTGTATGGGGTGAAGTGGCATAAAGAGGCTGTGGGGGTTGAATTTTTATCTTTAATTTTGCAAAGTGCTTTCAGATTTCCACAACTTGAAAATATTCTTAAGCAGTAGTAATTTGTAGGCTCTTATACTTATTTCAGATGAATCTCTTTTCACAACTATTCACATGATTCTGCTTAGAGTAATGAATTAAAAAGGAAGAAAGTATTAGCAATTAAAATCACATGTGCCATCAAGCTTCTAGTAAAGCAACTAGAAGTAAATTATACAACTTCTACCTTAATTTGATAATAGCTGCACAAGCCAAGGTATTTTTTTTCTTGCCTAAAATTCAAAATCAGAATGATAAAGAGGGGAAGTATAGACAGCTGCATTATGTTTTCTAAATGATCCCTAAGTAAGAGAAAGATTTGAAAAAATATCTAATGATGCACCAACTCCTATTTTGAGATTTTTGAGAGGAATGTTATCTAACAACTTTGGAAACATGACAACTTAATGCATAAATGAGGAAGAACAGGCAAGAAGGGTCTTGTTTTCTCAGCTCTTTCAGAGTCCCACTCATTAGGCTACCTCTGTTGATTTCAAATTACTGTAGCTAGTGAGTACTGGCAATTCCAATTAATTTTTCTGACCTTCCCCGCTCTCAGATTTGCAGTTTCCCTTTGGCAGCAACTGGAGATGAATGACATTTGGTCTCCCAAGCCACATCCCCTTCGAGCAGTGGGTTTCATCATCCTTATCCCTCCCAAGCCCTGAGACTGAATTACCTTCTCAGCACTGGGTAGGACAGAGACAGACTCTTCAACTGATCCATCAATTTTATTGTCACATCTTCTTTGTCTATCTCTGCCCTCCTTCCTTCACAGTTTCCCAGCTACAAAGCAGAGAGGCAATATTTCCCGTTCCTCAGCTCAGCTCCAATTGCAGGGCCAATTACCTCTGCATGGTTGTTATTTCAGCTCTCCAACCGGTTACCTGGTCCAGCAATTTCTTGAGCCACATTACTGATTCCTTTCGAGTTCAGGCTGCACCCTCTATATTGTGTTTTCTGACACTGAACTCAGTTGTTCTGTATAGGACCTCATAAGCCTGAGATGTTAAAAAACACAGCAAGTGCCTAAGCAGTTGTCCCTTGCTCTGCATGAGGACTGTGAATACCGTATTACACCGGAAACCCTATTAGCCCAATTAGCAAGTCTGATTTTGGATGCTGCCTACAGATTACTTAGTGCCTACTTAAAGACTGATGCAATAAATGACAGTCACTCCAGGAAGATGAAGCCCTGAATATTGAAATAATAATACACCCATGTTGTTTTAGAGTTGGAAGAGTGTATCTTTCCAAAGAACTGGAGAAAGAGCCAGCATAAAAATGTGAGTAGATTTCCTTCTGAGAAAAGGTAAGACAAAGACAATTCTACATATTTGCTCCTCTCTGTCAAAGCAAATTTTTCTCTTAATCTATGGTCACATTTCCACCATGCGCTGAGCCTTCAGCAACCTCTTGTATAGATTTTAAAGAAATAAACAACCTATTAAATAGAGAGCTTTCTGTGGTCCTATTTGCCCTTCTCTCTGTGTACACCTACCTATGCTATCTAAGCACTGTTTCAAAAAAGACTGTCATGAAGGTGGCTAAAAAGAAATCTGCCTTCTACTCTCAACTTTTCTGGGTCAAGCTGTGAGGGGACCATATGATTGTCCTTCCGGTCTTTTGCACAGCCACTGACGACTATTTAGAATTTCATGGTTTCTCTCACTTAAAATATTATTCAGAAAACATGACAAACACAGAGGTCTGTCTCCCTTAGTAAATGGATGCGAATATACTTCCTTCAGAAGAACTAAAAAATGGGGTGTGGCCACCCAAGGTAGCTGCGGCCCTCCCA